>AP027105.1:50106414-50706414 GCA_028142955.1 Pinctada fucata
AGACGCAGACGCCAACGCCAACGCCGACACCGGGGGTATGACAATAGCTCTCCGGACATTCGTCCCGGCGAGCTAAAAATCAATGGCTTTCGATGACCTTTAAGGACCACGAGTTCGTTACAAGAAACGCATTGCAGATAAAGTGAAACGTCCTTCTCAAAGGCTGCCATCAGGAGAACAGACCTGATAAGCTTACAGACAGTCATACTTCAGTATGATTCGCCTTTTAAAGGTGGGGCTTCATACGCAACACTTATTAATGAAACGCAAATGCAAAGCAAACACCATCTTGTAGTGATCTTTGCTGCACGATTTTCATTCTGTAGAGCAATGAAACATCGTCGCCCACAAGGACACGGCGCTAATACAGTAAACTGTTGGACAAAAAATTAAGTTTTATTTCATAATGCGTATAAAATAATGCAAAATTAGCAATAATTAATATTCATGAAGTAAAAAATAATACGCTGTGTACTTGATATTTGAAATTTTTCCTTCGCATAACACCTGTTGTAAATGATTTGCAAATCGAGCAATTTCAGTCTTACACGTAATTTTGCTTAGTTTTGACCCATCAACCTTTGACGTTCTCATATGTATCAAAACCTTTCAATATATTCTATATTTCAACAAAGCAACATAGTCCATCTGTGCTTGGTGCTTTTGGTGCTGACGTCAGAAAGTAGGCAAGAATTACAAATCTTAGACTTTGAATTGGGTTCAAATAATTAACTATAAAGTGATTAAATCTTATTTTCAAATACATGTACTAATTTATTAATGGAACTGCGGCAATATGCCCCATTATCATACAAGTATAGTAAAAAGACGATTTTTTTTAGGGTTCATGATTAAAATTTCTTTTGACGATTTGATATAAAAGGGAAAAGTTATTGCGTAAATGTTAATTAAGGAAGACTTCATTTCATCCAAATATAGCTTATATTTATCTTTTCGCACCGAACGAATTTGAGAATTCTTTTTCGTAGGATATTTCAAATATGCTCTTAGTTCTACTTGTAGAAAAGATACATGATTAAGAGGAATTGATACCTGTAGTTACTGGAACCATACACCTGGACGATAGAATTGTCAATACAGGTGTAAAAATCCACAAGAGGTACATGTTCATGTCTTTTATAATTTTTCGACCTTTCGTAAAAACATTTGTGTATTCGGAAATATACATTACCTTAAGCTTTTTCCCTGCTGCCTTGCCTTCTTTTTCCTATAAAGTAAAATATGAAATAATCAAATAAAGTGATGTATAAATACGTGAAAATATATGAAAACTTCATATAAATGACCCCGCCTTGTAGCTAAAGTATCAACGTTATATAATGAATGAATGCATACTTTAAAACAAAGTAGTTTTTTTGTTCAAACACCTTGGCATCAAATTAAGACGGACTTCAGCAATTTTTTGCCACTTTTTGAGGACAATATTAGACCCCATTCCCCATCAAAAATAGTTTTTACACCAGTTCTGATTCTTAAAATTTCTAATTACATAAGCTAGAAAATGATGACATGTTTGAAGTATCAAATGGTAATTTTTTTTTCTTCGAGAGGGTTCACATTGAAATTTGAAAGTAGGGAAATATCTGTTTGCTTTCTTCATAAAAGTATAGTTAGGAATCGGTATAAAGATGCCATTCCCTTGCTTATTCACGACCAGAACACCTATACTACCCGGTGGAGTATATAGGTAGATGACATTCCGGGATCCAGTCATTTTGATTCCCTCATAATTTGTGCAATATGCAGCTTAATGGTAATCCGGTGACTGCACATTAAAATCTCTAAATCAAATAAAATTTGCTGATGTCGAGATAGTGGTGAAAATGAGAGTAAATTACAAGTGTACCGTGCCCAGATAAGTACCGAAAACCACGATGAGACGGTAGATAAGTCATCGAAGTTCTCTATTCTCAACATCAAATTTACCCAACTCATAAAAAGGGGTACAAAAATGTATATAAAAAAGAAGTTAGGAGTAGATTAACATCTGTCTGGTAAAAAGTTTCAATGATGACTTAACTCTTTGTAACCGTGCTTAATTGATTCTGAAGCCGATTTCATCTCCGGATATGTAATGGAGTAAATCACAGTGCATTTAATTTTTCAATTTCCCTCAACATCATAGGGCGTGAAGAATGTAAATGGGTAGTAAA
Source organism: Pinctada fucata (assembly GCA_028142955.1). Taxonomy (NCBI): domain Eukaryota; kingdom Metazoa; phylum Mollusca; class Bivalvia; order Pterioida; family Pteriidae; genus Pinctada; species Pinctada fucata. Next base: position 50,108,589 of record AP027105.1, read on the forward strand.
ATCTCCATAAGGTAATTTTGGCAGGTGTTAATAGCCAATGTGCAAATCCCCCACATTCTACTCTTTCATTCCTTACTTACAAGTCATTTCATGCTTTTCACATTCCAAGACGGATTAAACGAGCCCGATCAGATAAACAACACATAGACAAACAAAAGATTACGTTTGAATCATTCTTGTATGACAATATCGGCGAAAACATAAAACAAAACCCACATCCGAACACACCGATGATACCAGTAAATTCTTTCTTGGAAAGCTCTTGCAAGTAATCTTGGGGTTTTTTTTTCTTCTGAAACCCTTCTTTTCAAACTTTGCGCGCCAACGTGCTATCGATTTACCGTATCTTTGTCATTTGAAAGTGAAGACATTATGTCTATCGATTTCCTGAACAAGTAGTCCAGGTCATATCCAATTAATTCAAGCACATTGAAACAATGGAGCACAAACTCTGACAATAATTCTTCAATATGTAAATTTCGCATCATTATTAACTGTTTATGTACCAAAAATGTAATAGTAAAGCAAATCAGTCTAGCAATTAAAATTCTTGTTGAAACACCTTGCATACCCAGAGAAACGACCAACACCTCTATTTGGTGGTTATAGTGTATTTGTCGCTTATCATGCTTATGCAATGCATTTCTACTCTGACATCTTTCAATGCTTAGTTTTAGCAACAAAATGTTGTCATGGTGACTGTGTATGGGATTCCTATCACTTATCCTTAGAGAAATATGCTTTCAGAACTTCACCAAAAAAGGTAATTGTATTCCCTGGGTCAACGTTTAAGGTCAAGGTCACAGAGTCAAATGTTTCAATTTCGAAATGTAGAACTTGTTAATGGTGAATGTGTATGTGTAGATATGAAAGTCCTGTAGCTGATACTTGAAGATGTATCTTGACCGTAAGGATGGACAGACGGACCGGACGATTCAAAACATCTTTAAAATGATCTACATTAGAAGATTTCATCTTAATCAGATCACATTACCTTGGCAATCTGTCAATAAAGTATCGACAGGTCTTGAAATATTGAAGCATCGCCATTTTATCTTCATGAACGTTACATAAACAAAAGGAATTCAACGACCATCGTGCATACTGACAAACAGACAGAAAAGGTAATATTTTGTGGGGCTCATTGACAAATTTTCCTACTAATGGTATAGAATTCATAACTTCTTGTTGAATACACGAGTTCTTATGTAAAATTCCTTACCGGTATGCGATAAATAATTAGTTTTCCCCAACCGTGCTATGGTACGCTATCGCCGTTTTCAAAGTTGTTAAAACAACCCGATAGTATCTCTGATGTACCTTAATTCATTTTTGATAGTTTAAAAAAGCGTGATTTACTCGAGCATCTTTTTTAAATCCTCATAAAATTGAAATTTTATTGTAAGTATTTAAATCAATTTTAACCGGATTACAAATGTGATGACGTAAATAATTGGATCATATCAAGGTACTATATTTTAACAGCGGAGCCGGAGATGCTACGAGGTACCTCAACAAACCAAGCATACAGAAAGCTTCTTCCGAGTGATTCAATATCGTCATCATATCTACGTACGGGGAAGTCGTTTCTGTAGTAAAAATCCGATATCGCACCTTCTGACGGACTTTAATGTTATAAGCAATGCATGTCAGCCTTCCCGACAAATGACGTCACTCATTCATAAATTCTGAAACGTAGGAAGTCTTATTGTGACGTCACAATGCAAACAAATAATCTAGGTATCATTTCAGACCCATGCTACAAGAGGCCCAAGTGGGTCTAATATTGCCTCGCAGAGACCTTGCCAAATATCTGATTTTAAAATCTGTCGTGGAAAAGGCTAGAACGCAAGGGAAATGTTCTTTCAAAAGTCTTCACCGGATGTTCCGAGACTCTCATTTATCCCCCAGGTCGTTGCGAAAATATTAACAAGTATTAGACGGGTACTACAATACTTCGTTCATCCGATGTTGTGGAAGGTAGATCACGTATTCATATACTTGAAAGAACGGGGCAGTTTCGAGTTTCTTAACGCGGATTCCCTTAATCAGGTCACAGGAAATACTTGAAATTAAGATCCAAACCTTTAAAGTGCAATATCTATACCTCTCAAGTCCATGGCTTCCATCAAATATGAAATTGACAAAAATAAACATGACCTACTCCCCAAAAAAGTCGCCTTGGTACCTCCTGATACCCCATAGAGCGAATTAAGTCAACATTGTCACATTTGCATTTTCTGTTCTAGAATCTAATTCTGTTGTATTTTAGGAGAAATTTGATAAACACCTGTATATGTAGAGAATTATCTTATCCAATTCACCCTCCTTCACAACTTTTTATCTCCGTTATTGCTTCTCAAAATCATCAAGGAAGCGTAAAAGTATAAAGCGGGATTGGCAACAGATTAGGTAGCTGTGAAATCTTGTGAAATTTACCTGTATATATCAATATTTAGTGTTTATATGGCTTACACCCATGTGTCAATTCACATCTTGACACTGTATAAGACTCTTTGATTGTCATGAATATTTACGCAGGAAACTACCAGGGGATATTTCTTGGAGCTCCAGTGAGTGATTTACGGCAGTTTACTGTGTCCAGTACGATCTCCTACACAAGATCAGTGCGGTCAAAGTCATTTGTCCTTTGAATTATTCGTTCGAGTAAAAGACCCAATTTTCGTCAAGATCAAAGCGCTAAAGCACAAAATTGCATCATCCTATCAATAAAGAACTTTACAATAATACGAATGGGGCTAGGAAACGTATCGTTTACTGAAAGATTTTATCCTCATCCTCAATCTTGTTGAATTATCATGATTACATTTTTGATTAGTTATCATGATTACATTTTTGGTTAAGCCCCTAGGTAAATCAAAAATGTAATCATGATAGAATTATCTAAGAAACTCAAAAGTTTGACCTCGATCACCAGTGTCTGGCTTGCAATACAGTAGTTGCATGCAAATTTGTTTCTCGAATATTGCAAGAGTCAGCGACTGAGGAGCATTATAGAATTCACATTTCACGTTAAGCAAGATCTGTAAAGTTCAAAGCATGCATGCAAGGTATCAAGTTCGAGCCGAGTACTTCGAAGTTCTCGCTGACTTTGGCCACGCATGAACTTGCATCATGCAGGCAAGGTTACACTTTATGAAAAGTCCAAGAAGTTTCCAACTTGAAAAGCTACATGTACACTCCCCCTACAAGTTGATGAACAAGATACACATTTTTTCAAGTATTTTTTGAAGAACGTCAATGAAATGTCTTGATGTAAGAAACAAGAAAAGCAAAACGATAGGTCAGCATGCATGCAAAAATAGTTGGAGTAAATACGGGACACAAGGTAAAAGCCATGGTTTCTACCGAAATTGCCATGTAAGGACAAGGAAAAATAATTTATGTTTTTGTCGTTTTTTTTGTTTTAAATTTATATTGTACTGCCTTCATGTCACCGCAACTTTCTTTACACCGACGACAAGACAATATAATCTGATTGATTATTCTACAGATACCAACTTGTGAACCATTTTCATGACAAACTTTATCCGTCAAGGGTAAAGGGCAAAAATATTGCGAAAGGGAAGTGAAAGGTTTTAAACCAAGAGCAAATTTACACAAAAGGTCCCCTGCTAGTTGAAAACATGATTTTTTTATATTAGTATGATGCCTGATGGCGGCGTGCGTTTGATGTTGCACGATCACAAGCGGTCGTATCTCTGCAAGGTGAAAACTGCACACCTCTGGAGTACATGAACACATTTAATCAGCCACTTAACGCAAGTTATTGACGATACAACCCTGTTCAAACACTTAGACGATTGTTCTCTTTGTTTTACTAAAGGATCAGGGTTAGGCAAATTATCACTGTAAAATAAATAGCCAATGAGAATTAAACGGAAATCAAATGTCCCCGTCACTTCAGCTTGAGGACCTGTACACACAGCACTCTGATTGTGGACCATGTGGGTCCTTGTCCGTGTCGATGAGCACGATGTACATTTATACCTACTCTGTTTATAAACAGAGGGATCAAAATCGTTATCTATTACAGTACTATTAATATTCATGCATCTTCCCATGTAGTTTAAATTTTAAAGGCAACATTAAAATGACCTTAAACTCTAAAATGTTTCATGGGATCCTCTAAAGGTCTTGGGCAATTCGATATACCAAGCTTCATCATAGAAGTCAAGAACTATTTGATTTTTACTATAAATGCAGTTTGAAGTATATGCCAAATTTGACCATGACCTTTAAAATTTGGCCCAAAAAGATAACATGGATATGAATCCTTTTAGCTTGCAAATCAATTTTTGAAGTTTCAACCACGCATTTCAAGAAATATTTTGAGTTAAGGTGCAAAATACCCTTTTCCATACATGTCCAGTTTTGCCTTTAACCCAGCAACAGGGACCCTCCTTTCTTCATACAGAATCTACTAAAGAGTCTTAAAAATTTATTGAGATTTGGTGCTAGAATGCTTATTTTCATAGATATGCAATGTTTGACATTGAGCTTTTGAATTAATAGGGATCCTCCTGTAATGGGTAAAAGGCAATCTATAACTGTAAACCAAGAATGAATAAAATCAAATTCAAGGAATTGTGGTCCCCCGCTTTTGGGTGTTTGTCTTTAAAGAAATGCTTACAGACATCCCTCATTCTTAAGTTTTAATAATATATCTCATATATTATCAACATTCTAAATATGAAAGATTAACTCCAAGAAAAGGTCAAAAGGTACAAACTTTTGTTTTGTTTCCAAGGGACAGGGCTTATAAAAAGGTATGCACATGTGAAATATTTAAGACCTATGATTTAAATTAAAATCAAAAACTTATGGTCGAGGTTGAAGTTTTTAAATGTGGGTCAACCTCCATGGACAAGGTCACAAGGTCAGGTTGTTGTTACCAACAGAAAGGTCTCATCACAAGTAATACACATGTGAAATGTGAAAGCCCTATCATTTTCCATTAAAAAGTTATGGACAAGGTTATAGTTTTTTGAAAAGTAGGTCGAACTCAAAGGTCAAGGTCACAAGGTAAAAAATTTTGGTATCCATGGAAAGGTCTTGTCACAAGGAATACACATGTGAAATATCAAAGCCCTATCACTTTCCATTCAAAAGTTATGGTCAAGGTTAAAGTTTTTAATAAGTAGGTCAAAGTCCAAGGTCAAGGTCACAAGGTCAAAAATTTTGGTATCCATGGAAAGGTCTTGTCACAAGGAATACACATGTAAAATATCAAAGCCCTATCACTTTCCATTCAAAAGTTATGGTCAAGGTTAAAGTTTTTAATAAGTAGGTCAAAGTCCAAGGTCAAGGTCACAAGGTCAAACATTTTGGTATCCATGGAATCCATGCAAAGGTTTTGTCACAAGGAATACACATGTGAAAAATCAAAGCCCTATCACTTTCTATTCAAAAGTTATGGTCAAGGTTAAAGTTTTTAATAAGTAGGTCAAAGTCCGGGGTCATGGTCACAAGGTCAAAAATTTTGGTATCCATGGAAAGGTCTTGTCACAAGGAATATACATGTGAAATATCAAAGCCCTATCACTTTCTATTCAAAAGTTATGGTCAAGGTTAAAGTTTTTAATAAGTAGGTCAAAGTCCAAGGTCAAGGTCACAAGGTCAAAAATTTTGGTATCCATGGAAAGGTCTTGTCACAAGGAATACACATGTGAAATATCAAAGCCCTATCACTTCCCAATCAAAAGTTATGGACAAGGTTAAAGTTTTTAATAAGTGGGTCAAAGTCCAAGGTCAAGGTCACAAGGTCAAAAATTTTGGTATCCATGGAAAGGTCTTGTCACAAGGAATACACATGTGAAATATCAAAGCCCTATCACTTACCATTCAAAAGTTATGCACAAGGTTAAAGTTTTTGTGACTGACGGACAGACGGACAGACGGACAGACGGACAGACAGACAGACGGACGAACCGGTTTTAATGTCCCCGCGCTTTCGCGAAAGCGGGGGACAATTAGAATATGAAATGCTGTTCGACACTGATATCCATCTATACCCAGTTTGACTTTGACTTTAAAATCAACAGGGATCAATGTTAGATAATATGCTATAAAGGGTATATGTGTTTTTTCATTTTCAAGCAATACATGAATATGTCTCCTCGGCTACCAGCATAAATCTAAGCCCTGTAACTTTATCTACAAGTTTCAAACAAAATCGAACATCTGGAAATCTTTAAAATTACCAATAAAGTACATAGTGACCTTTTGAGCATGGTTTAAAGTAATATGAAACCCAATAAAGACAGCAAAGAAAATGCAATGACTGTTACTGCGAGTATTGCTGGAGCAATGCCCATCCCTTACCAGTCAGCATCACAGGAATGGTAAGCATCACAGGAATGGTAAGATATATATATGAAATGAAGTGCAGATAACATACCAGACAAGAAATAAATACTAACACTGGACGAATTCTGTGAAATTTTATTCAGATCCATGCAGAGAGTGAAAAATTACAGTCCAAACAAGATTGTTCATCCTGTATGTACTGTGACCTTGACCTTAGATCACCTTTTGCCTAGGCAACAATTCTGTGAAGATTCATCAGATTCATCGATTACTCTATATTGTATCATTTGTTAATACTTGATTGTTACAATAGTATATACATTGAACTTTCAATTTAACAATGCCTTTGTTTCAATGGATTCTTATCTTATGCCTACAACTCGGTAAGACGTTAAGACATATTTTATCCTTTAGGTTTGAAGAAACAAGTTACAGATGCAGTGAATTTTCAATTCTGAAGACAAAGAAGGATAACTCTAGGAGAAATCTCACCTTGCTTTTCTTGGTGGCTTTCTTTTTGCTGTGAAAAAATGACAATTAAGTTAAATGAAATATGCAGTTATTGAACAATCATTTTGATACTATCAAATTTTAAAAAAGTCTGATCACAAGGAATACAATGTCAGTTATATAAAACTTGAGGACTTTTGGCCTGCTTTCATCAACCCCAAAAAGTTCATGCTTAAAGACATTATATTCCCCTATATTCCTAATCTTTATCAATGAGTAAAACAGATAAATATAACCCCCCTTTTTTTGGACTGCTTTCCTCTTCCTAAGATCTTTATCAACAAGCAAATGAAAGATGGTTAAATGCATTTAAGGGAAATAAGTTGAAGTTGAAATGTAAACCAATAAATACACACCCCTTTTCTGGACTGCTTTCTTCTTCCTCATCTTCTTCCATATCCTCCTCTTCTTCATCTTCGTCTTCATCTTCATCATCCTGATTCAATATAAATACAAATCATTGTAAACAAACTTCACGATGAAATGGACAATAACAAACATCGAGAACATGCTCGTTTAAACATTAATACTTTATTGCAAGAAAGGAACATCAGAATTAGAAATGTCATACAATTACTTCAAGTCAAAGAGGCTTATCAAATCACATGAGGATATTAATGATATTCACCTCACTTTCACTTTCTTCCATCTTTCCTTTCTGAAAAATTCAGATTAAATTTTGAATTTTGTGAAAATAATAACAAAGTAATAATTATGCCTCTTTGGCTTAAACTAAGAGTAATGACTTTATCTAAACATCACTATATGTATAAATTGTTCACCATTTGTATAAATTGAATAATTCTAAAGAATTTCTTTAAAGATTTGAAGAATTTTTTCAGAGAAAATTTTATCAATTCTAAAGTTTTGGACAAGTGGTATATAGGTAAAGCTTTAAATGAAATGGTAGGTATAGCATAACCTCGTTGCAGCATTTTTGCAACTACTGTATAAGCAGAAATTTTCGCAAGATACTAATTTTCGCTATATTTGAGATTTGGAATCGCGAAAAATTGTGCTTGATTAATTGGTATATCATTTACATTCCAGTCTAATTGTACATGCGTAATGCTTTACTTTTCCAAATAAAATGCAAACAAGAAGTCTCTGACGAGACTGAAGCTCTCCTGGTTGTTTTTGTAAAATACATAACTAAATGAAACAACTATTTTCTTAGACCCACGGGTGAAGGGCTAAAAAAGTCAGATGCACAAGCGTAACATTAAGCATAAGTCTGAACATAATGCAAATATCTTTTTATCAGTCATACTTTCTAAGTAATAGTGTTCAGAAGATTACATAGTGTTGTATACTAGAAAATGACCACATCCATTTTCCAAGAACTTGGAGGTCAGGGGCTAAAACTAATTATCAAGTGGATAATCAAACCACATATCCTTTACATATGTACTATGCAAAAAGAATTTATACTCTATCAATTATGCACTCTGAGAATTGGTTTTCACAAGAATGCAAAATATATATAATATATATAGGAGAAAATGACCACACCCATTTTCCAAGACCCTTGGGATCTGAATCTCACACAAAACATTTAAGGTACATGTACACAACTAGACCATAGACCCATCATGTTGCAAAAAGAATTGACTTTGTGTTCTTTATACTTTCTGAGAAAAGATGACCACAAAATTGCAGTAAGTTATATATATAGGAGAAAATGACCACATCCATTTTCTAAGACCCTTGGGGTCGGGAACTCAGATGAAATAGCAGATGCACAATTAGATCATTTTATACATGTATTGCAAAAAAGAATTAACTTTCTATCATTTATACTTTCTGAGAAATGGTGTCCACAAGATTACATAGAGTAATATAGGAGAAAATGACCACAACTCCTTTCTCAGACCCTGGGGTCAGGGGCTCTAGCAAAATATCTTGTGTACAGTTTGATCATAGATCTATAATATATCAAAAAGAATTAACTTTCTATTATTTATACTTTCTGAGAAATTATGACCACAAAGATTATATTGAGGTATATATATGTATAAAGAAGAAAGTGACCACACCCAAATGTCGAAGACCCTGGGGTAAGGGGCTCAAACAAAACTTCAGGTGCACAACTAGCTCATAGACCTTGAACATTGCAAAAAGAATTAACTTTCTATCATTTACACTATCTGAGAAATGGTGACCACAAGATTACACAGGGTTATATAAGAGGCAATGACCACACCCATTTTCTAAGACCCTGGGAGTCAGGGGCTCTAACAAAATAGCTCGTGCTCAACTCGATCATAGACATATAATATAGCATAAAGAATTAACTTTCTATTATTTATACTTTCCGAGAAATGGTGACTTCAAGATTACATTGAGGTCTATAGGAGATAATGGCCACACCTATTTCCTGAGACCCAGGGGTCAGGGGCTCAGATGAAATATCAGGTGCACACCTAGAGCATAGACCTTTAATATTGCAAAAAGAATAAACTTTTTATCATTTATACTTTCAGAGAAATGGTGACCACAAGATGTAACATAGAGTTATATAAGAGAAAATGACCACACCCATTTCTTAAGACCCTAGGGGTCAGGGGCTCAGATGAAATATCAGGTATACAACTAGATCATAGACCTTTAATGTTGCAAAAAGAATTAACTTTGTATCATTTATACTTTCTGAGAAATAATGACCACAAGATTGCATAGAGTTATAATGAAGAAAATGACCACACCCATTTCCTAAGACCCTGGGGGTAAGGAGCTCAGATGAAATATAAGGTGCACAACTAGATCATAGACCTTTAATATTGCAAAAAGAATTATAACCTTCTATCATTTATACTTTCTGAGAAATGGTGACCACAAGATTACATATAAGAGTCGTAGAGGAGAAAATGACCACACCCATTTCCTAAGACCCCAGGGGTAAGAGGGTAAGATGAAATATCAGGTGCACAACTAGATCATCAACCTTTAATATAGCAAAAAGAATAAACTTTCTATCATTTATACTTTCTGAGAAATGGTGACCACAAGATTATACATAGGAGAAATGACCACACCCATTTCCTAAGACCCCAGGGGTCAGGGGCTTAGATGAAATATCAGGTGCACACCCAGATCATAGACCTTTAATATTGCAAAAAGAATTAACTTTCTATCATATATACTTTCTGAGAAATGGTGACCACAAGATTACATAGAGTTATATAGGAGAAAATGACCACACCCATTTTCTAAGACCCTGGGGGTCAGGGGCTCAAACAAAATATCAGGTGCACAACTAGACCATAGACCAATCATGTTGCAAAAAGAATTAACTTTCCATCACAAACAGTTTCAGAGGACTGGAAACCACAAGAAATGTTTAACGGACAGACGGATGGACGGACACCGGACACAGGGCGATCGCATAAGCTCGACTGGTCATAGACCAGTAGAGCTAATAAAAGTGAATTGAGTGTACTCTAATCACAGACCTAACTAAAACTTCAACAATGAAAGGTACAAAACAGTAGCATCATATGTACATATTTGCTTGTAATTTAGGAATCGCGAAAATAAAGACACTGTATTTCAATATAAAATCGCGAAATTTGATACTTTCGAAAATTTCTGGTTATACGGTATAAACAGAATTTGCAGAGATATATCTAGATCATCAAATCACCTTTGGCGTTAAATTCTAAATCAATTTAGTTAAATAGTTATTCCAATTATTAAAATTTAAGGAAAACTTGTCGATTCTACACTGTTTAGATGTTTTCTATTTTTAAACTAATAAACATTGAAAGTGTTATGAAATATTCTAAAGCAATCTTAGAGGTACATCTGACCTTGACCTATGGCCTTATGTTTAAATCGCGATTGTCCTTTCCTACGACTAATAATCACAAAAAAAAAATTAAAAAAAAAAATGTTATGATCGCTGAGCGATATAAGTCCCCTACCGGCGGCATATATTTATGTCCTGCAACTCTGCCTATGAATTACTCTTCAATTAAACATGAGTTTTAATTAAACTTACTGTCTGTGCAGCTCAGTTCTGAGGTTTTATCTGCTTTATCGATTCGAAAAAGAGGTCAAGCGTGACTAAGCTGAGTGTCAAATTTTACCTGAATATCACTATTTGTTGCAGAAAAAAGTCTGGACAACTGACAAAACTGAATTGTGCAAGTCATCAAGGGGCATAACTCCTCGAAAAATAGGTCAAGCGTGACAAAAGTCGAATTTGCCCTGTAACTATCCAAGACTAAGCTGAGTATCAAATTTCACCTGAATATCTTTCTTTGTTGCAGGAAAAAGTCCGGAAAACTGACAAAAATTGAATTTTCCAAGTCATCAAGGGACATAACTCCTCGAAAAATAGGTCAAGCGTGACGAAAGTCAAACTTGCTCTGTAACTATCCAAGACCAAGCTATGCATCAAATTTTCACCTGAACATTTCTATATGTCGCAGACAAAAGTCCGGAAAACTGACAAAAACTGAATTTTTCCAGTCATCAATGGACATTACTCCTTGAAAAAAGGTTAAGGGTAACGACTGTCAAACTTGCTCTGTAACTATCCAAGACCAAGCTGTGTATTAAATTTCATCTTAATATCTCCATCTGTTGCAGAAAAAAGTCCGGAAAACTGACAAAAACTGAATTTTCCAAGACATCAAGGGGCATAACTCCTCGAAGAATAGGTCAAGCATGACGAAAGTCAAACTTGCTCTGTAACTATCCAAGACCAAGCTGTGTATCAAATTTCATCTGAATATCTCCATCTGTTGCAGAAAAAAGTCCGGAAAACTAACCAAAACAGAATTTTCCAAGTCATCAAGGGGCATAACTCCTCGAAAAATAGGTCAAGCGTGACGAAAGTCGCACTTGCTCTGTAACTATCCAAGACCAAGCTGTGTATTAAATTTCATCTGAATATCTCTATCCGTTGCAGAAAAAAGTCCGGAAAACTGACAAAAACTGAATTTTCAAAGTCATCAAGGGGCATAACTCCACGAAAAATAGGTCAAGCGTGACGAAAGTCATACTTGCTCTGTAACTATCCAAGACCAAGCTGTGTATCAAATTTCATCTCAATATCTCCATCCGTTGCAGAAAAAAGTCCGGAAAACTGAAAAAAAAACCCTGAATTTTCCAAGTCATCAAGGGGCATAACTCCTCGAAAAATACGTTAAGCGTGACGAAAGTCAAACTTGCTCTGTAACTATCCAAGACCAAGCTGTGTATCAAATTTCATCTGAATATCTCCATCTGTTGCAGAAAAAAGTCCGGAAAACTAACCAAAACAGAATTTTCCAAGTCATCAAGGGGCATAACTCCACGAAAAATAGGTCAAGCGTGACGAAAGTCGCACTTGCTCTGTAACTATCCAAGACCAAGCTGTGTATCAAATTTCATCTGAATATCTCCACCCGTTGCAGAAAAAAGTCCGGAAAACTGACAAAAACTGAATTTTCAAAGTCATCAAGGGGCATAACTCCACGAAAAATAGGTTAAGCGTGACGAAAGTCAAACTTGCTCTGTAACTATCCAAGACCAAGCTGTGTATCAAATTTCATCTCAATATTTCCATCCGTTGCAGAAAAAAGTCCGGAAAACTGATATTCGGACAGACGGAGGGACAAACGGACGGACTGACGGACAGACAGACCGAGAGGAAACTAAGAGTCCCCTTCGGCGTTGCCGGTAGGGGACTAATTAGTGGTTCAACAAGCTACTTAATTTGTCCAACATTGTGCTCACTAGTTTATTTTCCTTTATTGACAAATGTCATTATGTGACCTTGACCTCTGACTTTGAAAATCAAAAATTTTCATTTCTCCTATTAGCAAAAATTTATGATAATTTTAGAAATTTTACATAATTCATTTTGTCTTAAATGATATTCAGAAAATTTTCCTTTGTTTTCCATTGAAGCCCTGATTTCTAACCTACAAAATATTCTCTGAAACTTTCTAATATAATTTTCATTTTTATTTTATGTGGTGAAAAAATTATATAATTTTAACTCAATTATTTTTTTAAATTTCCTACTCTTCTCCACGATCTATAAATTTCTTACAATCTGAGACGCAGACCTTAGACTTTGAAGCTTTTTGTATAGATGCTTTCCGTTTCTTTGACTTTGCGTCCTTTTTAGGTGATGTTTCTTCCTCCTCCTCCTCTTCCTCGCTTTCCTCCTGGGTCTCTTCCTCCGTCTCCGTACACTCTAACTCAGAATCGTCTTGACTAGTATTTATAGCATCGTCAGGAAATTCTGGAATAAGCATACAATCATCAGCCATAGCAAACACAAAAGACGCATGTTCTAATTAGCCAATCCTCTACCTGTAGACCTATTATAAAAGATCTAAATTGAAATGTTAGAAGTTATCTAGGCAAAACCAGTGTATAACTTTCATTAACCATTTGACCATTGACATATGAAATTTTATCTTGAAAACTATTGGTTCATTTAGTCTCGTCATTATTTGAAGTTATTTTATCTGAATCAAAGTGTTGCATGGTTGATGACCATACAGACAGAAAACGTTATTCGTTGAGGGGTCCTGGATTGTCCTATACATACCTACTAACTGTTGAGCCGAAATATGGACAGGACCTGAACCCTCAGTCAGTCGAAATATCACAGGAACTTCATGACCAAAACTCACATCTAGATTGCACTAAAGTGGAAAAAAGTACCGTTATTAATGAAGGACTAGAAATCATGTTCTGCATTCGTATAATCTTACTTGGAAGTATTTGCGATCTCCGTATTGACAATACACGTAATTGATTGTTTCTGAGCTGTAACCTTGAATCATCATATAAAGCAGCATATTATATCGTTTCCAGATCAAATACATCCTCCCCTTATAAAAATTCCAGCAATTATTTTCCTGCTGCTACAGTCAAAGTGATAATCAGTGACAGTAAGTGTTTTGAATGATTTTCCCCGACATTGTCGCCATTAGCACTTTCTATATAGACAGAACCCCAGACAGTGCAAGTATTTAATATATTTTCATGCGTGAACATCTATGGTGGGTGCGGCTAGCAAACAGGGGATGCTTACTCCTCCCGAGCACCTGGTCCCACCTCTAGATTGCTAGGGGTCCGTCGATGCTCAGTTTGGCGCTCTATTATGAGTGCTGTTGAGATTATCGTCAGGATCTTCTTTAACTCATCAGTACATTACAAACTGCATTGTCAATAGATGTATCAACTATTTACATAGGGGGATTGGTGCATTAAGTTTTGATGTTATAACCACGAAAATTTCCTCCTGTGAAAATAACCACGTTTACAGTGTATGAAAGCCTAATCACTCGTCAATCAAAAAGTAATGTTTTCAAAAAGAAGATCAAACTGCAAAAATATTTTGTAACAAATGGAAAGGTCTTGTCATAAAGCATACACATGAAACATTGAAAAGCCCCATCACTCACCATTCAAATACTATGTCCAAGGTTAAGCTTTCAAAAACAAAGGAAAAAGTCAAGCAAGGCAACACTGTTGCATCCCCCAATAATTGCATGATCTATACTATCATGACTATCGGAAAAAGGATTTTAAAATAAATTCCGAATTGACCTTGACATTTGACCTTGAAAATCAATTGCTTTCATCCTCTTCTCATGTGGAAAGTTTGGTGATCCTAGGACAATTGCTTCGTCTTCTATGCTGTTCACAAGGGTTTAAAATTGAGCCGAAGTCCACAGTGACCTTGACAATCAATAGGGTTCATCCTCTACCCAGATTTGTTCAGTGTTTGCAAAACGTTATGGAGAGTCTCCGGACAATTGGTCCTTTGTAGATGGACTTTTCATCAGACCAAAGTTATTTCCCTTTGACCAGGCATTAAGACGAGAGAGAAATCAACCCAGAATTGGCCCCTCAGAATACTTTTTTTTCAAATTAAATGTTTAATTCGTTACAGAATAAAAACATAGGTAATCACAGATTATGAAACTCACCTCCTGGCAGCAAAATTTCAATTTCAACATATTTCTAAGTACATGTATATTTGTTTTAAAGGCAAAATCATTCAAGAGAAAAAAGTAGGTCAAGGTCATTTTATGAAAGCTTAATCAGAGATACATCTAATATGCAAGTTAATTGGTACATGTAGCATTTATACTTTGCTCAATATTGGCTTTTAAAGGCAAAATCATTCAAGCGGAAAAAGTAGGTCAAGGTAATTTTATGAAAGTTTGATCAAAGGTACATCCAATATGCAAGTTTGGTACATGTAGCATTTATACTTTGCTCAATATTGGCTTTTTAAAGAGAAATCACTCAAGCTGAAAAAGTAGGTCAGATGCTGCTTCCAATGCACGAGTTCATCTCAGCATCCAAAGATGAATCACTTGTGCAAGTTTGGTTACTGTAGAATCAGTACTTTGTCAGATACTGCGCTACCCCAAACTTCTTAACCAAGTCACACAGAGCTTCCCCAAACTACTTAAAGTCACATAAGCGGAAAATGTAGGTCAGATGCAGCATCCGATGATTTGATTTCCCTCAGCATCCCATTATGAATCACTTGTGCAAGTTTGGTTACTGTAGCATCAGTACTTTGCCAAATACTGAACTACTCCAAACTTCTTAACCCGCCGCGGATGTGGGGGGGTATAGCATAAGCTCCCACAACTTCGTCGAGGTGAGCTAATAACAATATTTTCTCGTTTTTGCAAGACTATTGATCTAATGGTAAAATAAGTGACAAGAATCAAGCCTGTGTTTGTGAAACACGAATGCCCCCGGTGGCATCTTTGTTAGTATAAACGCCATTTTCTGTTGAGTACGTGAAAGGTCAAAGTCAAGGTAACGAAGTGAAAAGTTCTTTGCTATCAATGAAATGGTCTTCTCACAAGGAATACACATGTGAAATATGAAAGCCCTATCACCTACTATTCAAAATTTATGCCCAATGTTAAAGTTTCTGAAAAGTAGGTCAAAGGTCAAGGTCACGAGGACAAAACTTTTGGTATCAATGGAAAGGTCATGTCACAAGGAATACACATGTGAAATATGAAAGCCCTATCACTTACCATTCAAAAGTTATGCCCAATGTTAAAGTTTTTGAAAAGTAGGTCAAAAGTTAAGGTCACGAGGTCAAAAATGTTGGTATCAATGGAAAGGTCTTGTCACAAGAAATACACATGTGAAATATGAAAGCCCTATCACTTACCATTCAAAAGTTATGCCCAATGTTAAAGTTTTTGAAAAGTAGGTAAAAGGTCAAGGTCAAGGTCACGAGGTCAAAAATTTTGGTATCAATGGAAAGGTCTTGTCACAAGGAATACACATGTGAAATATGAAAGCCCTATCACTTACCATTCAAAAGTTATGCCCAATGTTAAAGTTTTTGAAAAGTAGGTCAAAGGTCAAGGTCACGAGGTCAAAAATTTTGGTATCAATGGAAAGGTCTTGTCACAAGGAATACACATGTGAAATATGAAAGCCCTATCACTTACCATTCAAAAGTTATGCCCAATGTTAAAGTTTTTAGTTCGGACAAACAGACAGACAGACAGACAAATAGACGGACAGGCCAAAAACTATATGCCCCCCAATCTGTGATTCCAAGGGCATAAAAACTGAATAAACATCAAGCTCCAAAACCTACATCGGACATTTTGGTCCGGCTAGAAATGCAGCACATTGGAGCAATCAACAATTTGTCCATCCAGTCTGGTCTGATGAATTGGCAGACACTGTTTTTTTGAAGGTTTGGTGATCCTTTGATAATTTCTTTGTCTTCTATACTATTAACAAGAATCTGGATACACATGGCAGAGATGCTACATCCCCTCCGCTCTGTTGCGAGGGGATATAAAGATTGGCAACATTGAAAATAATTATGGATATAATTATGATCATTTCACAAGGAATAATTACACGTGAAATATGATACCCCATCACTCGCCATTCAAGAGTTTCAGAGGTGACCTTGAAAATGCATCAGCTATTCAGAGCCCTCGACAGCCATATTTGATCACTGATCAGCACAAACTTGGTAGAGGACCTCGAGTACTTGCTTCCTGAAAAGTTTCATTAAATTCTGTGCAGCGATTGCAGAGGAGAAGTAGGAAATGTTAAAAGTTTACGACAGCCGGACACTGCACTATGACAAAAGCTCACTCAAGCTTAACTCAGGTAAGCTAAAACCCCCTACACTACAGGTCTTTGAAATATCCTAGTCCAGTACAAATAAATACAAGGTCTTACCATATCATTGGCACCAAGGGTCAGGGAAAATAAAGGTTGTTTTAATTCTTTGTTGTCAAAGTCTTGGGTTTCAACTTGAACAACATTTCTCTCATCCTTAACAGCAGATGCTCCAAGTACTGCCTGAAAAGTGAAAGAAGAATAGAAAACATAAGGAAATTACATTTGAATAAAATGTAATGATCACTGAGCGATACAAGTCCCCTACCGGCATACATCTATGTCCTGCACCTCTATTCATTAATTCAATATCTGCAATAGCAGCCAAGCAAAGTCCGGAAAACTGAAAATATCATAAAATTTGCCAAGTCCAAGGGCCATATAACTCTTGCAAAAATTGGTCAATCGAAATTAAACTCAAACTTGATCTGTATCATACTATAATGTATTAACATACTAAATTCAGCTCATTATCTGCTATAACAGCCAAGAAATATCCATAAAACTGAAAATTTCATGAAATTTGCTAAGTCCAAGGGACATAACTCTTGTAAAAATAGGTCAACGGAAACCAAAATCAAATTTGGTCTGTATGACACTAAGATGTATTCACATCCTAAAAACCAGTTCATTATCTGCAATAGAACCTAAGAAAAGTCCGGAAAACTGATTTTTCATGATATTTGCTAAGTCCAAGAGCCACAACTCTTTTGAAAATAGGTCAATCGAAATTAAAATCTAACTTGATCTGTATCACATTATCATGTATTCACATACTAAAAATCAGTTCATTATTTGTAATAAAAGCCAAGAGAACACCTGAAAATTGAAAATTTCAAGAAATTTGCTAAGTCCAAGGGCCATAACTATTGTAAAAATAGGTCAATGGAAAGCAAAATCAAACTTGGTCTGTACCAAACTAAGACGTATTCATATACCAAACAAAGATACATCCAATATGCAAGTTTAGTATATGTAGCACTTTTACTTTGCTCAATATTGGCTTTTAAGGCAAAAACACTCAAGCGGAAAAAGTAGGTCAATGTCATTTTATGAAAGTTTGATCAAAGATACATCCAATATGCAAGTTTGGAACATGTAGAACTTATACTTTGCTCAATATTGGCTTCTAATGCAAAATCACTCAAGTTGAAAAAGAAGGTCAAATGCTGCATCTGATGCATGGGTTCATCTCAGCATCCAAAGATGAATCACTTGTGCAAGTTTATTTACTGTAGCATTAGTACTTTGTCAGATACTGAGCTACCCCAAACTTCTTAACAAAGTCACTCAAGCGGAAAATGTAGGTAAGATGCTGCATCCGATGCATGGGTCCATCTCCGCATCCAAAGATGAATCACTTGTGCAAGTTTGGTTACTATAGCATCAGTACTTTGTCAGATACTGAGCTACCCCAAACTTCTTAAGCATTAGTCACTCTGAGCTACCTCAAACTTCTTAACCAAGCCACTCAAGCAGAAAATGTAGGTCAGATGCAGCATCCGATGCATGGGTTCACCTCAGCATCCAAAGATGAATCACTTGTGCAAGTTTGGTTACTGTAGCATCAGTACTTTGCCAAATACTGAGCTACCCCAAACTTCTTAACCAGACGCGGACGTGCGGGGGTATAGAATTAGCTCACTCAACTTCATCAAGGTAAGCTAAAAATCAGTTCATAATCTGCAGTAGAACCGAAGAAAAATACGGAAAACTGAAATTTTCATAAAATTTGCCAAGTCCAAGGGCCAAAACTCTTGTAAACATAGGTAATCACAGATTACGAAACTCACCTCGTGACAGCAAAATTCAATTCAAACATATTTCTTAGTACATGTATATTGGCTTTTAAAGGCAAAACCACTCAAGCAGAAAAAGTAGGTCAAGGTCATTTTATGAAAGTTTGATCAAAGATACATCCAATATGCAAGTTTAGTACATGTAGCAGTTATACTTTGCTCAATATTGGCTTTATAGAGCAAAATCACTCAAGCAGAAAAAGTAGGTCGAGGTCATTTTATGAAAGATTGATCAAAGATACATCCAATATGCAAGTTTGGTACATGTATCACTTATACTTTGCTCAATATTGGCTTTTAAAGGCAAAATCACTCAATAGGAAAAAGTAGGTCGAGGACATTCTATAAAAGTTTGATCAAAGATACATCTAAAGTGCAAGTTTGGAACATCTAGCACTTATACTTTGCTCAATATTGGCTTTTAAAGGCAAAATCACTCAAGCGGAAAAAGTAGGTCAAGGTCATTTTATGAAAGTTTGATCAAAGATACATCCAATATGCAAGTTTGGTACATGTAGCACTTATACTTTGCTCAATATTGGCTTTTAAAAGTGAAATCACTCAAGTGGAAAAAGTAGGTCAGATGCTGCATCCGATGCATTGGTCCATCTCAGCATCCAAAGATGAATCACTTGTGCAAGTTTGGTTACTGTAGCATTAGTATTTCGTCAGATACTAAGCTACCCCAAACTTCTTATCCAAATCACTCAAGCGGAAAATGTAGGTCAAACGCTGCATCAGATGCATGGGTTCACCTCAGCATCCAAAGATGAATCACTTGTGCAAGTTTGGTTACTGTAGCATCAGTACTTTGTCAGATACTGAGCTACCCCAAACTTCTTAACCAAGTCACTCAAGCGGAAAATGTAGGTCAGATGCTGCAAACGATGCATGGGTTCACCTCAGCATCCAAAGATGAATCACTTGTGCCAGTTTGGTTACTGTAGCATTAGTACTTTGTCAGATACTGAGCTACCCCAAACTTCTTAACCAACTCACTCAAGCGGAAAATGTAGGTCAGATGCTGCATCTGATGCATGGGTTCACCTCAACATCCAAAGATGAATCACTTGTGCAAGTTTGGTTACTGTAGCATTAGTACTTTGTCAAATACTGAGCTACCCCAAAGTTCTTAACCGGACGCGTGGGGTTATAGCATAAGCTCACTCAACTTCATCGAGGTGAGCTAAAAATAGGTCAATCAAAACCAAACTCAAACTTGATCTGTATCACATTGGGATATAACCACATACCAAAAATGTGTTCAATATAAGCAACATCAGTGAAAAAAGTCCGGAAAACTGAAAATGGGACAGACCGACCAACAGGAAACTAAGAGTCCCCTTTGGCATTGCCGGTGGGGGACAAAAAAAATAAAGTAATGTGGTCAAAGTGCTAATAATTTAATATCATAGTCCTGATCGTTGGATTTTTAAACAATCATGCCAGATGTACAATAGAACATGTAAAGATTACTGTGTCAGAATTTTTCACATATTGGATTTATCTTTGATCAAACTTTCATAAAATGACCTTGACCTACTTTTTCTGATTGAGTGATTTTGCCTTAATTTAAGTCAGAATGGAGTGAATTATAAGTGCTATACATTTGTATATACCCAACTTGCATCATGGACATGATGGATGTATCTTTGATCAAACTTTCATTAAATGACCTTGCAAGAATCTCAGGCGCCTTTTTCACCAAGACTTAATTTCTGAATGCCACAAATTTCTGTTTTTCGATTTTTTTTTTCATATGTGCAAGAAAAGATTGGTACCAATTTTTAAAGTGACCTGGACTAAATCTGACTGCTTGATATCATCTAAACTCTTATCATATCAGAATTTCTTAATTCTGATTTAATTATCATCTTCCAATGGTACAAACTACAAAAATGTATATTAAATGTTCATAAATATCAGAATGTTCAGCTTCTGATTATTTTTCTTACATGTTTAAGAAATAGAGTGTGCAGAAGGAAGTCTGAATCGTCATCCTCTTCATCAAATGACCAGGTGATGCTGGGGTTTTCCTTGGTTAGCTTGCATCCTGAAACCAGAGAATAACAAGTTAAAAGTCATGTTTGTAAAACATTAATATCCCCCTACCCCTTCTGTGATTAAAGTCCATCACAACTTTATACTTGCATTGATACAACCTATGGGGGTATAAAGTAACATTTTCATTTCAATATGTAACTCCACTCAAGAGATATTGAACGGAAACCCTGAAGTTTTAGTATTTTTCAAAGTGCAAGGGGCATAACTCTGTCAAAATTTTTTTGATCGGACCCAAATATGAACCTGACCTGGATTTTTGTTTGATGTGTCTGTATACAAAATTTCATTTCTATATGTAACTCCACTCAAGAGATATTGAACGGAAACCCTGAAATTTTGGTATTTTTCGAAGTGCAAGGGGCATTACTCTGTAAAAATTTTGTTGATTGGACCCAAATAAGAACTTGACCTAGATTGTCATTTGATGTATCCGTATACAAAATTTCATTTCTATATGTAACTCCACTCAAGAGATATTGAACGGAAACCCTGAAATTTTGGTTTTTTTCGAAGTGCAAGGGGCATAACTCTGTAAAAATTTTGTTGATCGGACCCAAATATACACTTGACTTAGATTTTCATTTGATGTGTCTGTATACAAAATTTCATTTCAATATGTAACTCCACTCAAGAGATATTTAACAGAATCCCTGAAATTTTGGTATTTTTCGAAGTGCAAGGGGCATTACTCTGTCAAAATTTTTTCGATCGGACCTTAATACGAACTTGACCTGGATTTTCATTTGATGTGTCTGTATACAAAATTTCATTTCAATATGTAACTCCATTCAAGAGATATTGAACGGAAACCCTGAAATTTTGGTATTTTTCGAAATGCAAGGGGCATAACTCTGTCAAAATTTTGTTGCTTGGACCCAAATAAGAACTTGACCTAGATTGTCATTTGATGTATCAGTATACAAAATTTCATTTCTATATGTAACTCCACTCAAGAGATATTGAACGGAAACCCTGAAATTTTGGTATTTTTCGAAGTGCAAGGGGCATTACTCTGTCATTTTTTTCGATCGGACCTTAATACGAACTTGACCTGGATTTTCATTTGATGTGTTTTTATACAAAATTTCATTTCAATATGTAACTCCATTCAAGAGATATTGAACGGAAACCCTGAAATTTTGGTATTTTTCGAAATGCAAGGGGCATAACTCTGTCAAAATTTTTTTGATCGGACCCAAATATGAACCTGACCTAGATTTTTGTTTGATGTGTCTGTATACAAAATTTCATTTCTATATGTAACTCCACTCAAGAGATATTGAACGGAAACCCTGAAATTTTGGTATTTTTCGAAATGCAAGGGGCATAACTCTGTAAAAATTTTTTTGATCGGACCCAAATATGAACTTGACCTAGATTGTCATTTGATGTATCCGTATACAAAATTTCATTTCTATATGTAACTCCACTCAAGAGATATTGAACGGAAACCCTGAAATTTTGTTTTTTTTCAAAGTGCAAGGGGCATAACTCTGTCAAAATTTTGTTGATCGGACCCAAATATACACTTGACTTAGATTTTCATTTGATGTGTCTGTATACAAAATTTCATTTTAATATGTAACTCCACTCGAGATATTTAACAGAATCCCTGAAATTTTGGTATTTTTCGAAGTGCAAGGGGCATTACTCTGTCAAAAATTGAGTTTTGCGAAAAGCTGAGTTTTAGTTGATGCTTACTTTATCTACGGTATTACTAATATGTAGTGTATAAGGAATCTTGCCAGTGAAATATCAAATCCCTACCCCTTATAATTCAAAAGATATAGCTTATTTTGATGTCGCCGTCTCAAATGAAAGGCTCAAGGTCACAGTCTTGTCATAAAGTAGTCTGAAAAACGTGACCTAAACCCAGCCTTTCGGACTCTCCGACACCCCGAAGTGTCGCATGTTCACCCCTTCTATCTCAACCTAAATACATGTTCACAATCGCCAGATGAATGATTTATTTACCAACCTCTGTTGTATTTTTGACAAGACAAGGGCTTAATGAAAACTGCCCTTAAGGGACGAATTATACCCCCCGCCAAAGACTTTTTCTGAGCAGATCCATTTTATGACCTGACCTGACATTAAATTTTCCTATGGATATAAAATCTCTCGTCATCATTCAGGGTTAAGGTCACACTATCAGATAAAATACTTAGTATAATATGTACATTAAATGTTTTATGATATATATAAGAAAGCCTTATGAGATGAGTCTGGGTTTTTCTTTCAGTAATTTGGGAATAGTCGGGGCCCGTACGATTGGGAAAATGTAGTAGTCCTTGGTATGACATTGAAAATGAATGAAAAATCCAAGTCCAAGGGCCATAACTCAGGTCTAACTTTTTCAACAGCAACCTCGTTTCTTCATGCACATCTAAAGGGGGTGGACAGAGTGAAAGGGAAGCGGGAAGAAGAGGAGCGAGAAAGGGGGGATGGAGCCAAGATGGAAAAATGGGAGGAAGGGGGGCATGAGGGAGGAAGGGTGGCAGGAGGTAAAGGAAGGGTGAAAAGGGGGGAGGTAGGGGGTGAGAGGGGGAAAGAGAGAAGCACCCCACAGTCTCCCCCCCCCCCCCCCTCCATGCATCTACTTATCATGATCTTTCATTGTGCAAAGTTTCACTGAAATCCAAGAAATGGTTTAGGATGAGTTGCGATGACAAGATTTGAAAATGCATGAAAAATCTAAGTCCAAGGGCCATAACTCAGGTCTAACTTTTTCAACAGCAATCCCCTTTCTTCATGCACATCTACATATCATGATCTTTCATTGTGAAAAGTTTCACTGAAATTCATCCTATGGTTTAGGAGGAGTAAGTTGTGATGACATCAAGGTTTGACTTTGAAAATGCATGAAAAATCCAAAGCTTCACTGAAATCCAAGAAATGGCTTAGGATGAGTTGTGATGACAAGATTTGAAAATGCATGAAAAATCTAAGTCCAAGGGCCTTAACTCAGGTCTAACTTTTTTGACAGCAATCCCTTTTCTTCATGCACATCTGCATATCATAATCTTTCATTGTATAAAATTTCACTGAAATCCATCCAATGGTTTTGGAAAAGTTGTGATGACAAGCTTTCGTCTACAGACGGATGGACGGACATGATGAATCGAGTATACCCCCTAACTTTGTTGCAGGGGTTATAATAAGGACAAAATGGGGCGGATGTGACAAGAATTGAAACTTTTCAACAGCAATACACCTGATTAAGGCTTTATCTGGTCAGAAATACAACAGAGGTTGGTAAATAAATCATTCATCTCCCGATTGTGATGTGTCAAGTTGCTAACATGTATTTAGGTTGAGATACATGTAGAAGGGGCAAATGTGCGACTCTTTGGCTATAAGTATATCATGACCAAATAACAGCCCCCCTGCCGTCCAAATAAATGTCAAAGACTGGGTTTATGTAGGTCAAGTTTTTCGGACTAGTCATAAAGAATATGAAGAGATTATAGCCAAATTTAACTTCAGAAATGAATACCAAAGTTTAAGGTCAAGGCCAGTAGGTCAAAAGTCAAGGTTTTATTGAAAGGTCTTGTTGTAAGGAGTCTATGAGTGAACTTTGGAAGCTATATTTATTATGGTTTAAAAGATATAAAGAAGGTTTATGTTTTTTTTAAGTAGGTCAAACTTCAAGGTCACTAGGTAAAAAGGCAAGAACACACATGAAAGGTCTTTTTGAACGTGAAATATGAAATATCTACCCCTTAAGGTTCAAAAGATATAAACAATGTTAATGATTTTCATGAGCAAGTCAAACTTCAAAGTCACTAGGTCAAACGTCAAGGTCACAAATGAAAGGTCTTATCTCTAGGAGTATGCATGTGAGCACCGAATTATAAAATCTCTACCCCTTGATTTAAAAGATAATTGTCAAGTTAATGTTTTTGTGTGTCAAACTTCAAGGTCATGGCCCACTAGATCTAAAGTCAAGGACTCAAATGAAAGGAATGATCACTATCAGCAGGTTTTTTTTTCATTTTGGGGAAGGTGCCTGTACCTGTCCCAATTGGGAAAATTTGCGATATTTTGCTGAAATTGGGAAAATTTCTATTCAAATTCTCACCAAAGTATAACCCTAAAGTATCATTTATTAACACTGCTAATCCATTGATTTGCTTGAACTGAGCAAGGGATGAATAAAAAACTTTAAAATGCACTTAAAAATATGACATTTTATTTTCTCAGGTGATTTTTCATAATTCTTCTTTGGGAATTTAAGAGTGATTTTTGGGGAAAAATAGAGGAAATTTGGCATTGGGAAGGGGCCGAAATTCGGCCCCAAAACAAGGGAAAAAAACCCTGGTCAGTGATTATGTATAGCAATTGTCAATTCTCTTTATAGTTTTCTCCCTAATGGCTTAAACAAAAATTCAGAATTTTCCATCTCAAGGTCAAAATTTATTGCTGCGTTTGATTTGTCTCATCATGGTCTATCACCATGTAAAGTTTCAAGTTGCTGCTCCAAACAGTTTCTCAAAAAGACTTGAACACAACAGTTTAAGGGGTATGGACAAACATTTACCGGTCATATTGGATTTGAAAATCTGCCGTTCTGCAGAATTAAGACTCCAAATTTTAACCATTTTATTACTAAAATAAAACACCGCTAAAGACGGTATGGCCGGATTGCAAAGTAAGTTTTTGTCACCAACTAGGTCAAATATTACAGCATACGGAGGTCTTGCCAGAGGCAACCAACATGTATAATATAAAGTTTCTACTTAACATAACGTTCCTTAGATTTTGCTTAAACCAGAAACTTTAACCAAAATCTTTAACTAGGTCAAAGTCCAAGGTCAAAATGTCAAATGTAACGGCATAAATTAAGGTCTCCTCATGGGTAACCTACATGTATAATATAAAGTTTCTACTGCATACAGTTCCTTTGATTTTGCTTAAACCAGAAACTTTTACCAAAATGTTTAACTAGGTCAGAGTCCAAGGTCAAGGTTACTAGGTCAATTGTTAGGGCATAAATTGAAGAGTCTTGTCATGGGCATCCTAAATATATAATATAAGGTTTCTACTGCATACAGTTCCACAGATTTTGCTTAAACCAGAAACTTTGGCCAAATTCTTTAACTAGGTCAAAGTCAAAGGTCAAGGTCACTAGGTCAAATGTTACAGCATAAATTGAAAGGTCTCTTCATGGGCAGCCTAAATGTATAATATTAGGTTTCTACTGCATACAGTTCCATAGATTTTGCTTCAACCAGAAACTTTAACCAGGTCAAAGTCAAAGGTCAAGGTCACTAGGTTAAATGTTACGGCATAAATTGAAAGGTCATGTGATGGGCAAGCTTCATGCATAATATTAAGTTTCTACTGCATATAGTTCCTCAGATTTTGCCTCAACCAGGAACTTTAACCAAAATCTTTAACTAGGTCAAAGTCCAAGGTCAAGGTCACTAGGTCAAATGTTACGGCATAAATTGAAAGGTCTTGTGATGGGCAACCTTCATGTGTAATATAAAGTTTCTACTGCATATAGTTCCTTAGATTTTGCCTCAACCAGAAACTTTAACCAAAATGTTGACGGCAGACGGACATTGTCAATCTATAGACTGGAATTGCTTTGCAATCCGGCCAATTAAGTTTTCTGTACCTTAACATTTTCATATTCCCATCCTTCAGAGCAAAATCTGCATCAATATTTTTCTAGACAACCATTTGAACTTAGTGCACCGAACTGTGCAGCTATATGTAACAGCGCTTCAGAATTCATGATTAGTACTAAAACCTACCTTAAACGTTACTATGATCATATGTTTACATACATTTGTCCTCCAATTTTTATCAAACTCTCAACATTGTCTCAAAATGCCAGCTATATTCATTTTACACGTGTGGGGCTAGTGGTCATATTAACACAGAGGAATCCAAAGGCAGATCCTCAGAACAGGGATGAAAATTCGTTGAAATTTTCAGGGGCCAAGTGGGCTCCCAAAGTCAAAAAATTTAGGTGCCCACATCAAAAACAATTAGCCCACATCAAAACGTTGTATCTAAATTTTTATTTTTAAATTTAAGTCCCCCCCCTTCTCTTCTTCCCCGTATCAAGTCATGGTCATCATACAGGAACACGTGCACAGAATATGAAATAAACGCCAAAATTGAGGGTGAGAGACTGGTGTACATGTTGATCTACATGGACTGTTTATTTGACAACTTTGAACGATATAATTGCAGATGGTCAGTAGTTTGAGGTCAGCCCTCTCTACTGATGTATCTTCCAACACGATTCTTTCATCAAATCAGTTTGAGTAATTTTTCCACGTAAATTTCACTTACGATTTTAGATGTTTCTAGTATATTTTAAATATTGATTGAAGTAGGGTATTGATTTTGGTCATCTCAAGCACCTTTAAATAAATCAATGAATGCAGGTAAATCCAGTTATAAAGTTAGTATAAAAATATTATGTCTCCAGACAGTGACATTGCACACGTTTGGAAAAATGAGGATGCGTCTTTACAAGGGAATAAGGGAGATGGATTCATTTTCCAAGAGAAAGCGAACCGAAAATGTGTCAAATATCCATGAGTTTTTGTTTCACAACGTGAGTTACAGCGACTACGAAACATTAGAAAACAATTATGATCAGAAATTTTACAGTCGCCAAGTGGGCGATCAGAAAAACATTTTTGGTAGTCCACACTGAATTTTTAGTTGCATTGGCGAGTGCTTATTTGCATCCCTGCGGAATGTTGCACATTTGTGATTTGCTTAAATTGCTACCAATAATTCACAAGACGATCCCACATTTCTAAGATATATCATGTAAATCATAAATAAATGAATCACAGACAGTCATAATTCTAGTGAATTACCCAAGGATGTTTAGAATCTTTTATTTTTTCTACCTATGTTGGGGCAGATCGGCACGTGAAAATGGCTACATATGTACCTGTAAAAATTTGAGTTCGAAATTGAAGGACAAATGGTTGTACCGTAGAAATAGAATAAATGTAATGTTCAAGGTATTTAGTCATAGTTGTATTCATGTTCTTCTGAGGTGCAGCTTAAATTTAAGTGTTCAAGTGTTAAAATACAAGTGTAATTATTCGTAGAAAAGATGGGAAAATGTAGCTATCAAGGTAGAGAATACTTGGGGTGAAAATAGTTAAAGTTGGGAGTCTTTACTCAGTGTAAGGAAACTACATATCCAATATGGCGAATGACATTTTGTCCATATCCCTTTAACCAAACATAGGTAATCACAGATTACAACGCTCACCTTGTGGCAGCAAAATCATTCAAGAGGAAAAAAATAGGTCAAGGTTATCTTATGAAAACTTAATCAAAGATACATCTAAAATGCAAGTTTGGTACATGTACATGTAGCACTTATACTTTGCTCAATATTGGCTTCTAAAGGCAAAATCAATCAAGCGGAAGAAGTAGGTCAAGGTCAGTTTATAAAAGTTTGATCAAAGATACATCCAACATGCAAGTTTGGTACATGCAGCACTTTGCTCGATATTGGCTTTTAAAGGCAAAATCACTCAAGTGGAAAAAATAGGTCAGATGCTGCATCTGATGCATTGGTTCATCTCAGCATCCCAAGTTGAATCACTTGTGCAAGTTTGGTTACTCTACATGTAGTATCAGTACTTTGTCAGATACTGAGCTATCCCAAACTTCTTAACCAAGTCACACTGAGCTACCCCAAACTTCTCAACCAAGTCACTGACAAGCAGAAAATGTAGGTCAGATGCAGCATCTGGTGCATGGGTTCCCCTCAGCATCCTAAGAAGAATCATTTGCGCAAGTTTGGTTACTGTAGCATCAGTACTTTGCCAAATACATGTACTGAGCTACCCCAATCTTCTTGACCGGACACGTACATGGACGTGCAAGGGTATAGCATAAGCTCACTCAACTTCATCGAGGTGAGCTTAAATGTTTACGTACTGGCTATTGGACTGTTCAAGGACGGACAGACCTCACCATTACATAGACCAGATTTTACTTTACAATCCAGCCAAAAATCTCTTGGGCACTGTCAAATTGATTTGTTTAGCAAGCTTTAATTAAAATACATCAAGGATGAACACTAGGATAAGGACCCGTTCCCATTTCATCATTTTCAACAAATTTTCCAAAATCAAACTACTAAAGGTCTGACTATGTAGTTTTCCCAATTCCAGTGGACCAAGACCCACTCCCATTATAAACTGAAAATGCACACTGGCACATTCATACATGTATCCATTAGGTCCAGAAAGTTGGCATATAAATGATTTGAAAATTTTAAGTTTTGACCTGCAGAAATTGCGAAAATTTGATACATTCGAACTCAATGATTGCAAGATAATTTTTTTTTTATGTCAACTTCTTTTGCCAACATTGTTCTGAAAGTTAACAACAGAGAATTAGAGTGAATGTGATCACATGTGTAATGTACTGGACTGTTAGACCTGACCAGCACATCCCTAAAAAAAAGTTTTCGACAAAATAGGAATATTCAACGGTAACAGTTGAACAAAAATAAAGACAGAAAACTTCATTTCTGAATTACATTTTCCTTGTGAAGTTTCAAGAGCCTATACTCTTTGTAAAACGTGAAAGCATGTTATATTACACACAAAATAGAACTGCTACTTCAAATGCAATGAAAAACATACGCAAAATTCAGATATCTTTCAAATTTTCATTTCGACAATTAATTTACTGACAATTTTTAACTAAAATTGTTGTATATTTTTAAGTAGTAATTCAGTAAGAATTTTCCATTCCTTTACCCCAGAAATACTCTCTTGCTGGATCATTCATGATGAAGCACGACGTTCTACTTGCTCGTCTCGTCCCTAACTGGTCATGTGACAGACTGCGCGAAAATTCACGTGCAAGGGATCCAAAATTTCCCGCGCTATCATACCATCGGACTTTTCCGCCTGTGTCACGGAATAAGACGAGGCTGTCCGATACACTAGATTCACAAAAACGCTTGTATGCAGGAATTTTTCTTCGTCAACCTGAATCAAACATCATATTCACACAGATTTTCACATGTGCGTTTGTTTACATGACGTGTTGCTTTCACATTTGACCAGGTAGACCTTCTTCATTTATGATGAAATGTTTCCTCTTTTATATGTCGACATGACGATTCTGATGAATATTTGGAAAACGGAGTGGCTAAGGTAAATTTCACTTTGCACCAATTTACATTTACTTTTTTTGAACAGTAAAAGTTTTTTTTTCAGGTTTTATCAGGGATGTACAGATATAAAATTTCTATACGTCCCTGGTTTTATCATGCCTGTTACAGGCACTGAGGTAGTCTTAGGATTATAATATGAATCTAGGCATTGCCTACGAGGCCGGAGGGAGCGTAGCATGTTTAAAAAATATTCACTTTAAGTATGTGAATATTTTTTAAACATGCTTCGCTCCCTGATAATCATTTTACTCAGACTTAACATAATTAGCTCTGTGTAGCTATATCTCATGAAAATATTAATTAAAAGTTTGCTTATTTAAAACACAGGAACCAGATTTCTACTGTCTGGGCGGCTCACTTTGGAAACTAAATGAATGAAATTTTTATCACAGGCACATACTGTGATGTCAAGCAACTGGGTATGAAAAAGCCTTTATTGTCGGTAAATACGTCATGTCTTACTGTCTGCGCAGCTCACTTCAGAAATCGGAAAATTGAAGTTTTATCTATTTTGTCCGCAAATTTTGCGATTAAATTTTATATAGTGGGATAGATCTCTGACTCTCATAACTAACGGCGTTTGATTTGTGAACATACGACTTAAATACTATGCTTAGACACATGAAAGAAAATAGTTTAAGATGGGGAGTTTTCTATGTTAATTTTAGTGCGACGTCGCCGATGTTTAACACTGAGTCTATGGAGAATGTCGACGGCATCACGCTAAAATTAACATAGAAATCCCCCGATCCAAAATTATTTTCTTTCACTGTGAGCATAGTATTGGTCATAAAGACATATATCATACACCATTAGTTATGAGAGTTTGAGAGCTATCCCCCTATATAAATTTTTATCGGAAAAAATGCCGACAAAGTAGAGAAAACTTCAATTTTCCGATTTCTGAAGTGAGCTGCGCGGACAGTAGTATTCTCTTATGACCTGTAAAGGGGCATCATGCAGGATAAGACAAGACAAGATTTATTTAAAGTCGACATGGTGAGGACAACATGTAAACACAAGCTCAGAAGAGCTTTTGACCGACATAGAATATAGATTAAGGAATGAAAATATTGACCCTCTTTCTACATTTGACTGTGATTTTTGTTGACTTTCAATTACTTAAAGGCCAACAGGGTATTATATAAGCGGACAGATAAATTTTTGGTCATCCTCTCTTTATCTTTAAGGCTCAATTAGTCAATAGCTTCCATACTTATGTTGAAAACCAACACACCTTATCCCTTTTGGCATGGCCCTTTTTGTTATGCTGCCATTGACTGATCGCCTGAGCTTACCAGGTAAGGACAATATCAGGATCAACAGCAAGTCGGCAACATAATAAAATGACCTGCAGCCGTGCCAGAATCGCTAAAGGGATTACACCCCACTCTATTTAACCCATTTAGATTCTAAAAATTTCACCTAGATTTCAACATTATTTTGTTAACATATCTTTCTTCATTAACGCAATTGAGTTATCTTTGATTATACATGTTTGCTTTATATAAATTATATGATCCAATTTGCAAATACCATTATAATTTCTGGCATCTATTTTAATTTAACCTTCACACTATAGAGATGAGGGATAGATATTAGAATAAAAACTGAAAGGCCGATGTTACATTAATTTCTTTTGTTGATGGTAAACTGCTACAGTGGGAGTATTTGTTTTATGAACATTTTCAAGCTTTTCTTTATATTTTACAGGATGTTGGATAATTCCACAAGAGATTGAGAAATGGGCATGACGAAGGATGCATGAATAGAATGAAGCCAGGATTCTGTAAAATAATGTACAACCTTGCCTAAAGAGTCAATTTTTGGAAATTTAATTCAGTTGATTGTAATGAGAAGGTCTCATATAGGATTAGGCATGGTGAATATAGTAAGTGTATTGTGTCTGATGATCAGCTGTTACTACCTGGCTGTACAGAGTGAAGCCTCCTCACCAGGAGCCCTGTCTGTTGTCAACAAAGAGGAGGAGGAGGGAGATAATGGAGGTATATATACATATCTTTACATAATTCTTATCATGCTTTATAACCCTATTAAATCTGTTTTATGGCTTGTACATGTATTAGTAGATACGAGGGCTGATTGATATGTTGTGAGCCTCGTATTGAACATGTTGAAGAACTTCAATTTCATCAGACATTTTGCATTATTTTTCTACTTAATCCCCTTCAGTATCTATATACTTTAAGGGCCTCAATAACACTTTTAAAGAAGTCCTTATTTTGACAGATCAGAAAGCCATCCACTGCTAGTACATGTATGACGTCATCATCGGACTGAAAGTGGGTGTCAGATAGGGCTGTCACGGTTCAGCCTTTAGTCGATTCTGTTCAGGAAAATGAACCACGATTCTCAGTTTTTAGCTCACCTCACGAAGTGAGAGGGAGCTTATGCTATTACCCTGTCGTCGATGTTGACTTCGGTGTCGGCGTCCGCACTAGTATGTTAAGAAGTTTTATTTCTATATTTAAAGTGCTACGTAAAAAGACCAAACTTGCATCTATATAGATGATGCGTCTTTATGAGTAGATCACAAATCTACGTTCAAATGTAGGTCATGACCTATATTCTCATTCATACAACAAATGTGGAAAAAAGCCGAATTAGAATTCTTAACCATGTTAACAGATAGGGGTTTCCAATACCTTATTTATTTGCATCCTGGAAAATTACTAATTAGAAAAACAAATGAGGCAGATTGGAAATTGCTTCTAAAGTAAGGTACATGTATGTTATGTTCAATAAAATTTAGTGCAAGGTATATTAATTTGATATTTACAGTAACAGTGACCAGTGAAGACGATGAAGAAGATTTTGGAGACCAGAAGAAAGCATTTGATGTCTTCTATCCTACTAAAGAGTGGCAAACAGTAAAGAAAGGTCTGTATTTGTTGGGTCATGTATATCATTCAACTTTTACTCAATCTGTTTATTAGTCCCCTACCGGCAACGCCGAAGGGGACTCTTAGTTTCCTCTCGGTCTGTCTGTCCGTCTGTCCGTCCGTCTGTCCGTCTGTCCGAATATCAGTTTTCCGGACTTTTTTCTGCAACGGATAGAGATATTCAGATGAAATTTGATACACAGCTTGGTCTTGGATAGTTACAGAGCAAGTTCGACTTTCGTCATGCTTGACCTATTTTTCAAGGAGTATTACCCCTCTATAACTTGGATAATTAAGTTTTTGTCAGTTTTCGGGACTTTTTTTTCTGCAACGGATGAAGATATTCAGATGAAATTTGATACACAGCTTGGTCTTGGATAGTTTCAGAGCAAGTTTTACTTTCATCACGCTTGACCCATTTTTCGAGGAGTTATGCCCCTTGATGACTTGGAAAATTCAGTTTTTGTCAGTTTTCCGGACTTTTTTCTGCAACGGATGAAGATATTCAGATGAAATTTGATACACAGTTTGGTCTTGGATAGTTACAGAGCAAGTTTGACTTTCGTCACGCTTGACCTATTTTTCAAGGAGTATTGCCCCTCTATAACTTGGATAATTAAGTTTTTGTCAGTTTTCTGGACTTTTTTTTCTGCAACGGATGAAGATATTCAGATGAAATTTGATACACAGCTTGGTCTTGGATAGTTACAGAGCAAGTTTGACTTATGTCACGCTTGACCTTTTTTTCGAGGAGTTATGCACCTTTATGACTTGGAAAATGCAGTTTTTATCAGTTTTCCAGACTTCTTTTTGCAACAAATAGAGAAATTCAGGTGAAATTTGATACTCAGCTTAGTCTTGGATAGTTACAGAGCAAGTTCAACTTTCGTCACGCTTGACCTCTTTTTCGAATCGCTAAAGCAGATAAAACCCCAGAACTGAGCTGCACAGACAGTAATTTTAATTTAAACTCATATATGTTTAATTGAAGAGTAATTCATAGCCAGAGTTGCAGGACATAAATATATGCCGCCGGTAGGGGACTATATCGCTCACTCAGCTGCGATCATAACATTTTTCAAATAAATAGCCATTTAGTTGTGACTTAACGTTCAGTAATTCTCCAAGTTGCAAAGATGATTATTTGATTTGTATTATACTGGAAAATAGACCAATTTTAAGGCTTGGCAGTTGTGATTTCTATGTGTGTACAGGTATATACTAGCTGCAAATGACAAGATGTATTGTTGGGCAAAAATCAGTAGGCAGAGCTTTTGTAAGAATTACCAGTATGAATATGATGAAGAAGATTATGTCATTGCAATTTCTATGGAACATATAAAAGTGAAGAAAATTCAATTTGTATGAAAATATAGAATGAATAAATAATTTACACCTTTACGAGTTTTTTTAGTGAAGATATAAGGGTTTTTATTGTACTCTTTCAGGACAAGCAATACCTGCAGGACTTCATGTCCGTATGAATTTTGAGACCGGAGAAAGGGAAGCCAAACTAATGGAGGGAGATGATGGCATGAAATATTGGTCAGCCGATGGAAAGCAAGGTAAAAAACAAAAATACAGTATTGTGCGTAGTACATGACATAATAACATATAATCGTAAACAGAAAGATTTCAGTTAGACACACATACGATACTTTTTAAAAGTACAGTATCCTTGATTCAAAATATTTGTTTTTAGACAAAAGCACTACCATATAACCAGAAATTTTCACATGTATCAAATTTCACAATTTTATGGTAAAATAGGGTGTCTTTATTTTCACGAGTACAATTTTTTTGCGATTCCTATATTACAAACAAATATGAACATATGATGCTACTGTTTTGTACCATTTCATTTTTTAGTCAGTTCTATCATAAGAATACACTTAATTCACTTCTCTTAACGTTTAATCAGAAAAAAAGTGAAGAATGGCACATGTATAGTAAGAGCAACGTGTAACTGATATGAAAATTTATGATATACCTTATCAAACAAAATTTTTTTGCCGGAATATATTTTAGCGATTCCAAATCACCAGCAAATATAGTGAAAATGAGTATATCATGAAATTTTCTGCTTATACAGTATATAACAATATAGCTTTTCCATGCTTATGCTGGAAAGAGAAATCACTGTATAGATTTTCCAAGTTCCCAAAAGTTTCTTCAACAAATTTTATCTACGAAAGGGGACTTAATTTTGCATGAAATATAAACGGAATGCTTGTTCCTTACTTACAGTTATGTATTATAAAAGAAGGAATGTTTAGGTATAAAACATGTTTCATATGAAATTAGAGAACCATGGATTTCTTTTTACAGGAATTATCAATACAGACAAAAAACATTTTTCACATGATGAACTGAAGAAAGCTTTGAAAGAGTTTAAGGTCAATCAGGTGGACAGTGAAGACCAAAAGGTAATATTTTATGACAGGTCTTTTGATTGGTATTATCAAATATCAAAGCACATAATTTTTAACTTTATTCAGCATCTTGTTCATCAAATGGACTTACTTGTTGGGTAATTTCAAATGAGGCATTTCACTTTCCTTTCTCTGTTGGTTTTGATTCTTACGAATGGAATTGCGTGTTACTCTTAATGGTTGACATTAATACTTGAAAAAAGGAAGATTAGTAATGTTGAACAGTGATCGGGATGGGCAATCAGGTGAATGTGGCAATGGCCCCATATCCTGGAACATCAATGTGCCATTTGCAAAATGAATGTGCCATTGTTGAAAATGAATGTGCCATGAGAAATTTGCCAAAAAAAAACAGGAACAAACAAGAACATAGAAAAATCTGCATCACCCGCCGCTCCAAATATCTAAACGGACTTTTCTGTACTTATCCGTAAACATGGGAAAGGGGGACGCAGTCTCAAAGGATCGTCTTAAAGATTTGTTGCTATAATTCCAAAATTCCTGACTCCCCCCCCCCCCAAAAAAAAAGAAATTGCACACAAACTCTGTTGTAAAACTACAGTACATCCAAATCTAATGAAAAATCTTTTTATGAAATTTGTGTGTATTCATCTTAACTGGTGAAGTCCATTTGTACGTACATTTGAAATGGGGATTGTTGCAATAGGAAATGATGGTGTTCAAATTACTATCTTGTGTATCAATTGATACGAAAAGTAAACAAATTAAATCGTATGCAGAACTAAAAATAAGTGAATATGGTGAAGTCATCTCCAATGTTGAATAAAAGAACGGAAGATTTCCATAATTTCTTTAAAAATCTAATGCGCCACATTGGCGCACTAAGTAAAATTTAAATGTGCCATTTTAGAATTAAATGTGACTATGGCGCAGGGTGCATGCTTATCCCAATCACTGGTTGAAAGTAAGACAAGGGGGTAGAAATATTTCTTTAGTAACAAGTATCAGTAAAGAAGCAATATGAACTGAGGCAAATCATAAAGTAATTAAGGAGTAAAGAAATTGGGGTAAATACGTTGTTTTATATCATATATATGATCTCTGCTCTCCATGTGACAAAATCCAACAAAAGAAACTTATTCTTGTGTGGAACTGATCTTTGTTAATTTGTTCAGATTAGGCAAGGGACATTTCAGTATGTTGTCTTCTAACTTTACAGAGAGCAGAGGATGTGAAGAAAAAGTTCAAGAAATATGAAGATTTGAAGAAAGATATGGCAGACATAGAGATGAACATACAGACAGACGGAGAGATTGTTACGGACTTAGTGAAGAAACTGAGTAACAAAGACATAGACAACTCTGAGAGGGCCACTGTGTTAGAAGACCTGGAATATTACCTTCATCAGGTACATTTTAATATGCTGTATGAGGATGTTGTTGTAGCACAACCAAATGTTAAGGGAAACAAGACAAAAAAAATGGCAAATTGACATATAGTGTAATAATGCATCAGTGCACTTAACATTTTTCCCAAAGTAATCTATAAGAGTTATAATGATTTAGTGTAATCTTGAATTAGCACAATCTTACATACAGTCTACCATTATAATCATCACTAGATTTATAACTGTCAAACTAAAAGTATTACAGATCATTGAATGCATTAATATTTGGTTTAGGGTTTTCAGGTTGTACGAAAGAAAAAAAAAATGATTAAGCAATACTTTGGAATAGAAGCTATTGCATGTACTCATGAAATCTAATAAAGTAATATTCCAATAAATAATCTTAAAGAAATAACTGTTTATATATTTAATTGTAACATCATTGAACCTTGTAATACATTGTATTATCAATTTTGTTTAATTGAGATGAATTATTTGAAAAAAATCCAGTTGATAAATTTCTTAAGTATTGTAGTAGTAAAGTTGTGTTTTTTGAATGAATTTTCTAACTTCGTATTCTATATTGACAGATTGATAATGCAGTATTATTCTGTGATATGGGTGGAATGCCGTTGATTTTACAAACTTTAAACAGCTCTGAGGCGTCTGTGAGATCAATGTCAGCTTTTGTTCTGGGATCTGCTCTACAAAGGTAATATTTGAACCTATAGGATTTAGTTGCGATTAAATAAGATCTAATGACAAATGTTATCCCACTTCTGGCAAAATTCATGGAATCTGATTAGCTGAGAAATATGAATTAAATATACAGTACATATATTAAGTTGTATGGGTCAATAAACAAATTCTTATACTCCTGGTACTTAGAGACCTTTCATTGCTGAATAATGTTTTTCATATAAATGCAATTTTTTTGTGTGAACTCTTGTAGACACTGAACAATTGATAGATAATTTAGAAATGATTTGTATTAAATGGCTAAATCCACAAAAGCACATAACGGTATTTATTCAAATTATGATTTAATTTTTTTTTTCAATGCTCAGAATAGGCTGACTTAAAAATTATCTACATGCATACCCTATCTTCATCTTTAATTCTATATATTTACAGTAATCCCAAGGTTCAAATAAATGCAATAGAAGCAGGCGTCGTCCAACATCTTATCAGAGTTTTATCAACGGATGCCAATGGTGATGTTCGCAAAAAGGCATTATATGCCATATCCTCTTTAATCCGTCATTTTCCCTATGCCCAGAAGAAGTTCTTAGAGTTTGGAGGTTTTAGTGCTCTCAAATCTGTCTTTGTGGACAACTTACCAATGGCCGTCAAAATCAGAGTTGTTACCTTACTTAATGACTTGCTGCAGGAACAGGTAATCATTATAGCTATCTAACTTTCACAGATAAATGTTCACTTTATTGCTTACTCTCTGGATGAATTTTTTTAACCATTTTAAATATTTAGATTCGGACTTAATTGTTTTACTTTATGCTTCTATAGATCCATGTCATCAACCAAAGGTCAACAAATTCAGAAAAGCATTCTCAGTATCAGGAGTAAGTACTGTCCTTGTTCCTTAACTTTCACTGCTGTATATAATGTCAAGTCATTAATATCCATTGTACATGTATATCAATCAATAAACATGGAGCATATTATTTACAATTGCATAATCATTATCTGCATTAAGTGAAAGTATTTATGTTACTATTCCAAGTGCTGAATGATCATGATTTCTAATGAATGAAATAAGTAAATAATTTATCCGTTTTCGTATTTAAAAATCCTCTCTTTACCATGTTTACTCTTACTTTACTGAATTTTTCACTGATACAAAATACATGTAACATTTCAGAATAATGAAGCCGATACAGAATGCTATAACTGATAACGGTATTTGTGACATGATTCCCACGCTATTGTCTAAAGATGACCACGATGCCAATGAGAAGGTTTTACTGGCGATGAGATCACTGTGGACTCCTTGCTGGTCAGTGTTCCAAACATATGAGGGAGATCTGAAAAAACTATCCCTGTTTTACTCAACGCTTGCCAAAGACGATAAAGAAAGCACCGATTTCTACACAGATATGATTACTGTGATAAATGATGTGATAGCGGAAGTTCGCTCTCTAAGAGACGAGCTGTAGGATTTTAAATATCACGATATAGTACTTCATGTTTGTGAAACATTGTGTAAGATTATTCACGTTTTAAAGACTTAAACTTGTTTGGACAAGGACAGGCAAGCTTCAGGAATGTTGAATCAGGATAATTCATTGTTCATGTTTGGATTTATTGACAATATACATATATTGATTGTAAAAAAAATCATCATGGTCTGTATTTTGTCAGAATTCAGATGCATGTTTAAGGTTTCCGATGTACAATGCATGGTAAAGTATTGTGCATGGTAAAGTACTATAAACTATATATTTTCTGAAAGGTTGTAAAGCCAATTGCTCAGAAATAATAATTTTGGGGCCAGAAAAACAAAGGTGAATAACTGGTAAAGCATTTAAATTGTCTATTTTCTCGATATAGCATATGCAAAATAGCAAAGTTGTACAAGAGTTTCCCCCTTTGATTTTTAAGACATGGGAGTCTGATATCTGTACTCAGGGCATCATTACCTTTCAGAAAATATATAGTTTATGGAACCTTGAAAGGCATAAAGTTTACCGAACTTTACAATGGAGATGATAAAAACGCTATGTAAAATGACTCGATTGTACAACGGATACCTTAATTACCCAAAATATTAAACCAATTGTGAATAATCTTTGTAATATTTTAAAACATTCCATTATTAAATAATGGCAAATATTTAAAAAAAAAAACATACAATAAAAGTTTACAACTTGTATTAGCTTTCCTATATTCATTCATGAAGGCATATTTAATTATACCATTAGACATTACATGGAAGGGCTTTCACTATTTCTATTTACCAAAAATAAGGTGCATATTAATTCTGTCCAATTCGTGTCTGCCTTTCTGTTTGTCCAAAACTTTAACATCTGCACATAACTTCTGAAAAGTAAGTTATAGGGTTTTCATATTTGTATGTCTCATAACAGGGCCTTTTTATGCCCCTGGTCATTTAACCAAGGGGGCATATAGCAATTGGTCCGTCTGTCTGTCTGTCATTCTGTCCTGCTTTCAATAAAATGGTATAAAATTTTGAGTGGAAGTGATAGGGCTTAGATATTTTGTATGTGTATGTATCTCCGTCGATGTTTAATTTTGCGCTCTATTGTGAGTGCTGTTGAGATTATCGTCAGGATCTTCTTTAACTCATTTGTGTCACACTTATGCCCTTTGCCGTGTGGAGCTCGTAAAAAAGTTCCCCGCGAGGGGTTTGACAGTAAGTGTTTTGAATATACTTTCCTGACATTGTCGCCATAGCACTTTCTATATAGACATAACGTCAGACAGTGCATGAAGTTTTTATATTTTCATTTCCATACTTCATAAACATCGACGGCGGTTGCGGCTAGCCAACAGGGGATGCTTACTCCTCCCGGGCACCTGGTCCCACCTCTAGCTTGCTAGGGGTCCGTCGATGTTTAATTTTGCGCTCTATTGTGAGTGCTGTTGAGATTATCGTCAGGATCTTCTTTAACTCATTTGAGAAGACACATCTTTTGGTACAAAAATGTTTTGATCTTGTCCTTGACCTACTTTTTTAAAGGACTAGGTGCGCTACCCCTCATATCGGCCCTATAATTTCGAAAAAAATGCTTTTGATAAAGGAATTATCAATCATCACGTTTTGCAATGTTGAATGTTTGAGAAAATACCGTGTCATAATTTTGAGCCCTCATAACGCCCGCGCATAATATATTACGTCATGTTCTGACGTCATTTGCCCTGAATGACGCAAAACAAAGGAAAATAATCGTATTTTACACAGAAATCTTCAAAATTCATGTACGCTCCAGGCCTCGCCCACGATATTTTTCATGCAAATTTTAAAAAAGGCCAATTGGAAATCCATCGATTGGTACAAAAATATTCATGGGCAAGACCTGGAGCGCTACTTGATTTCATGATTTTGTATGGATATTTCGCTCATTTATTGATATTTTCAATGATTTCAATGTTTTAGGCGTTTTGAGTGACGTATTATTCAGTATACAACTGCGAAATTATAGCAGGCTTTCCTGATTTGGATTCACCATACATTTGACATTTTATAAACGAGAATATAATGGATAAATGAACAACTTTGAAAGTAGGGCTGAAATGTCAGGTTACTGCACCTACTCCTCTTTAAGAAAAAATACTAAAACAATTCATATATAATCTATTTCTCCCTGAAACGCCTTCATATTTTGTATACTTCATGTCATACATATGTTATGTCATATATATAAGATAAATTTTATCACATTTTAGAGATATTTTGGAGAATGGAAAGGGGGGGTGTAAACTGATAAGTTAAAAAATATCTTTTGAATCACAAATAGTAGGGCTGTGATTATTCACTTGTGGATACCTTATGACCAGACCTTTCATTTGGGTATGACCTACATGTAGTGACCTTGACCTTGATGTGTGACCTACTTAAAAAAAAACCTTTCGCCTGATCTATATCTCATGTACTACAAAGGGTATGGCTTTGATATTTCACATGTTGATACCTCATGACCAGGCCTCTCATTTGATACCTTGACTTTTGACCTAGTGACCTTGATGTTGACCTTTGAACTAATTTTAAACTATAAGAGGTAGGACCTTGATATTTCACATAACGATTCCTTATGACCAGAGCTTTCATTTGATACAATGACCTTTGACCTAGTGATCTTGACCTTTGACCTACTTTTAAAATAAAAGAGGTAGGGCTTTGATGTTTCACCTACAGATTCCTCATGACCAGACCTTTCATTTGATACCATGATCTTTGACCTAGTGACATTGACCTTTGACCTACTTTTAAAATAAAAGATGTAAGGCTTTGATATTTTACTAATAGATTCCTCATGATCAGAGCTTTCATTTGATACCATGGCTTTCGACCTAGTGACTTTGGCCTTGACCTTTGACCTACATTTTAACCAAAAGGAAAAAGGCTTTGATACTTCACATATAGATTCATCATGACCAGAGCTTTCATTTTATATCATGAATTTTGACCTAGTGACCTTGACCTTTGACCTTCTTTTGAACTATAAGGGATAGGGCTTTAATATTTCATGTATAGATTCCTCATGACCAGAGCTTTCATTTGATACTATGACTTTTGATTTAGTGACCTTAGCATTTATTTCTATTGCCATTTTCTCAATGCTGCCACCAGGGGGCGTTTATGTTTCCCAACATAGTTTTTATTTTTAACTAAAATCAATTACCTCTAGACCTTAGCTTCTTCTGAAAAAAATCACTTACCAAGGATATTACTTTTATCTACTAAGTTAAAGGAGGAAAAGTGCTACAAGTTACATTTTAGATCAAAGATAAAATTTGAAAGCTGTATCAGCAAGTGAGACCTACAAACTGTTGTTTGGGACTTTGAAATATCTGCTTTTATTAATTTTGGCTGTGTTCATTAACACTTATGATGAGGAAAATGTAGGTGTATGGTGCAGTACATGTACCTGAATAATTGCATCATCTAGGTTTGTTCACCAGCTAAGAGTAGAAAATATACACGTATTAATTAACAAGTTAAGTGCAGATTCCAAAGCATGGTGTTGAAGATCTTAGGATAAGAATCTTCAAGGTTATAATGTGCAAATTTAAACATGGTCATTGTATCAATTATATTACATTGCCACGTTTCAATAGACCATTTTCCGATTTTGTTCGAAAGAACAAAATGTCCGAGTCAACTTCTTTTGCAGTTTTGGTGTTGTTTTACATTCTGACGTCACTGTTGAAAGATGCATTTCCATTGTGACGTAACAATGACAAAGTGTGCAAAAATCGCTTACCTCGTACATTTTTCGTCATTTTGTCAGCCATTATGAATTTCGGCAAGTGGCCTATTGCAGGATATTATATTGTAAACCCCAGGTATCAACATGCCTGTCTGTACATGAATACATATTTTGTTTCCAAAACCTTGACCTATACTGATGAAACTTTACATATACATTATCGATTAGGGAGCTAGAGGTCAGTGCACAAGATGCATTGCAAATGCCCTTGCCAAAAGGCTAAAGATATGTTGTATTCATCACTACACCACCCCCTCTTAACCTACTCAAGTATTTCTTTCTCTTCCCATTGATGAAAGTACTAAGGGTGTATCCTTATTCATTTTGGGATCAAAAAGACAAACTTCTATCCCTTTTTAGGGATGAAAGTTAACACAGATTGATTATGACTGAAGGAGGATCTCTGTGATTTTGAAGTAAAACTTCTCAAGTTATTCTTTCCCTAAAAACTGCACACATAGATTGTCCATGAAGAAAGGAGGATTCCTATTGAAGGTCAAAGCTAAAATTTGCTTCTATGGAAAACAGTTCTCAAGTAATTCTTCACCTATAACAGTGTTCGTCCCCAGGAATTTCAGATAGCATGCTATAATAAGGAAATGTTGCTGCTGACATACATGTATATGATA
Source organism: Pinctada fucata (assembly GCA_028142955.1). NCBI lineage: Eukaryota > Metazoa > Mollusca > Bivalvia > Pterioida > Pteriidae > Pinctada > Pinctada fucata. The sequence continues at coordinate 50,151,894 of AP027105.1, forward strand.
GGAGGATCCACATTGAGTTTTCACATCAAAGAATGAACAAAGCTTTGGGTTGTTTCACAACAATAATTGAAGTTTTTGTGTCTTGCAAGAAGTATCATAATTTTTTTTTTTTTATTTAAAAAAAGGAAAAGAATCGAGGTCAAAACAGGTTTGTATGCCAGGGTACCATAGGCTACAGTATGAACAACATTATAAGTACAACTTCTACTTCATCCAATCAGCAAATGAACTGAAAATCATTCTCAAGAAGAAAAGGTCAATTCATGAAAGATTGATGAAAGATTTGTCACGTTTGCAAGTTTGAAACACACATTACCGCCTCTTTGCTCAACAAACAGAATTGAGAGCAAATCATTCAACCAGAAAAATAGAAGTTAATGAAATCAAAATAACCCTTGAGTACTGCCTCTAGTACCAATGGAGGTAATCCATGCAAAATTCATCCATGCCGAAGATGCAATAAGTGCATAAATCCAGGGATAAAGGTTATGAAATCTGTGCATAAATACATGGGTTAAGGTTATATAATCTGTGCATAAATCCATGGATAAAGGTTATGAAATCTGCATAAATCCATGGATAAAGGTTATGAAATCTATGTAGAAAACATAGTCAAAACATGTACTAATTTACATTCATTTATTAACAAGCAGTGCAGAAAAAACATTTCAAGTCTTATCTGGTATCACAGTATAAAAAAGCTATAAACTTTTTCATGACAAACAGTTGCATATGATATTTTAGAAAATAATAAATAAGGAGGTAAGCATCTTGTTCTCATTCAGTTGAAAAATGTCATGGGTAATTTCTGCATATTGGCCCTCTGCAAAATTGTTCATTGGCATATATCAAGTGAGTACTTTTCACCTCTTTTCTAAAAACGTTGTCATTATTTTATAAATACTAGTACATGTACAAGGTTTATCTATCTTACAATAAATGACACCTGGGTAAAAAAATATGGTGAATATGTAAACTAAGTATTCACATGTACATTTTCTAAGTATTAAAGTTTTAAATACACATTATTAAATCATATTTGCAACAAATTTAAACAATATATATATTTTTTTTTCTTTTCAAAACCCAGCTTTTTTCTTGTGAAAAGCTTCAGATTCTGTCATAAGGTAAATGAAAAAGAGTCTTACTGAACTACAGAATGATTCTTTTCCATGATATGATAACCATTAGACCTTACTCATACTATCGTTTTATGATTAAAGTGATTTTATATATATGCATTTATATAATAATTTATATATTAAATTATTTATATAAAAATATGCATTTACATCTTTTTATAAAATGATTTCAAAAATGCTATAGAACATGGTAATTGTTAGATTAAACATATTTTATTGATAATATTATCAAAGGGATTGGAAACAAGGTATATGGTAATACTTCAACAAAACATAGCACTTTTAAAAGGAAGGTGTAAAAATAACCAGAACCAGTAAAAATAATGATAATAGGAGTATGAACATATTTTTAAAGTATAAGTATGTGAAAAGTAATATTATAAAAATAACACACCAAGCTCCTTAACAGAAATTTGTAAACATTTTCAAACATTCAGTTAATATAATGATAGATAAGTTGTTTTTCATCATGAGATTTTGGCTTTATCAGATAACCCTCTAACTTGACCTTTTACCATGTCACTTAGAATTTACATGTATACACATCTTAAATTTAAAAAATAATCAAATATGAAGCTTAAAAATTGTTTAAGTTTTTAGTGTCATCTTGTCATCCATGTATAAATTTATAAAGTTGTACCATGTACAGTACAAAAATTTAATTGAAAAGTTCTGAGTTTGACCTTGACCTTTGCAGTTCAATATCATAAATTGAATAGACAGTCATGTGTTCCTCTTTTCATCTTTTATCTGTATTTGCATTATGAAAGATGTTCATTGACAAATAATTAATTTTATGTCAGAAGCAAGTAATGGAGAAGGGAAAGATGGATGGAAAATATGATTCATAAAGAACTCTAACAAATTCATATGGGCAATCCTCAAATACAACAGTGTGCGAAATTAACGGTGGCCCGATGGCCAATTTCTACAGTAAATTGGATTGGTCTACAGCGATTAAAAAAGTTATAGACCAACTTTTCTATAGGTATTTTCAGCATCAAAGTCACATAAAACTTATAAGATTTATAAGATATTTCTATGGATTTTGAATCATAGTCTAAGATTCTATTTTTGACAACAGTAAATTTAAATGTTTTATCCAATGAAATGCATATAAGATAAGATGTAGTAAATTGCTACGGTTTATAGGATTTAAAATCACTGTAGACGGAATATCGATATAAGACTTCAAATGTCAATCTCACACACTGATACAATCTGCATTTAGAAAGTACCAGTAAATTTTTTGTTATTTTTTGTCACTATTATACTAATATCTATTTATCAGAATCATCAATCACAGTTGAAGATCATGCCCTTTTGATCATAGTGTACACTATCTTTTGTGGACTGTAAAGAATCAAAGTCAAATTGAGGCATCTCTAGGGGAGGTAAATCCATATCAGGACTTCCTAACCCCCCAGTCTCGTCGTCTAACACTTGGGATTCTGTCATTTTAAATACCTTATCCTCAAGATATTTCTTGTCCTTTCTCACATCATCTAACTGTTTGATCAAATCTGACACTTGTTTTCGAAGTTCTGAATTCTGAACAGTTAGTTCCTCTAAAACGGCTGAATCATCCCTTGGAAATTTTGACATGGTCCCTCTTTTTAATTTGGAATGTTGATTTCTAAATGAAACTGTTGAATCTGACCCTATCTCTACCTCAGAGGAAGGCATGTACCTACTTCTGTGTACAAGATAACCGAGAATAGAGTCTGTTTCTGACATTGCGTGATATACGCGATCCTCTTCGGGAATCATTTGAGGTATGTGTACGGAAGGGCCTTCTTGTGCTTGAAAATGATTGGCAGCAAAGTGTAATCCAAATTCCTCTGTTTGTGTGGCTTGATTCTGGACATTTTCTTTCTTATTGAGTAGTTTTATTGCCAGATTTTCTGCCTTGATCAGTCGTTTTTGTAGGAGGTCTTGCTGACGAATATGGTATTGATGCTGTGTGTGAATGGATTCCTGGGCATAATGTGAGTTGGTATTGTCCAAAGCTTGTAGAAGGTACTCTACACAAAAGAGAAAACTAATAATAATTTTGGTCCTTATAGTTGTAGACACATTCTATTATTTTATTTTACTACTTTAACATGACATATCTTTATATATATTTGTAATATAATTCAATAATTAAAATAATTTGAGCTGACAACTTTTGAAGTTCAGGTCCACGAGAGAATCAGGCATTTGAAAAACCTTTAATTTTTTGCAGAACTTTTTTCTCTTGAAATTTGTTCAGATAAGTCTCCATATGAATGTTCTGAAGGAAATTTCCTCATACTTGGATAGTGAAGAAAGTTATAGAGGTAGCAAATTTGGTTGAATTATATAATTGTATATAAATTTTCCTGCCATTTTTTTCCTTCATAGTCCTTTATAAATCATGCGGTGAATATCTCACTTCACCATGGCTTCCTTGAGAAATGAATATCAAATGTTTGATTTATACCAATATATGTCTCAAAACAGAAATAAAAAGTTTTGCAAAAAATTTTGATGTAACACCCCTGTCTGATTCTTACGTGGACCTATACTTAAGCAAAGAAACTCTTGTACCTGCTGCTCGCCTATGACAGAGCATAGCTTCCTCCAATTTCTTACTCTTTACCATTGAGTCCGCGCGTCTGCTCTGCTGATGAGCCTGAAATTAGTCAAAGTTGTCAAATATAGTATTATACATTTTATCACATACTAGTAATCATGTTTTATGTGCTGCTAACTGTTAAAACTTAAAAGCAAAGGGCCAAGGAAAATCTGTACTGTCTCAATAGAAATGATACATGTAGGCCACTTGACATAAGAATTACTGGGACAATCCCATGATAAGTACATGTATTCAACATGTTCAATATATGTAGCAAATAAAGCATCTCATGACTTTGAATAAACCATCAAAGATGTTTTTAATCCTGGAGCACACCAACATTTGGCACATAAAATGTAGAAAAAGTTGGTCTACTAGTTGAAAGGAAGATTGTAATGAGCTGTTATTTTTCAATATATGCACAACCAATGAAATTCCCCAAGATGAAACTTTTGAAAGGAAAGGGTTTTCATTTTGCATAAAAACGCTCATGATGTAACAATGCATAAGATCTAAAGAAACATGCCGTAATGTCTGTTCTAACCTGCAAACTGAACCTGTGGTGACCTGAATTTTAACATCACCATTTTACCTGGAAAAACATGATTTCAGAAAACAAGAAAGAAACAGACAACTGTGATGCATATATATATAGAATAAATGTCATAATCTGTTTATTGTTACGGGTATGCAACACACAGTAAGTGCATTTATCGCATGAAAAGCGCTAACGCGCATTACATGTTCAATAAATGCACTTGCTGTGTGTTGCATACCCATAACAAAACACAATTGAAGACACTTATTCTCTATGTGTCTAAATTAGCCATTTTTTAGCAGAAATGATAGTTTATCTTCATATCAATTAGTTTACCAACTTTTTATATTTCAAGTGCCAAAATGCTCAAATTTGATTCTCGTCAAATTCTGATTTTATGAGAGATACTTATGAATTATACCTCTACTTTGAGGTATTATCTATAATTAAATTTCACACATGTGAGTATAACCCTGAATGTAATAAAAGTAAGACATTTACTAGACACAGAAGTGGTACAGATAGGAGGGTTAGATTGATAAATTCTGTGTCTAATACATGACATATTCGATAATTGAGGATCAAAAATTGTCTTACATCAGGGATTTTTTTAGGGGTTCTCCAGGGCCGAAATTCGGCCCCATTCCCAATGCTGAAATGCAGGCATTTTTCCCAATTTCTGAGTTTCAAATTCCCAATTTGAAAAAAAATTTCCAATAAACAAAGTGTAAAAACCCTTTGAAATGACTGAAAATATATTTATATTATAATTATATCTGTTTTGCTATGTACACTATCTGAAATACACTGCTCAAAAAAATTAAAGGAGCGATTTTTCCATTGTAATATAATGGTACATACATGTACATGTAGCATGTAATATCTTTTGGGATAAGCAAGGCTACATCATCAAGTTTTATCATATGTATATGGTTAATCTGTTCAATACAGACATTGGTGATAAAGAAATGACTATGAAATATGTCTTAATACATTTATGTTCATCATATAGAATAAGCAGCTGCAAACAAGTGTGATATGAAAGTAGAAACTTTGCTCCCTTATTTTTTTTTTTTTTTTGAGCAGTGTATAATATTCTTGGTACTACAGGTGTCTATATTCATTAGTAGCAAATATCAGAAGATCTTTTTGCTTGTTTTCTCAATTTATTTGTATATTTTTTTCCCAATTTCAACCAAATGTCGCTATTTTCCCCAATTTTGAAGGCCCAGGCCCCTGGAATCAAAGGGTGAAAAAATCCCTGTACATTGCACTAGCTGGGGGACTTTAACATAATGACATCATAATAAATGGCCCATCAAAAAATGTCACAAGGGGCGTTAAGGGGCGTTTTATCTTAATCATAACATTACATAACATATAAGTCCACTAACAGGTGCAATGTCTGACATTTGGTGTCCCCTCAAATAGCGCAACAGCTGAACTAGAAACAGGATAATGATAACACCAGACATCGCTAAAGTTTTAACAACTTACCAGACATTTTTTAATTTTTGTACAAATTCAAACATATTTATTAAGAAACAATTGAAATATTTTACCAGATTTGTCTGGTATGTTTGGTGATTTTCAGATTATCTGTAACACTAAGACGAAGCTAGACCTAGTTTTCATTCAATTTTTGCATGACAAAAGTTGTAAAAATCATGTTTATCCAGTTTCCAAAGTCAGCCCCGCAAACATTAGTTTTGATTCAAAATTATAAATATTACACACATTAACATGCAGTCTAACTGGCAGGGTACATATTATCGCTGGGCACAATTATAATCGCCACCTTATTTATATCTCTGCATATTGTTGATGTAGGAATTTAATTTTTTCACCATGATTATATCTTTTAAACAAATTTTAAATAATTTCATAATCTGCAAATACTGAATTTGGTAAATTTGAATGTATTTCCCCTGCCTCTCCTGGGAAAGGGTAGGTCACTTCATCTTCCTATATCTCTTTGGTTTTTTTTATGAATTTTTCACAGAGGAATTTAAAGAAGAAGGCTCACATATTCAAAGAATAAAAATTTTGTTGAAAAAGTTTAAGATTTTCAGTAAGAACAGGTGAAGGTGTACCATCCCTATAATTTCAAATTTGGCCCAACATATACTTTCACGAATAACCAGTAAACAATAACTGATCATCAGATATTCATGCAAGTTGAAAGAAATGTGTATCAAGGGCCAGATCAAATTACCTTGAAAATATTACATAAATGGCCTGATTATCCACTACATGGAAAACCCTAGCAACTCCTGTAACCTTATTAGTCTCATTCCTGATTATCAAATTTAAAATTCTTTTAAAAATCCAAAAAATTTTTATTATTAAATGCCCCCCCCCCCCCCTCGTACACTTTTACTATAAATAACGCTTCAATTCCGGTGTTGGCTCCCCTGGTCACGGAAATCTAACTCCCAAGCCTTTATTTCCATCTTTTAAAAATCCACAAAAATAATATTTTTTATTTTTAAATGCCCCCCCCCCCCTCGCTCACCTTTTCTATAAATAACGCTACTATTCCATCAGTATGCCCATATCTATTAGGGCTGGGACGATTCAGGTATCCTTCGATTTGGTTCGGTTTCGAATCACAAGGCTTCGGTTCGGTTAATTTCGATTCGGTTCATTTGAGTGAGATAAAATACAGAATAATATGTTAAAATGGATAAAATTTACAAAAAAAAAAAAAAAAATGAAAAAAATCTAAAATGATTTGACTATCACTTCAGTCTATACTTATACAGCATAATAATCTGAAGAATGTGTGGGTATATTTCAAAATAAATTCATCAGTTTTAAATCCATAATTATTGTGAATGCATGTGCTCCAACACATCAGCATGTTCTGTGAGAAATTAAATATAAATACAAAGTTCAGTACCTCATTTTTCAAGACCCAAGTATTGACAGGTTTCATAGTAAATATTTCAGAAGATATAGCTTTCCTTACGTGATATTTGGCAACTACAATCCCTGACTATTCTTGTTACTGCTTGTACAAAGCTTAGTTCACGGAAAGCGAAAGTAGAGCTACTTTCACTTTCCTTTTCATGGGAGGTCTGCAAGTGGGGGGAAGTGCACGTAAATCGGAGCGATTAGTGAATGCAAGCCCATTTCTTACTTTCTGGCCTTCTTAAATGTAATTTCTAAGCTATTTCAAATATTTTCTTGTCACTATTTGAATTTACTTTACTTTGATAAATTACGTCTGAACCGAATCGAAAGCTGCAATTCTACGTCGGTGCATCGAACCGACGATGCTAATTTCGAAGCACCGAAATTTTCGGTGCACCGCCCAGCCCTAATATCTATGAGAAAATCAATTGTAACAAACCCCTGTAAAATAGATGAAACCCTACTAAAACACATACCCAGTGTACATAATTACTAACTGAAGAATCACTATGGGAACTGGTTATATTGCACCTGGAGTGGAATTTTATCATATGATGCAATTATTTTAACATAGGCAAAAGAAATTTTATCATGTTCATATCTCTAGCATTGTGTAGTTTAAGTTATCCTGTGGAATCTTTTAACTTAAGTATTCTGCGTGAACTGAAATCTTAATATACATAGATTCTTTTAGAGTTACTTCTATTTTATACTTAAACCCTAAGTTTTAATATTTTACATTTTTACATTTTTACATTTTTCCTTATTTAACATTCAGTAAGGGTTAGGTTTTAGGTGCTCCATAACAGCTACACTTGAAAAAGTGGTTCTCCTAGAAGAGGAGGAAATTCAAAACAGAACAGAACAGGGTTTTTCTTTCTTCTGTACAAATGTCATCAAATTTTATAAAGAATTGAATATTTAAGAGCCAAAAACATTTTGAAAAAAGTGGCGATAATATGTGCCCGACCAGTATTCCTAGTGACAATCCAGTTGTATTTTTAGATTGATAAATAAACAACCAAGATTCAACCAAATAGTTTACATACATGTAATCAGGTTGGGGAAAACTTCAGATCGAGCTATAATAGTTCGATCGGGCTATAATAGCTCCATGTAGCTATCATAAAACTATTTTTTCTGAAGAAAAAAAATAAAAATTGATGATAATTAAATTTTGTTTACAAGTCGCACTAGTACTGATAAAATACTACAACTTTTGTATAGAAACCCCTATTGAAATACCAACAGATAAGGAGATAAGGAACCTCAAATTTTTCGTTTTTTCAAAATCTTGTTGCTCATCATCGGTCCATATTTGAATATATGTGCCTTGTTAAAATTATTGATATATATCAAGTACAAATTGAATCAGTGAATATTTTTCAAAAATTTTGATTTTAGTTAAATTTTGTATTGAAAAATGTTATTAGGCAATAGCTTGTTCTAGCTATTATAGCCTGATCAATCTATAATAGCTCGATTTGAAGTTTTCCCCAACCTGGTAATATCCAAGAAATGTCGGTCCATATAATCACCACAAATCACCCCAAATCACCCCAAATCACCACAAATCACCCCAAATCACCACAAATCATCTACAAATCACCACAAATCAACTACAATTGAACGTGCACTGCGAATTTATTTTGCAGGAATTGGTGTTGAGTATATATTTTGCTGACTTACAGCCCTGACGTGAATCCTGTAGAACTTCAACATGCCTTTAACTTTATTCGAACAAAGCGTCAATATGAATTTTCAGATATGGCCAAGGAAAACATTCCGTATGCAAACTTGTAAGTAACAAAGAGCATTAATTTGGAATGCATTGTGGGATTTTTCCGATCAGTTGGACATACATGTATTCTGAACTGAACATCGATCAATATGACTTTGCATCACAAAGTTGAGTTCATTCAGTTATGGTTTGCATGCTCCTGAATACAGGATGTACAATATACATGCACCTGGAAATATAAATCATCTTGCGTAATAATATTATACCGTACATTTAAAAATTATCCCTCATATTGACCATCACTTACGAAAAATCTTTCTATCAATCAACTTCGCATCATATACATAATAATTACAATGCCAGGACAAAAGCGCAAGATTTCATATTTGAAGAGATCCGTGTTTTGGCCATGCAGAACATGCAGACGCAACTGCATTTCCAATTGCATATTTTGTGATTGCTGTAAATCATGGTTTCACCACGAGTGCGAGAACCTGGACAAAGACGATTTTGCTGTCTTCTCCAAGACACACCTGCCCTTTACTTGCCTTTCTTGACTGAAGATTTTGAAATTGGCGAACAGTATTCTTATGATTCTGCTTTGTTACGCATGAAGGAGGTATGACATTATCAATCACTTTATAAATATTTGTTACCATGGTTATAGGGAAGATTTCACGTAATACCTGAAGAAGCTAAAAAATAAGGCGTTCTTCTGAAAATTATTAACATTTTCATCTATTACTTTACTTGAAATGACCGTCAACTTAAATTCAAATATTCTAGAGGCTATATGATGGACTAATACGTAGGACTATGTACAAGACGTTCTATTCATATGTAACTTCTGAATGCTTTTTTATTACAATACAGCCAAATAAAATACAAATAATAATAAAAATTTTCATTTTTATTTTTTTTAAGTAATTTTCATTTTGGTCTGTTGGTCACTTATCAATTTGGTATTTTCTTCTTTTTTTATTCTGGAAGCCAGTTTTAAAACATCTTTTTCTCGACAATTATCATGCTTATAATAAAGGGTTAATTATTTATTCAAATTAATTTTACAATTTCGCGTAAGACATACAACGCTATAATGCTTAATCTCAACGTGGCGCTAACTCGGTAAAAATAGGTTCGATTTCCCTGAAATTTGCACAGATTTAAGATAGATAATTAATATCTTTTCCATTAGTTTTTCACTGAAGTTAAATGATACATTTTTTTCACGAGCTCTGTAAATGTGACAATTTTCGGAACATCAGAAAGGTACATGTTTATCCTTATTTTCTATTAAAATCGCTTTTAAAATAAGTATGGTGATATTAAAACATCAAAATTTTACTAAATAAGAAAGATGTTTGTATTATCTTTGAAATACAAAGCTGATACTTAATAAATTTGCCGGCTCATTGAATATCTGAGAACAAATTTCGTGACCAAGTCGTCATTTTCTGCATTGAAAGGGGGACAAAATTTGGAGATTTTGAATTGCGACCCACGCAAAACGATTGGTTCGATTTCTTTCAAACTTTAGCAAAAGATGCATGGCATCATAGTTAATTAATATTGCAATTATGAAGAAAATTTAATGTAGGGGGTGATGGTGAGACTTCCACCTTAATTGACGTTGTAATTGCCAAAAAAAATCATTAAATATGTTTATGTATTTCAGGCTGCAAAGAATGGAATAGACACTGCTTCTTGCGTTGCTAAACGAGAGGCCAAACTCCTACCCGATTTTTCAACATTACAGTATGTGGATTTAACAAACCTTCCAATAGATCAAGCTGCAACCTGTCTCATGGAAGGAATTTTTACCGGAGATCATGGAAGTCCATTATATACATCTCAAGACGGAAACTGTCTTTTTAATGCAATGTCCCTCGTTCTCTTCGGAGATGAGACAAAAGCAACGGAACTTCGACTGCGTACCTGCATTTCACTTTTGCTGAATAGGGAACTCTATGAAGCTCACCCGTTGAGCAGAGAAATAAAGATTGTGTCACCTGACATTGAGGAAGCATGTCTGGACTGCTGCTACTCCGGTGCCTATTCGTCGACTTGGACGATGATGGCGGTTGCTGATGCTACAGGTGCCGCAATAAGGTCCTTGTATCCCAGCATTAATGGCCCGCAAGACAAAGTACATAAAATCCTTCATGACTTGGTATTAACGCCAACTATAGAAACTGCGAGCCGGGAGGTACAAATTCTTTGGACGAAAGTTGGACCCAGAGGAAGTGTATGGACACCAAATCATTTCGTCCCAGTCAGGCCTGACTTACACAATTGGCATGGACATGAAGAATGTATGTCAGTGGATGAAATATCCCTTCAGGAAGTCTCAACACAGGAAGAGAAGGAAGTTGAAGAAACGTTCGTCAGGGAATGTAGTATGGATGAAAGAGATATGGACCAAAGCACGGGAATGACAGTATCTTTTGCAAATATTTCCACATCAACACAAAACAACGATGACTCCATCGTAGTTTCGTCTCCAGATAATTCCAAACTAAATTCCGTTCCTGTTGGAGGGCTGGATGCTGAACGCATATACAGAGAAATATTGCAGAGGACCTGTGTTCTTAAAGAAATACCACAAGGGAGGAAAGACGATGTCTACTTCCTCGTTGACAATTCAAGGAATTTAGAAAGAAAGTATGTGTGCAAACCAGCAGGTCAAAAGTCCTGGACCAACAACAACAGTGAGTCGATGAATAACATTTTAAAATTGGAAATAGACTGGAAGCCACAAAATACACCATCATTAATTGAAAAAATCACAAACGTTATAAAGCTACAGTTTTTGGATTTAAAAAGGTCATTGAGTGGAACTGGCAACTACAGACTTTCTGGGGAGTACAAGAAATTTAAAATTGCAGAAACGGCATACCGATCAAAGTCAAAGGAGGAGAGGGACCGAATCTTCAAGAAGTTCTTAAATGCGGACCTAAGGAAGACAAGTCCAGAATATATCCACTCTTCAGACGGCAGGTTTAGTGTTGTGAATAAGGCCAAGTCAACAGCAAGGAAGCCCGGACAAAGAAAAAGACCCCGAAACGAAAAGACACGCAAAAGACATTAGATCAAGCAATTTATAATAAATGTTGGAATGACCATGATGAACAGCTGTATATATGTAGAATCTACATGTACAAAGTGTTGGTGCTTGCATTTTTGTGTATCAACAACCTAGATTTATGTTAAAATTGAAACAAAAATCACATAAGTATGATAAAAAAGGTGATTTGTAGTTGATTTGTGGTGATTTGTAGTTGATTTGTGGTGATTTGCGGTGATTTGTGGTGATTTGCGGTGATTTGTGGTGATTATATGGACCCAAGAAATGTGAATGGCCCCAATCAGTGAATGGACAAGTTTGTGTTGATTTTGTGTTAGGACTTTAGAGGTTGTGTTTTGGAGACATTTATTTTCAATATTAAACTACTAAAACAGCTTAATGAATTACTAAAGCACTCAAAAACAGGATGCTTTAGGTTTTGCGACCAAAACTGAGCTGTCATTTTTTGGAACACAATATTTTACAAAGATATGCATAACATTACAATAGAATAATGCTGAATTAATGAAAACGTTTCTAGCTTTCATTTTCAAGATGAAAAATTAATCATAAATCATTATTTTACGTAATTTTAGACACAAAATTTACCAAATTCAGAGGAGACGATTCCATGATTTGAAGGAAATCTATTGTCACGGATAGAAAACAAACTGAAAACGGTTTACGTCGTTTCCGGCTGACGCAAATTAGCGTACCTAAGGACGTATATAACAAAAGTTATATTATATATACGTACCTTTTTCTCTTCTGTTATGAGAGGGTTTCTTTATTCAATACTGAGGACCAAGAATAAGTCATAAAATCAAATTCAAGGAATTGTGGTCCCCCACTTTTGGGTGTGTGCCTTTTGTGTCACACTTATGCCCTTTGCAGTGTGGAGCTCGTATAAAAAGTTCCCCGCGAGGGGTTTGACAGTAGGTGTTTTGAATATATTTCCCTGACATTGTCGCCATAGCACTTTCTATATAGACATAACGTCAGACAGTGCATGAAGTTTATATACTGTTTTAATTTTCGTGCTTAAACATCGACGGCGGGTGCGGCTAGCCAACAGGGGATGCTTAATCCTCCCGGGCACCTGGTCCTACTTCTAGCTTGCTAGGGGTCCGTCGATGCTTAATTTTGTACTCTATTGTGAATGCTGTTGAGATTATCGTCAGGATCTTCTTTGACTCATTTGTGTCACACTTATGCCCTTTGCCGTGTGGAGCTCGTAAAAAAGTTCCCCGCGAGGGGTTTGACAGTAAGTGTTTTGAATATATTTCCCTGACATTGTCGCCATAGCACTTTCTATATAGACATAACGTCAGACAGTGCATGAAGTTTATATACTGTTTTAATTTTCGTGCTTTTAAAAACATCGACGGCGGGTGCGGCTAGCCAACAGGGGATGCTTACTCCTCCCGGGCACCTGGTCCTACCTCTAGCTTGCTAGGGGTCCGTCGATGCTTAATTTTGTACTCTATTGTGAGTGCTGTTGAGATTATCGTCAGGATCTTCTTTAACTCATTTGTGTCACACTTATGCCCTTTGCCGTGTGGAGCTCGTAAAAAAGTTCCCCACGAGGGGTTTGACAGTAAGTGTTTTGAATATATTTCCCTGACATTGTCGCCATAGCACTTTCTATATAGACATAACGTCAGACAGTGCATGAAGTTTATATACTGTTTTAATTTTCGTGCTTAAACATCGACGGCGGGTGCGGCTAGCCGACAGGGAATGCTTACTCCTCCCGGGCACCTGGTCCCACCTCTAGCTTGCTAGGGGTCCGTCGATGCTTAATTTTGTACTCTATTGTGAGTGCTGTTGAGATTATCGTCAGGATATTCTTTAACTCATTTAGTAAAGAAATGCTTACCTGTAGACACTCAGATTACTATTTTAAAGTTTTCAAAATATATACATGTACTATCAAAGTTCTAAATATCAAAAGATTAAACTGCAAGAAAAGGTCAAAAGGTCCAAACTTTGCTACCAAGGCTATTTACCATCAAAAAGTTATGGTCGATGAACAACATTGAAGTTTTTAAATGTGGGTCAATCTCCAAGGACGAGGTCACAAGGTCCGAATGTTGTTACCGACGGAAAGGTCTTGTCACAATGAATACACATGTGAAATATGGAAGCCCTATCACTTTCCATACAAAAGTTATCGTCAAGGGTAAAGTTTTTGAAAAGTAGGTCAGACTCCAAGGTCAAGATCACAAGGTCAATTTTTTTGGTATCCAAGGAAAGGTCTTGTCACAACGAATACACATATGAAATATGGAAGCCCTATCGCTTTTCATTCAAGAGTTATGGTCATGATTAAAATTTCTGAAAAGTAGGCCAAACTCTAAGGTCAAGGTCACATTCCAGATGTTAGAGTGAGGGGCACAGATGCCAACGATCCACAAGAATATCCGCTTCTACTTTCCTTATGAACTTTGACTAGGCTAGAGAGAGATAGGAAGGGGCGGGTGTCATTGAGGGTTCTTGGCATCGAGCTCCTGTGGTGAGGGGGTCTTGAACAGGAGGAAACCGGAGTACCCGAGGAAAGACCTCCTAGGACTGGGTAGGGACCGCCATACACACCTACTTAAGACCCCTTTGCCGAACCAAGATTCGATCCCGGGACCTTAGAGATGAGAAGCTTGTGCGCTACCACTACGGTAACCCGTCCTATTCACTATTTTGACATCGATGTTTTTAAAAATAATCAAGTTTTGAAGCTAAGTTAATAGTGTAACCGAAAAAGAGAAAGTCAAACACAAAATTTTAATATACATATCAGAACTCAAAAATCATAAACAGTGCACGTGGTCATACGTTTCCAGAGAAAAAAAAAACGCAAAACCAAATACAATGTACATGTAAACATATCAAATTATTCTGCAAAGAAGAAAAACTGAATATACGGGAGATTAAGACTCAGACAGTTATGCATGCAGAAATAGATTGATCAAAGTTAGCATTTTTGGATAGTTCTTACCTAAGAATTATTCAACATTGTGAAAAAAGATATGGTTTATTGGTTTCCTGTCAAATTAGACCTAAATTTCTAAAACTAAGGGGCATCTCCCTCATTGCACAGCTCTATCCTTAGCTGGGGTTTCGGCATAGTTTTTTTTTTTTCGGTTATTTTTGGACATGAAGCACTGTTGACGAGGATTCAATATCCGAAGCACGTGTCTAGTACAATAAAATTGGTACTATAGAACATATATTTCAATATTGACAATTTTATCATCCAAACAATTCATCTGCATGCAGTGATCCCCACTCTCATAGGCTTGAGAAGTCGGTCCTTATAGTCCTTTAACCCTTTCAATTCTTGCAAATAATGATAATTTCGCTCTTGAAATCAAACCAAAATTAATGTCGACTAATAGATGACAAAGTTTTCCTTTTACAATAATCATTGTCACTTAGTTCTGAATTCATTATTTAAATGAACGGGTCCTAATTGTGTGTAATATTGAGGGGTGTTTTGTTTTATGTTTTTGTTTTTAGTTTTGTAAAATGCCTGACTTTCGATTTTGAAACGAGGCTTGATACGAGGGTCGATAAGTTAATTGTGCACAGCAATATTTATTTTCTAAGATTCAATATGTGTAGCCACTAACTTTGTACTCTGCCTTTTTGTAACTGGATGTAATGATAATTATACATAAAAAGATCCCGGTCATTCCAACTACCTCCTGCAGACAAAGATTTCTGAGATCCAAGACCAACGTAAGGGTATACATCACAGGGATTTATCACGCTAATACCGGTTGCAGTATTTACTATATATATGTGTTAAAGGGATCTAACTCGACGTTTAACGAAAAATCGACAAGTCATCTTTAAGTCTTCAGAAATAGGCTAATCAATGTCAAAACATATTTTCTGTGGTACATTCCGATAGATTAATTCATACTGAATCTTCATACGAAATTTGAAATCAGTACCCCCCTTACGAGCCGAGATATGCCCAATACCGCTCTCTTATGAGCGCCGCATTTCTAGGTCGGACAAAAAGGTGTCCGGTGATAATCAAGCAGTATAGACAAAATTTGGTTACTGCTTGATCGTTTAAACGTCCGAACACTTCAAAGACATACAACTGCATGATTATCTACTCTTCACATGCTTTTTACCATCTCAAAAATCGCTGGTATATGAAAGTCCCTCATATAGCTACCTCTTTGCATGCACGTATATGTCTTTCATAACTCTGCACATGTTGAATTTAATCTTGCTTAAATTCGACGCTTTTCTTATTTCAAAGTCGTCAAAAAAGACTTTATTTGAAATTGTACTAAGCATATATGGGACTATTTCATGCAATGTTATGTATTTGAGATGTTCGCATCATTGAATGGTCAAGCGGTGCCTCAAGTTGATCACTGATGCCTGATTATCATCGGACACCTTTTTGTCCGACCTAGAAATGCGGCACTTAAAAGAGAGCGGTATTGGGCATATCTCGGCTTGTAAGGGAGGTACTGATTTCAAATTTCGTATGAAGATTCAGTATGAATTAATCTATCGAAATATACCACAGAAAATAGGTTTTGACATTGATTAGCCTATTTCTGAAGACTTAAAGATGACTTGTCGATTTTTCGTTAAACGTCGAGTTAGATCCCTTTAACACATATATATAGTAAATACTGCAACCGGTATTAGCGTGATAAATCCCTGTGGTATACATGTATGTATACGAAACAATTTACTTGGACATTTTCATCTCCGCGGACTTCGCACTCCAGGATTCGTACTTCGAAGGGACTGTGTCACTAAAGTAAACCAATGAACTTATGATACTTTGTGTGATGAAATTATTTGCTTTCATGTATTAAAATGCATATCTAACATGTTTAAAATTCTCCAGCGTCAGTTCGTCTGTTCAGGATTTTACCTTTTAAACGCACGTGATCTCTAAAGTTCGAAGTCCGGAGAGCGAAGTCCGAAGTACATCAACTTGAAAAATGTCTCTTAGGCACATGCATAGTTAAGTAATGTATATGATGTATTAACTAATAAAACACACAAGGGATAAAAACAACCACGTACACTATGTATATTAACAATATATACATGAAATATATTGTTTACATGTCTCTCATACAGTCTTTCCATGCTCGGTTATCAGAAATCGACGCCACTGTGTAGAATATCTTAACGTCTTATGAAAGCTAAAAACCCCGAAACTTCTGTCCTCTGGCTTTCAGCTGCATGAATAACCAAACCAAAAAAGTTAATATTACGCCTAAATAAATTCTGTGCAATTTCATCGTCGTCGGAGTTTTAAATACCTGTCGTTACAGATAGATTATTGTGTCTGTAGCGGTTTGTGAATGTTGTTCATCTAACGTGTCGTTAGACTCGTTACAGGTAGATTTTTGTAAATAAATTCTGTGCAGTTTCTTCGTAGATGACAGGGATTCCATTTACCTGGACAGTGTGTGCGGTGAAGCAAAACATAACGGTCCACATTTATAGAGACTTGTAGTTCAGATATATAATTCATAATTAAACAGAAGAAAGACAGTAAAATGCAATTTTAGAAATCACGTATATAAGTAAATGTATTTACAATGTTTAAATGCTTCAAATTGAGGCACAAGCAGTTCCAAGATCATTTGACAGAAAATTATTCTTATAATATAATATGCTCTCTCTCTCTCGCGAAAATTAAAAAAATAAGTTATACAAAATGCTATGTTTTTGTTTTTTTTTTTTAATAAAAAGTCAATTGAGATTTTATCGTGTCAATAATGATATTTTATAGTATAAAGATACTTTCATAAAAAGTAACTATCGCACTAGATATTTAAAAGACAAAAGTAGCCTTTGCAATCTTCAGATGTTATGAATGAAACAACCAGATA
The DNA here is from genome assembly GCA_028142955.1 of Pinctada fucata. Lineage (NCBI taxonomy): Eukaryota > Metazoa > Mollusca > Bivalvia > Pterioida > Pteriidae > Pinctada > Pinctada fucata. The sequence continues at coordinate 50,169,773 of AP027105.1, forward strand.
CTAGTAAAATGCATACATCAAATTATCACGACAGAGAGTATTAAACAGATAAAGTCTGATCTATTTAGAATTGATCGAACTTCGCTAAATGCAAGTTCGACAGGATTAAGTGGATGTACAGATGTACTCTACACCAAAATTATCCAAGAAAATTGATAGTGCCAGCCCCCCCCCCCTTTGATTTCTATCAGCAGGTGTGTTGTCTGCTACAACAATGTCGCCTGGACATATATCATGCTCGCCCCATGTTCAGTGTAAGCATCCATAGATCGAAATGAAATTAAATCAGTTGCACCTTCTATAACGTAACAATGCATCAATCCATGTAATCCATTTGACAGATTAAGTGTAATATTTGGTGATCTAGATGTTTAAATACATTTTTCTTGAATTAAAGCTAGCTTCGTAAAAAAAATCATTTAATGTGCCTATTTTTGATGCATATAGTTCATAAATGCTTGAGTGTATTGCATATTTGCATCAGTAAATCTTTCTGTAGATGGTTTTGAAAGTTTCTTTAATGTAAATGGTCCCGCAATGACAATGAACGTTTAATGGCTCTATTAATAGTTGTTAATGAGACCAGTACAAATCACCAGGGGTGGATGCAGTTTTGGGTATTGATATCACTGCTTATTTTAGTTTAAATAAGTTCAACTATGAAAACTCATATTGAAAAAATAATTTCAACCTGAAAAAAAGTTCTTTGAAAAATGAATATCAATAAATATTGTTTGAACCAAACTAATTCCCTATCGTTTCTCATTCTTTCCTCGTTAAAGGTGTACAATTTTCTAGATCCACTCCTGATTCATATCATGTTAGGTCTACTAACATCTCTACAGATTTTATGACATTGACCATGTTTACAGTAATAAGGATCTGTATCGTGTACCTCGCCATTGTACTCCTAATCCTATAATTATAGCTTGTGACAGACCCCATCCGCGATGACAATGTCAATGTTTATATTGGTTCTTATCAATTTTGTAGAACATTTATACCCAGATACATACTAAACAGTCACTTTTAACCATTATGTCCACAATGTCGGACGTCGTTAGTCCATTGTACTGCTCCTGGACGTGAAACTCGCGTTTCTGCGGAATGCAACATACATGTATGTGACTTACAAAATTACGGTATCCATGGATTTTATGAAAAATTAAGAAGTGAAATATCTGCATTAAATAACATGTCCGCTAAGACAATGAATCATGACGATCAAGGCGACTGGGTATATGCAAATGAATAGTCCTTCTCAAAAATTTTATCGGCTGCAAGTTGGACCAAATCCACGCATGTGAAAGTCTTTGGGAGGTCGCCATTCATTGCCAAATAGTTATTCTTTGAACATAGTGGTGAAACGAGATAAAGAAGATCCTGACGACAGTCTCAAAGTGGCGCGAAAAAAAAAAATATAAAGTTTTCGAAATCACATCCAAGTACTTAAAAAAGAGGAAATGAAATATAATGAACTATGTGCAAAAGTAAATTCATTGGTGGACCTTCATTGTCTAAATGTTACTGAAAACAAAACGGTTCCGTTATGCGGGAATTGTCATCTAAGGGTTTCGAAATCCCACAACAAACGAAATTATAAGGTGCGATCATGTGATGATGTACGTATGTGTGGCAGTCTTTGTTCCCATGAAAATGCGAGGACTGTCAGGGCTTGAAATTCATAGAGAATTCCAAAGGAGCCATACGGGCTCCTAGTTTTGGAATTCAAGGAACCTGTGCCAAAAATCAAGGAGCCCGTAAATATTAATGTTTCTTTTCTATTAATTACATAAGATAATTGATGAAAGCCAATTATTTATTGTGAAAGACCATCTTTGACAGCAGTTTCAACACAACGTTGAAGTAAATTAAATCATTTGGGTCCAAGTAATCTCTTACAAAAAAAGCTGACAATTTATTTAATTAGCCTGAAATATAAGAGCGCCCCCCCCCCCCAAAAAAAACATTATATACTTTGTAATGAAATACTTAATATAAAGACATTATCCACTAATTAAATAGAACATTTATATTATTAAATGAGTGTGTGTACATGGGTTCATGAATTGGGGAATTTCTTTTTTCTTTTTGGTCATTTTATACAAGTTTCTTTCTTTTATTCTTTCTTTCTTTCTTTAGTCGCTATCCACAATACATGTCATGTGTAACATACGATACTCTGCAAAGTAATGGTACATGTTCCGAGGCGATTCGGGATTTAACACCGCTGCAATCAATATAATAGAAACGCCACTTACGAAGAAATTGCACAGAATTTATTTACAATAATCTACCTGTAACGAGTCTTACGACACGTTTGGTGAACAGCATTCACAAACCGCTACAGACACAATAATCTATCTGTAACGACGGGTATTTAAAACACCGTCGACGCAGAAATTGCACAGAATTTATTTAGGCGTAATAAATAGAGGAAAACTAAGAAATAACATTATGTAACCGTTGTCCGTTGTGCATGATTTATCATAGTCAATATTGATTATATGTTCTTTTATGACATTTTCATCGCTCCATATGTATGTGCATTTCAACAATTAATGTTTCATCTGAGTGATGCTCTAGGCCGAAATACATGTATATTAAAGCCAATTAAACATCAAATAAGTACCTAACAGTTATTCAGTCTCAAAGTCGAGAAGGCAAGGCCATTAGACCAAATCGTGAGAATTCCTATCGGAACGGTTGCGAGCCCCGGAATGAACAACATTCCGAAGTAAGACTAGTTGCCCGGGGAGAGTCAGTGTCTCCTGATTGCATGCAACACCCGTCGCAACAGCTCCATGGAAACCTGTCAAATTTGTTGATTGTCTCGATGTACATTTTGATGTACAGATCAGGTAAGTATGTCTTGTTTGGTGATGATGAATGGAGGGGATCTCCAACAACACCAGGTTGCAGCACCCACAGTAAAACCCCAAAACACCCAATGCAAAAACACAGCTCTAGCAGATAAGCACAGAACGAGACGCAAAAGGGACAAGGAACGTCAACGCACAACACAGAAACATCAAACACAAAGGACTACACATAAACCAAAGAGACCAATGGGCAACCGGTGCGGCCTAAGGACGGCCATCTGCCCCGAAAATAGCAGAAGGTGCGGTTATCCTGGATTACGTGCGCACACCTCCCACTTTTCCGATTACCCAGAGGTATCGAAGAACGTACATTTGTGGTGTAAAACAACCTCCTCACTGTCAGATGACCACACACAAACAAAACCGCAAAACGCAGGGGCCCAAGCAACACAGATGAATATGTATATGGTCGGGGCCCTGTCTTCTCTAAAGAGGTTTTGATAGGGCCCGTCATGGAGTCCCGTCGTCACAGTCAGTCAGAGTGTAAGTTATAAGAATGCGCTGGTACAAGACTGTAGATTGGTCAAGTACCAAGTCTAGTGTCCGTCTGGTGACATTAGGATCATATCCACGGTATAAAAGGCGTTTGATGATTCTGAGGCATTTTTTTTTCGGTAATTATGTTGTCTATTTTTTATCCTTTTTATATTGTTAATCATGTCACCATAAATGCAGGTTGTGAAACACCCAAAGTAATATACTCTGTTGCCTGTATTGATCCGAATTTCAAAAGAAGTTGACAATAATATTTGTAAGATTTCCAGAAAGTCTTTACTAGTTTGTGAAAGCGAAAACCTTGTTATAAAAGTTTCTTGGTAATTTGTAAATTTCTACTATGAAAATCCAAAACATCAGTACATGCTCTAGCATACCGGATGAGCTGTGAAATGTAGATACCATAGGACAGTAATCTAGGAACATCACCGTCAATCCAGAGGAAATTCACTATGTTGAATTCAAAATCGTCTCTTTTGTCATACACACTTGTATAAATCTCTCCATTAACAATTTTGATATTTAGGTCCAAAATGGTGTTTCTGTGTTTGTAGCGTTTGCCTTGTTTAGAATCAATTCTTGTGGATAAATAACATTTTTATACTTTTCAAAAACAAATCGATTGTCGATAGTAAATATATCATACAGGTACATAGAAGTACCCATGAAACATTTCACATCATAATTTTTTCTTTGCTTTTGAAAATTTTGGATAAATTCCTTTTCATACGTGTATAAAATGAATTTGCAACAAGAGGCGCACAATTAGTACCCATAGGAATCCCTACAACTTGCTTGATAAGTTTCTTACCAAATCTTACATAAATGTTGTCCAAAAGGAAGGACAAGGCAATACACATGTCACCACATGTCCATGATTTGTATGATTTGTAATCTGTGGCGGAAAAGAAACCCTTCAATTCAGATGTACAAATATAAGTTTTCCCTTCTCGATCAATACACCATTTAATGAGTTTGGAAATCGATCATTTATTTTGTCACGAGGAAGCATGGTGTACACATCAGAAAAGTCGTATCAGAAGAAATCGTATTTGCTTGAAAATTTCTTGATTTTATTTTGTCATTGACATTCCCTGAATTTTAAATAGACCAAAAGAAGTTTACACCATTCCTATTCATGACATTTTCACAGTATTTTGCCACGTGTTCCTTTACAGCCGAGAGTGCTGACGTCAGATTTCTAGACAAAATTGTAGTTGAGCAGTTGCTAGGATTAGCAATGTATCGAAATTTGTGAGGAGACGTGTGAAGTTTTGGTATGCAGTACATTGTTGGGAGATCCAATTTAGAAATAGGAATGTCAAATGAAGAAATTTCACTGTTATGTTTGCTCAAAATGTTGGGAACACTTTCATTGCTTTCGATAAAAGTACTAGTAGAGGAAAGTTCCGAAACTAAAGTTGATATGTACGTAGTTCGTTTTCAAATGATTATGGTGTTATTGGATGCTTTGTCTGTAGGCGCGAAGACATATTTTTCATGTAAATTACGTAACTTGGATTTGAAATATCTTTCAGATTTAGAACTTGTATTTTCAAAATTTTCAAAAAGATGAGGATTTTTGTGGTAGTTATCTATTCGAATATCGGTAATATCCAAAATGAAGTTTTTATAGTCATTCAGAGCATGCGATTCGACTCCTTAATCCGATTTACACCATCGTTTGGTATAGTTATCTAAAGCTTCCTTTAGCACTTCGCGACATTTAATAAAATCTTTCTTGGATGGGATTCTCTACTGAGATCCTTTTTTGAAAAGACCACGGAGCTTCCTGTCTCGGATAATTGAAAAGTCACCTGTAATAATATGACCAGCTGGTTTATATAGATATTCAGATGTTGCACATTCTCAAGAAGCAGGACACGATTCAAGTATTTTAGGATCTGAATTGCGAATAGGTCTCTTATATTTGTAACAAATAAGATGAGTTATAAATTCTCAAAATATAGAGGAATGGCACTCTGTAAGCGATGATCCCGAAAAATATTAGAGATGTTCAGAAGATCAAAATATTTGTTAATAAATGAATTTTTTATTAATCGTCTTTTAGGGGAGGTAATGCAACAATGGTGTTTAGCCTGAATCAATCAGTGTTTCTTAAGAATGCAACTAGTGCTTCATCCAAGATAGATTTCAAATGAATTGCTGGAAGTGATGAGAGAGCATGTCGCAGTTCATGTCTGCCGCCGTTGATGACAGCCATTCAATCACAATGCAGAATATCACTGATCATTCTGGAAAGGGGGATCTTCCACCCATCCTTCTAAGTCTTTCGGTACGCTTTTTCGACATAGTAACTTTCATACTTTTTGGCATATTACATTGTTGAGATTTGAGGATCACTGACGAGGGTTAAGAACCCGAAACGTGCATGCATGGTTCATGTTATCAATTTATCTGTTCTTAAATGATGCTATTCATTTTGAAGACGTTTACATCTGATATGCGTTTATTATATCCCCGTAGCGACCGAAGAACTACCTCAATGATGATTTCAGCCTTTGTGTGATATAACCCTGAACAAGTAGCTTAATTACTTGCAAGCCGTCTGTCTTATGATGAAATCTTTATATTTGGAACATGCCCTGGCGTACCGTATCAGCTCAGAAACAAAACGCCATAAACAGGAGAAGAAGGAATGTTGCTACTCGCGAAAGGGAAGCTGAAATCATCACGCTTGTCATACAATGAGGTGTTCAAATTGCCAAATGTTCAAATAATACACGGAGAGCAAATAAAATTCTAAGCATTACCTAAAAATTTCCCAAAGTCCTTTAGAGTTCTCAAAGGAACATTATGTATGACACTAGCTTTTAACAAGCAACATTTCTAGTATACGCACTGACCAATTATGAAATTGCTACTCGATGCCGTATACCGTCTAAATATGACCCTAACTAGTAGTTTTTCGGTCTTCTCTGATGACAAAATATGAGTTCGCACCAGTCAAAAGAGTATAGGTTGTTTGTCCCACGTCATATTCATTACACGTATATCTTCGTGTTACATAACCACTATGGGTTACCGCAACGCAGAACAATCGGTTTTCACATTTTTTGTGCAATATAGAACATTAACAACGAAAGGGAAATGTGATGCAGTGTAAGAATGCCTTAATTAGCTATGGGTTGTTTTCAGCTTCCACATAATTAACTTCCCTTTCATATGTAGCAACATTCCGTCTTCTCCTGCTGATGGCGTTTTTGTTTCTCATGTTCCAAATATGTAGATTTCATCATTAGAGCCAGACGGCTTGCAAGTAAGCTACTTGTTCAGGGTTGTATCACACAACGGCTGAAATCATCATTGCGGAAGACTTGAGACTAGGACCGCCATACACGCCTATTTAAGACCCCTTAGCCGAACCAAGATTCGATCCCGGGACCTTTGAGATGAGAAGCGATTTCGCTACCACTGCGCTAACCCGTCCTACTCACAATTTTTACATCGGCGTTTGAATAATCAAGTTTTGAAGCTTAGTTAGTGTAATCGAAAGAGCGAAAGTCAAAAACAATTAATACCCAGATTAGACCTAAAAAATCATAAACAGTGGTCTTACGTTTCCAGAAAAAAACCACAAATCCAAATACATGTTAACATATCAAATTATTCTGCAAAGGAGAAAAACTGAATATACGGACAAGAGCAAGACTCAGTTAGCTGTGCATGCAGAAATAAATTGATGAAAGTAAGCATATTTGGATAATTATTCAACATTGTCGAAAAGATATGGTATATTGGTTTATCGTCCAAACAATGCCTCTGCAGTGTTTCCTACTCTCATATGCTAGAGATGTCCTTTAACCCTTTCAATTCTTGTAAATAATTTCGCACAAACAAACCAAATACTAAATTCAAAGTTTTCTTTTTATAATTATTGTAACGCAGGTATATAGTAAAGAGAAGGGTGACGACGAACGACACACTCTGACGACTATTGACACAGAGAGTACTCACAGTACTGACAGACTCTCGACTCAATATTCTATACGTTGACACCTTGGCTCGCCCACTGTAATATTACTACAGTATATGGGGATGCCAGACACTTTCTCATAAAAGTGACAAAAGACCACTTAGAATCAGTTTCTTAATTTATTTAACACACAGGATTCTTACTCATAACAAACTCATTATAACAACAATAAATAACAAAACGTACATTCACACTAAAACCCGACCCAGCTGATCACTCTGTTTAATAACACTCCTAACTTATTCCTAACGCTAATATTCTTAGATCTATCTCCTAACCTAACCAGTCGGTCACTTGATAAAAGATCAAGTATATGACCGACTGCCCCTACGTCGTCAAACGGAATAAAACTCTAAAATATACTGAAAATACGTAAATAAACTCAGAAAATCACTCAGTAAATAAATAAAACTGAATAGGTGATCAACGAAGTAAAATGCTAACCTCAATCGCCAAATTAACTAAGGCATGGTCCATTTGATATTCAGGGGGGGGGGCTTTGGTTTTTTGTCGGAGCAAGATTATTTTTTTCGCCCCAGACTGGGGCAAAATTATTTTTTTCTGGCAAAGTTGGAGCAAGGAAATTTTTTTAACAAAGTGATGCGCATATTAAGAATGTTTGTGTTTTATCAATAGAAATTATTTATATTTTTACTCAAAACTCTAAATATTAATATATTAGTTTATTTTTATGCAAGTATTCACTTTTAAACAGAGAGATAAAAGATTTTTACAATACAATTCTCAATATTTTATATTAAATGTTATTAAGAATTGTAAATTTGTGAATAACTGAGGCTCTCTTTCCAAGCTTACAAGAACATAAAATTAGACTCTTTGGGATACATGCAACATGTATTAACAGCAATACATAAATATTGATAATATATTTAAGCTTTTAGGGAATTTAAGCCCTTTTTCATTCACATACATGTGTAACTTTTGATATCTTCAAATATATGAATTTTGCTATTAGTAAATAATGTTTTGATAGAAAACTATGGCGAGCGAAGCGAGCCAAAATATTTTGATACAATTTGAAAACGGCGGTGAGCGAAGCGAGCCGGAAAATTTTCAAGAATTTTAGCGAAATTTTATGGTAATTCTTCAAATTCAGATTATTTGTAAGAGCAAGATTATTTTTTTCTGTCACACCATAAGCAAATCTATTTTTTTCATCAAAATTGAGAGCAAAATTATTTTTTTCGAAAAAAACCCAAGGCCCCCCCCCCCCCCCGAATATCAAATGGACCGTGCCTAAAGTCTAAAACGCCTCTGAGACGGAACGTACTTCACTAGAATACAATACTACAGAGAAAGGCACTGCTACTCGTAGTAACCTACATTTATATCCTGACGTAATACGCCAGTAGCACGTGCACCAATCATAGCGCGTTGACCTTTCCAGCGAAACTCGCCAGCCAATCAGATACGTGAAAATGACCTTTGCTGGAATGTGCTCCCACGCCCGATTATTCCTAAGTTTTCCTAATCGCTAATTACAAAAACAATCAAACAATGTCATTATACTTCTATAATAAAATAATACCTCTCTATACTGATAAATACAAAAAGTAATTAAAATATAAATAAGTAACGAATGTAAACACGAAGTGAGATCGTGAAAACATGGCGGCAAGTACGACGAATACACAACGTGTAGCAATACATTACAAGGAATACACATATATACAACCGCTCTATAATGAATTCAACAAAGAGGTAAGCTACTACTGGTACTGTAAATTAATCACAACAAATAAAAGTCATTTTCAAACAATACAAAGGCCGTAACATAAAAATGCACATAAAAACGTGATCAGCTGATCGTCAACAAACAGTCGAAATAGAAAAATTGCTTAATATCTTACTGTTGACGACCGTTACATTATCATTGTCACTTAGGTCTGAATTCATTATTAAAATGAGCGGGTCCAAATCGTGTCTAATATTTAGGGGTGTTTTTGTTTTTTTGTTCTTTTTTTTTTTTAAGTTTTGTAAGTGCCTGACTTTCGATTTTGAAACGAGGCTTGATACAAGGGTCGATATAGGTTGTGCACAGCAATATTTGTATACTAAGATTTAATATGTGTAGTCACTAACTTTGTACTCTACTTTTTTGTAACTGAATGTGATGGTGATTATACATTAAAAGACCCCGATCATTCCTCCTACAGACAAAGATTTCTGAGATCCAAGACCAACTTCAGAGTATGTATACGAAACAATTTACTTGGACATTTTCATCTCCGCGGACTTCGCACTCCAGAATTCGCACTTCGAAGGGACTGTGTCACTAAAGCAAAATGTTGATTTTATTCCGATGAACTTATGATACTTTGTGTGATGGAGTTATTTGTTTTCATGTGTTAAAATGCATATTTAACATGTTTAAAGTTCTCCATGTCAGTTCGTCTGTTCAAGATTTTACCTTTTTAAACGCACGTGATCCCTAAAGTTCGAAGTCCGGAGTGCGAAGTCCGAAGTACGTCAACTTGAAAAATGTCTACTTCTAAAGTCACATGCATATGTAATTATGTGTATATTGTATATTTTACTAATAAAGCACACAAGGGGTAAAAACACTCACGTTCACTATGTACATGTCTTTCATGCAGTCTTTCTATGCTGGGTTCTTGGAAATCGACGCCGCTGTGTAGAATATCTTAACGTCTTATGAAAGCAAAAAAAAAAAAATAAAAAAAAAAAATAAAAAAAAAAATAAAAACCCGAAGCTTCTGTCCTCTGGCTTTTAGCTGAATTTTCAAACCAACAAGTTTATAAATAGGGAAAAAACTAAGAAATAACATTATGTTACACATTGTCCGTTGTGCATGGTTTATCATAGTCAATATTGATTATATATTCTATTATGAAATTTTCAGCGCACAATATATGTGCATTTTCGTCTGAGTGATGTTTGAGGCCGACGTACATGTATATGAAAGCCAATTAATACACGGAGAGCAAATAAAATTTTTTAAGCATTACCTAAAAATTCCCAAAGTCCTTTTGGGTTATCAAAGGGACATTATGTATGACACTAGCTTTTAACAAGCAACTTATCTAATATACACACTGACCATTCATGATGTTGCTACTAGATGCCGGATATAACCCTAACTCGCAGTTTATCGGTCTTCTCTGATGACGAAACATGAGTTCGCACCAGTCAGCAGAGTATTGATTGTTTGTCGCACGTCACATTCATTACACGTATATCCTCGTGTTACATAACCACTATGGATTACCGCAACGCAGAACAATCGGTTCTCTACATTTTTGTGCAATATAGAACATTAACAACAAAAGGGAAATGTGATGCAATGTAAGAATGCCTTAATTAGCTATGGGTTGTTTCCAAAATAAGGTGAATATCAGCTTTTTATAACGCACAAACACGATCGGCGTTCGTACAAACACGATCGGCGTTTTTTACTTTCATCTACATGAATCACAATTATCTTTTTTAAGCTTTATAGAAATACTTATTTCTCTTATTTTGGATAAAACTCATATCTAAGGCACCCTTACCCCTTTTTTGTGGCAGATATTCATGTCCCCGAATTTATTGCAAAACCTCATGTTCTGCGTTGCGAGATTACCCACCGAGAAAGCAGGTCCCACTTGTGATGTCGCCTGTTAATGATATTACATTGCGGATGGCAGTCTTCAGTTTGCACCAGTTGCACATTCCATGATATTCCAAAAATATGCTTCGTGTTTTGGTGTGTATGCTATGATTATTTCTGGGTCTGGTTGGTTGTGTGTTATTTCTTGGTCTGGTTGGTTGTGTGTTATTTCTTGGTCTGGTTGGTTATGTGTTATTTCTTGGTCTGGTTGGTTATGTGTTATATCTTGTTATAGTTGGTTGTGTGTTATTTCTTAGTCGGTTTGGTAATGTGCTATTTCTTGGTATAGTTGTTTGTGTGTTAGTTCTTGGTATAGTTGGTTGTGTGTTATTCCTTGGTCTGATTGGTGGTGTGTTATTTCTTGATCTGGTTGGTTGTGTATTATTTCTTGGTATACTTCATTGTATGTTATTTCTTGGTCTGGTTGGTTGTGTGTTATTTCTTAGTAAAGTTGGTTGTGTGTTATTTCTTGGTGTGGTTGGTTTTGTGTTATTTCTTGGTTTAGTTTGCTGTTTGTTATTTCTTAGTCAGGTTGGTTACGTGTTATTTCTTAATCAGGTTGTTTGTGTGTTATTTCTTGGTCTGAGTTGTTGTGTGTTAATTCTTGATATAATTGACTCTGTGTTATTTCTTGATCAGGTTGGTTGTGTGTTATTTCTTGATGTGGTTGGTTGTGTGTTATTTCTTGATATAGTTGTTTGTGTGTTATTTCTTGGTATAAATGGTTGTGTGTTACTTCTTGGTCTGATTGGTAGTGTGTTATATCTTGGTCTGGTTTGTTGTGTGTTATTTCTTGGTCTGATTTGTTGTGTGTTATTTCTTGGTATAGTTGGTTGTGTGTCATTCCATTGTATAGTTGGTTGTGTGTTATATCTTGGTCTTTTTGGTTGTGTGTTATTTCTTGGTCTGATTTGTTGTGTGTTATTTCTTGGTATAGTTGAATGTGTGTTATTTCTTGGTCAGGTTGGTTGTGTGTTATGTCTTTGTCTGGTCGGTTGTGTGTTATTTCTTGGTGTGTTATTTCTATGTCTGGTTGGTAATGTGTTATTTCTTGTTCTGGTTAGTTGTGTGTTATTTCTTTGTCTGGTTGATTGTGTGTTATTTCTTTGTCTGGTTGGTTTTGTGTTTTTTCTTGGTCTGGTTGGTAATGTGATATTTCTTGGTATAGTTGGTTGTGTGTTATTCCTTGGTATAGTTGGTTGTGTGTTATTACTTGGTATGGTTGGTTGTATATTATGTCTTGGTATAGTTGGTTTTGTGTTATTTCTTGGTATAGTTGGTTGTGTGTTATTTCTTGGTCTAGTTGTTGTGTGTTATTTCTTGGTATAGGTGACTGTGTGTTATTTCTTGGTCAGGTTGGTTGTGTGTTATTTCTAAGTATAGTTGGTTGTGTGTTATTTCTTGGTGTGGTTGGTTGTGTGTTATTTCTTGGTATAGTTGGTTGTGTGTTATTTCTTGGTGTGTTATTTCTATGTCTGGTTGGTTGTGTGTTATTTCTTGGTATAGTTGGTTGTGTGTTATTTCTTGGTGTGTTATTTCTAGGTCTGGTTGGTTATGTGTTATTTCTTGGTATAGTTTATGTCTGGTTGGTTGTGTGTTATTTCTTGGTATAGTTGTTTGTGTGTTATTTCTAGGTCTGGTTGGTTGTGTGTTATTTCTTGGTATAAATGGTTGTGTGTTATTTCTTGGTCTGGTTGGTTATGTGTTATTTCTTGGTCTGGTTGGTAATGTGTTATTTCTTGGTATAGTTGGTTCAGTGTTATTCATTGGTATAGTTGGTTGTGTGTTATTACTTGGTGTGGTTGGTTGTGTATTATGTCTTGGTATAGTTGGTTGTGTGTTATTTCTTGGTATAGTTGGTTGTGTGTTATTTCTTGGTATAGTTGGTTGTGTGTTATTTCTTGGTATAGTTGGTTGTGTATTATGTCTTGGTATAGTTGGTTGTGTGTTATTTCGTGGTTTAGTTGGTTGTGTGTTATTCCATGGTATAGTTGGTTGTGTGTTATATCTTGGTCTTGTTGGTTGTGTGTTATTTCTTGGTCTGATTTGTTGTGTGTTATTTCTTGGTATAGTTGACTGTGTGTTATTTCTTTTTCAGGTTGGTTGTGTGTTATTTCTTGGTCTGATTTGTTGTGTGTTATTTCTTGGTATAGTTGACTGTGTTATTTCTTGGTCAGGTTGGTTGTGTGTTATTTCTTTGTCTGGTTGGTTGTGTGTTATTTCTTGGTGTGTTATTTCTAGGTCTGGTTGGTTGTGTGTTTTTTCTTGGTATAGTTGGTTGTGTGTTATTTTTTGGTCAGTTTGGTTGTGTGTTATTTCTTTGTCTGGTTGGTTGTGTGTTAATTCTTGGTTTGTTATTTCTAGGTCTGGTTGGTTGTGTGTTATTTCTTGGTTTAGTTGGTTGTGTGTTATTTCTTGGTCTGGTTGGTTGTGTATTACTTCTTGGTCTTGTTGTTTGTGTTGTTAAGTCTTTCGTTATCCGCTGCTGATTGCTGACGAAGTTTTATCTGATATTACTTCAATGAGTTATGACTACATTTGTTTTCTTTATAGCACTTCTGAATACGCCCTTCAAAGATTTTCGATTCGCTCACTTTAAAAAAAAGATACAAATAATGTATATTCTAGAGTTAACTTTTGGCGTCAAACATAACAACTCTTTTCAGCTTTTTATCATTTTACTTAGAGTACCACCGATGAGGATTCATTACCCGAAGCAAGTATGTCTTCCACAAGGCTGCTAATGTCAGTTACTATCATATTTCCAACCTTAAAATACTACCTAATCAAGTGAAATGAATAAATAAATAAATAAATAAATAAATAGATACCTAATCAAGTGAAATAAATAGATAAATAAATAAATAAACATATCTGCCTACACCTCAGATCCTACCCCTAAGTCGAGTTACCGGCGGAGTTTTATGCGCAAGAATTAAAACGAGCTGATTTTATTACCTACGCGAAATGTTTTAGAAGTAGATAAGGGTTAAAACATGTAGTAAATACTATTAGTGATACGAAAGTTTATTTCAAGTACATTGCAATGTCAGGGTTTAATTTTATTTGAGCAGTCGTTTTACACCGACAAAGAGAGCAATGTACGGCGTTCTAATGCGTTGATGGTAAGTTTATCAGTTATTGAAATCATCTGTTTGATGCATTCATAATGGAAATAAATGTATAATATTCATTTTATTATCATGGAATAATTCTAAATATTTAGTTTAATGATATATACATGTCATGTTAGCTGCCTGTGAAAATGTTTTGTTGTGAAAGCAAATGCCAGAAAAATGGCATTTCAACATGGATAGTTGAAATACTTCGACATCGGGTCAAATATTACCTGAAATTCCTATTCAGGTCAAACGAAAATAAGTATATTTCTTTTGTTATAGCTTGTCAAATACAAATAACTTGAGCACTTTAAGAATATAACTAGTGTTTAGCATTTAAAACAACAAAAATATTTCCATACATAGCACAAAAAAAATATAAGATTTGCGAGATAGTGAATGACTGTTTAAATGGAGGGCGTAAACACTGAGAGGATATTTTAGAAATAAATTCCGTGCAAAATAGAAACTTAACAATCTATTCATTCCCTATGGAAATATCACAGAGATATAAAAGCGCCTTATCAAAAAGGAAATCTCAAATGCATTTAAAATTCTTAAAATCGAGGATTCAATCTGTCAGCTGAGATGTACATTCATGAAATATTGTTTGTGCATTCGACAATAATCTTTCGGGATGTCGTATTTTGAGCTGGAACGTGAGTTTATTTTTTATTGATATTGATTTGAATTGGTACGTGTCACTGGATTATATGTTGTTCCAGTATGCAAAGTAAGATTTAAGTACAAAGCACAAAAATTATATTTCATATTGGAATCATATCATTATTCTACAAATAAAGTCTCGTCGTATAATTACTTCATTTTGTAAAACAATAAAATTGCAATTATTGTGACTTAATACAAGTAAACTGATAATGCTGTTCTTTTGCAGAATGAGCCTACTGTCATTTTGATATACTAAATTTAAAAACGTCTTGACTATACAACGCAACTAAGCATTGATAAATATTTTGTGACGTCCATTGATGACAAGCAATGTCAGACGAGGATCAGTCTAAATCGAAGGAGAGAATATTAAGACGAGTCACACGCTCAGAATCTGCTACAGTATCTTCGTCTTCAAATTCAACATCGTCTGTTTCATCTGCAGCTAAGCCTAAAGCACCAGACGGCGGTTATGGATACGTCATTGTGTTCAGTGCCTTCATGACGATGGTCATCACTGATGGAGTCGCCTGTGCATTCGGTGTGCTTTATGCAGATCTATTAAACGTGTTTCAAGAGAGCAAAAGTCTAACATCATGGATTTTGTCCATCTATAACTGCGCATCTTGCCTCTTTGGACCACTGTCAAGTGCCTTGGCAATCAAATATGGCTGCAGGAAGATGCAAATCTTTGGCGGCATAATTGCAAGTGTGGGAATATTTGCAAGCGCCTTTTCCAATTCTGTGGGGATGATGTGTGTGACGTATGGGGTAGTAGGTGGATTTGGTATGTCTGTGGGATATGTGACTTCCGTTGTGATGGTTGCCAAATATTTTGAGAAAAAGCGAGCCTTAGCTATGGGTATATCTGTGTGTGGATCGGGTATAGGGACGTTCATATTTGCCCCTTTATTTGAACATTTACTTCGTGCATACAACTGGCATGGTACTTTGATCATTACGAGTGCTATAACGCTAAACTTGGTTGTTTTTGGAGCTCTGTTGAGACCTTTAGAACATACTTCAAAGGAAAAGTTGCAAAAAAATCTTGAAACGTTTGAGAAGACGTATGGGAATAAATCAGACGGACATGTACCAACACATCGAGTACTAGATGAGAAAAGTAATTTTAATGACGTTCTTTACGAACAGATGAACCATTCCGCTCCACAGCTTCCAACATTAAGGGAAGACGAAGAGGAGATACTAAAGGTGCCGTTGTCTAAGATTGTTACAAACACCAGTAATGTTAAATGTGCATTCCATAGGAAAATAAGAAAAATGAATGCGAAGGAAAACACTATTGCCGACTTTGAACAGGGAATTAAATTCTCAGGAATGAAAAGTAAATCGCAAGATATTGAAAGAGTGAACGATTGTCAAAATCAGCTTTATGACCATCTCAATAAAACGAGCATTTCTTATGGAAGGATTTTGTCAAAACTCGCCGTAAATGATCTTCAGTTCAGAAGTTGTCCAATCCTTAATCGAGATATACCTACAGATAATTACTCCGACGAAGAGGACAATCTATTTTGTTTTGAAGTATTAGTGATGAAGGCCTATAAGCACATAAAGAGGTTTTTGAATCTCATGTTTGATCCATCTATTTTACGACTACCCTTTTTTATAATGTTTCTGATATCGAACTTTATTTTGTATTTCTGGTACGACCTCCCATATGTCTTCTTTTTTGACTACACCATAGAGCTCGGACTTAGCAATGAGCGCGCCGCCTACTTGATATCTATTATTGGTATCGTCAGCACAGTTGGTCAGGTTATGTACGGTATCATCGCCGACAGAAACATTCACCTAGCCATTTTGTATACCGTATCGTTAATTATATGTGGATTCTCAGTCCTAGCTATTCCGCTTGTGAAGGACTATACAATGCTTTGTCTAATCGCTGGATCAATTGGTCTTTTCATAAGCGCTAACTATTGCCTGACTCCTGTCATACTGGTGGAAATCGTAGGAGTGGACAAGCTGACAAATGCATATGGGCTTATCATGATGGTACAAGGAGTGGCAAATTTGTTTGGTCCACCAGTGGCAGGTTTGTAGATCTAATTATGATTGTTTTATATGAAAGAATTTTAATGAGGGGATCTCCAAAAACACCCGGTTGCAGTACCAACAGCACCTCCCCCCCAAACACCCACTGCAAAAACACAAAGCAGACACAGAAAGAGACGCAAATGGTACAAGGAACGCCACATCACATGGAAACATCAAACAAAAATCACAACACATAAACCAACGAGACCAATGGGCAATATGTGCCGACTTAGGACGGCCATCTACCAAGTCAGTAGCAGACGATGTAGTTATCCGGATTACGTGTTTACAACCCTCCCACTTTTCCGATTACGCAGAGGTCTCGAAGAACATACAATTGTGGTGTAAAACAACATGCCGTTTTTCTATGTTAATTAGTGAGATCTATTGAACTCTATTAATATTAAAAATAACATAGAACATGTTGAAGAACATATTTTATCCTATATGATTTTTTTTTCAGGAAAGCTGTATGATGTCTCTGGATCGTATTACAACACCTTCTTCATTGGAGGTCTGCTCATTAGTTTCTCTGGTGTGTTGGTTGTAGTCGTAGAGATTTTGCGTTATTTCAAAGACAGATGTAAGAAGCTCTGTATAGCCAACGCAAGAACAGCGGAACAAGAGAAAGAAGAAGATGTCGATACAACTGTGAGATTGATGAATGTGCTTGACATAGAAATAAAAGTTTAGAACTACATGTGTATTTTCTAATCTGAAAAAAACCCTTCTCCAGAATCGCTTAGCACATACATGTACATCGAAGAAATACTGGTAGTCCCACATTAATGCTAAACGTCTTCAAATTCAATAGCATCATGTATAAATGGATAAATTTGCAGCATGGACCAGTAACTCCAACGCTTAAAATTAAACGAAACGATGATGGAGACATGTACAGTCAAATAAACGATTGCACAGAACCGACAACTACAAATCTGCAAGATGTCTTTTCTTGCATATATTCTGCTTTTAAAATAATGTAGAGGCTGGCTGATAGATGGAGCCTAGAGGATCCTTAATATGAATCAGAAGGACTGGGCTCCCTCCTTCTACTTTCTGTACTAAATCTGTACATGCTAATACAAATGTTTTTACAATTTTCGTTGGAAACCTTCATTGAGTGATGAATTAATATTTCTTATAATCAGAAAAAAAGGTGTTCTCTCATAATAATCGTTTTCGGTAAAATATGTATATATACAAACGCATATCCAAAAGCACAATATTTAACACATTCAGGGGTTTCGATATTGATTTTTGAATTATTGACAAACACGTAAGACATATATTCGTTGCCTAAATTTATTGTATCCGTGTATGTTTACTTAAAGGGTGAAAACTCGAGTAGTGCTTCAGCTAAAGTGAAACAATTGACATAGGTCACCGGTAGGTGCAGAAACTGTGTACACCTTTCAGCTGATTTCGTATTTCTTGAATTCTGGAACTGGAACTTCAATCTTATCACAAGAAAATGGTTTCTTTCAACGTTCCAATTGTGAAATTCCATCTATTTTAAATTCATCAAATACTATTGTTCGATATTTACCAGGAATTCAGTTCATACTGATTTATCGATCAAGGCCTCTATATATGTAAGAAAATGAATATGAAGAAAACGAGCTTGAGGGGATCTCCAACAAGACCCGTTTGCTGCAACTACAGACATACACAGCAAGAGACACAACACAAAAGGGACAGGGGCACCAAATGTTATATCAAAACACTTAATGAAAAAAGATACACATAAACCAACGAGACGAGACCCTTGGCAATAAGTGCCAACATATGACGACCATCTGTCACGCAAGTGACAAAAGATATGTTTATCCGGATTACTTGTACACAACCCTTCCACTTTTCTGGTTACCCAGAGGTGTCGAAGAAAGAATAATTATTGCAGTGTATAATCTACTCCTCACTGTAAGATGACCACACAGAGAAGATAAAAAAACACAGAGGCCCAAGTAACATACATGTGAATTTGTAAATTGATATAAAAGTGAATGGCATACGAAATCAGTCCGTGCTCTGCTGACTCGAGCGAGCTCCCGAGATTCCGAATGGCATTCAGAGAGCACAAGTGGTTGTGCCCTAAGTAGCATACCACAACACAAATTCTCCTAGTGTACTGCGTAAGATTAAAATAGGAAAATACTATCTACCTCGATTGTTGTTCCTACAGTACATGTATTTAAAACATGAAATATTTTTATATTATGCTCCCCTTTAAATCTGCTATTTCTAGAAAAGCACGCCATCATACGCCGTCATAAATGTAACAATTTTTGTTTTGTTACGGGTATCCATCAAACAGCAAGTGTATTTATCGTGTGGAAGGCACTAACCAGCATTACATGTGCGATAAAATGTTCTTGCACTGTGTATTACATACCTGTAAGAAATCACAAATTTTAAAAAGACATTTATTCTATTACATAAAACAAAAGTAACATTGCAGTGATCACGGCCTAACGACGGAGACAATGAAAACTCTAACATTTTATCAATGGAAACGTGACGAACATCAAAATTCCACAAGGATAAGTGTTAAACAAAGTAAATTCATGAAAAATAAAGGAAGGGCATAATATTACCCTAATTCACTAAAGGTTATTCTTTCTTTGCTTCTTTTACATCACATTTTCTTTCAGGAGGATATCGAGAAAGTCCGTTCGTGCTGGTATCGTGAGACATCGTGTCCTTCAAGAAATGTTTGTCAAAATCGCTATGGAGTAATTGTCTGATAAAAGATGTAGGAATGACAGAATAGACTTGCTCCTTAATTAGAGCGCAACTGACCTAAAGTTCCTGCCTAATGAAGTGACGGCTCTTATATACAAGTCAGTGATTGAAAGTCAATCACGAAAGCCGAAACCAGATTTTAAAAAAACACAATCGTTTTTGAAAAAAAAAATTACAAGATAGAACTTTTTATGCGAAAAAAAAGAAAAAGAAAAATAGGACAAATAGACGGAAACAAACTCTACAGAAACACGAAGGATAACTTATCTATTGAACCACCTCCAGTGCGGAAAGCAATGTAGAATGCATTGTAGGCATCGTTGTTAAAACGCGCCGTACTTAGTATTGTTATATATCTAATGTTAATTTTTACGTCTTCAAATTCATTTGCATTATATAAGAACAGATTAATTTGCAGCATGGACCAGACATGCACGTTTCGGGTACTTAACCCTCGTCAGTGATCCTCAATCTTTATTAATGTAATATAGCCAAAACGTGTGAAAGTTATGTCCAAACATGTATCGAAAGACGTAGCAGTGTTACATATCTAATGCAAGTATAATAAGTAAGTAGGACCAAAAGAAAGCCCATCCCAACGTCTGTGTTAGTGTTACCCACAGTTTCGCTGATTGCCCCCCCCCCCCCCCCCCCCCCCAAATTGAATAAGTTTGATAAAGAAATGGATGTACACTAAAATTGATAAATGCAATTCCATTAATCATAAAACCTGCCAGAGAAAGCAAGAGATACTCTATTTTTGCAGACATCGAATCCCTTAAAAAGTTTATTTCAAGAGAAAGAGGGGATCTTCAACAACACTCCGAAGGAGAACCCACAGCAAAACTCTAAATCACCATATGCAAAATAAAAAAAAAAAAAAGCCCTCTCACTTTTCCGATTACCCAGAGGTCTCGAAGAACGCACAGTTGAGGTGTAAAATCACCTCCTCACTGTAAGATAAACATACAAACGGAGAACATCACGCAGGGGCCCAGGAAACACAGATGAATATATAACTGCATATAAAAACAGTCGGATTATTTGCATATTTTGTTTTATATTTGATTAGAATGGTCATGTTCACATTATTTGTGATCATGTGACAATCCCTTTTACCTTTCTCATTCATGTATATAGACAGTAATATTTGAGGACGGAATCGATGGCTGTTCACCAAATAAACCTAATGTCCCCTTCATATAAAGACATAAAAAAAGTTACGTCTTTAAATACAAGTGGAATTTCAATAATGAAGTGTCCATTTTTTATTTGCGGATGAACATTAGAGGTTCATTAACATTTGATGTAAGAAGTATTATGCCATTTGCCTTGAATTATTCGATTTATCAGCAATAGAAGTGGGGACTTCAGGTCCGGGATCCTTTCGTTAAATAATACTTAATGCATAACTTTATTCACACAGTTTAAAAATCTTTTCTTTTAAACTTTTCCCTCAAACTGTTACATTATACTCGATAGGTATACTCTCCACTGCGTGGAATATAAAAGACCTATTACTGAAATAATTCTGTGTAATTAACCACGTCAAGTCTGTCAAACATACATTCTCAACAAAGCCAAATTAGATTTCAAACAGATTATTTAATTATATCTTCGGCAAATTCATTTACATATTTCCTCTAGATCCGGTTTGGACAAACTCGACCTTTCATTGATGGATTGTAGGCTTCCGTTCCACAACAACGCCTTCCCCCGGGAAAGCTGAGTTTGCCCCCACAACAAGTCTTGAATCTTGGGTCGTAGGCAGTGCTTCCGCAACAAGATCTACCTCCAGGGAAGCTCACTTTGCCCAAGCAGCATGTTCCAAATGATGGGTCATAGGCCTCGCTCCCACAACATGATTTACCTCCTCCATTGCTGAGTTTACCTAGGCAGCAGGTCTTGAAAGTGGGGTTATATGCTTTGCTTCCACAGCAAGATTGTCCTCCAGGAAAACTCAGTGTTCCAAGGCAGCATGTTTTCAACGTTGGATTGTAGCTATTTCCACCACATAAAGCTGGAAAGAAAACGAGAGCATCAATTTAATTTTTGTACAGTTGAAGAATTATAGAAACAATTTAGAAGAATATGCAATAGATCACCAGGAAGACACAGCGGAACAAATCCGAGGATAACAAGAAACACTGAACATCAAACCAAACAATTTCAACAAACAACGATGGAGCAGGTCTTTTTTTCCGAAACACGTGGATCTGTCTATCCTAATTGAGTTTTATCATTAAGGTATATCCTTAGCCGGGTTCTTTGACATACATTTTATTTATCAAAGAAGATAATCAAACCAAAGTGATCGAGGGAAACAATTCTTAAAAGGAATATTACTTAAATATTGCCAGCAATCGATTCAAAAGTGCAATTTCCCTCACCCCCAATGTTAGCCTACAAGATAAGAAAATGATCATTTGATTAAAGTCTACTGTCCTGTTCACTTAATCCAGACACCCAGTTTTGGCGATATTCTACGAAATATACTGTGACGTCGGACCCCATGACATCACTGTGTACAATTGCTGATATGGAGAACAATATAGCGGCAGTTTCAAATTAAAACAGTTGAGTAGACGAGAAAAATTCCTAAGGCAGCACAATAAATCCCCAAAACAGGGTGTTCTGAGTTGAATCACGTGAACAGGAAGTAAAGGTTGATTATTTCGTAAATGGATTTACATCTTCACTAAATCAAATCTAATGAGGATGTTCAAATACGTTATATATAGTGTTATACTTGTCAAAAAAAAAACCCACACTCACCTGCATCTGATAAGTTGTTGATCAACAAAAGCAAAGATAGCAGCAAACTAATGGTCAGTTCCATTTTCCTGAAATCTGTCACTGCGAAGTTCTTCTCCTTGTTACACTGACAGACAAAAAATGTTAAATGTCTTCAAATTCAATAGCATCATTTAAGAACAGATTAATTTGCAGCATGGACCAGACATCCACGTTTCGGGTACTTAACCCTCGTCATTGATCATCAATCTAAACAAAGTAATTTGGCCGAAGAATGTGAAAGTTATTACGTAAAAAAATGTACCGATAGACGTAGCAGGATGGGAGGGATATGATGCTACAAGATCCATGTTTTAGAAGTTTCAAAAAATTTTGATCACAGACATTTGTGTTGAAGAAACGATCAACCGAAGTTTATCGATCTTGGCTATATGTGCCCTCTACAATTGAATTAAGAAAAATGCAAAAGAATGAAATTTTCATATTAAGCTGACGGCGCAACTTCCATTAAAACTCATTTAACACGACATGACAAGATGAAAAAAAGGTACACTTCTAAACATCAGGTCAAGGGGAACGATCACCGCAACATGAAATACCGGTAAGTGTTTATGATAATAATACGGAAGTGTTCCAACTCTATACCTTCATGAAGAAAATTTCAAACCATTTTTTCCTGCACCAGGCACGTGTTTCGATTACTAAATTCTCATCATTGATGCTTTCAGCGGAGCCACCAAAATTCATTTCAGTAGCGCCCACTTTAATGTTTTGAATTTAGATTTGTATATTTACTTTACAGAGAGCGCGCGGCTACATATTTCTAAGAGTTATGGCCCTTGGACTTAGCAAATATCATGAAATGATTTCCTGACTTTTCGTCGGTTTTATTGCAGATACCAAACTGATTTCTGGTACATGAATACATCTTTGTGTGGTATAGATCAAGTTTGAGTTTGGTTTTGATTGACCTTATTTCAGAAGAGTTATGGCCCTTGGACTTAAAAAATTTCATGAAATTTTCAGTTTTCCGGACTTTTCATCGGTTTTATTGCAGATACCAAACTGATTTTTGGTACATGAATACATCTTTATGTGGTACAGATTACATTTGAATTTGGTTTGGATTGACATAATTTAGCAAGAGTTATGACCCTTGGACTTAGCAAATGTCATGAATTTTTCAGTTTTCAGGACTTTCCGTCGGTTTTATTGCAGATATCAAACTGATTTTTGGTATATGGATACATCGATCTTCGTGTGATACAGATCCAGTTCGAGTTTTCATTCGATTGACCTGATTTTACAACAGTTATAGCCCTGGACTTAGCATTTCAGCCTTCAAGAATTTTCTAGGCTGTTACTGAAGTTAATGAACTGATATTTGGTATGTAGAACTGATCTGCTATATCAATAGCTAACCGTTTTGTGTTGTTATCCACATTACATGCTCATAGTCCTCCTCCTTTTCTGAGTACACAGAGATCGTACAAAAATAGGTATTCTTAAAGGATATCTTTATAATGCCTATACAGTATTCATTGAACATAGTAGTGGGGTTTTTTTTTTCTTTAAAAACAAGCAGCTTAAACAGGAAAAGAAGTATTGTCCTACTGTTTTGTTGAAATTTGACATAAACTTACCGTGTCTGTGCCAGTTGACTGTAAAATGAAGAGGAAAGCTATGTGCACATGGATTCATGAAGCGATTCAAAGAAATGATGATTGTTCAAATGATCAAATGAGCATACATTAATAAAATTTTCTAGATTTGACATAATCATCTGAAATTGAACATATTTTAGAAAGGTAAACGAAAGGTCAAAGAAAATTAATATTTAAACACATGAATATCGGAAACATGAAGATATGACCTCAAACAAACATCACTATTATAAAGTACGCGACTTAGAACATCAGGCCTTCCTTTTTTCGGACACAATGTACCAATGACGATCCGGCCCCGTTAAATGAAACACGGTATATAGCTTTAGGGATCCGGTCATTTTATTCTATATAGCCTATCTATCTTCCTTTTCCTTTTGGTGTCTCTGTGGAGCAGTTAATCTTGTTCCTCGTGACTTGGTGTTTAAAGTGTAATGATTACGTCTTTCTAGTCCAGCCCTGTTGCCATAAAGAAGCTTTGTTTTGGCAAACTATCAATTTGACTTCATAGAAAAATGGTCGAAATTAAAGGAGGTTCACATCTTAGCACCACCCCATGCTATTTTGAATAACGATTTTATTTGGATATACCACCGAATCGACCCTACAGGAAATTTGGAGCCGCACGCATTCTGTAAAGTAAATGTACAAATTTAGATTCTAAAAATAGAACCAGAGGGCGCTAATGAAATGAATTTTGGCGGCTTAAGAAAAACACTTTGGCTAGAAGCATCACTGATGAGGATTTGATATCCGAAACACGTGTATGGTGCATGGAAATTGGTTTGAATTTTTCTTCCAGAAGGTACAGAGTTAGAACACTTCCGTATTATTAATATAATATTTTTCTATTTCATAAACTTGTAATTTCATCCAAAACTATCATCGAAATTAATTGAGGTTAATTAACATCCTTCTATTGTTATTTTTGGTCATAGATGTCATTTATAACTATGCTACTGAATCGACCCTACACATAAATTTGAGCCGCGCACTCTCTGCAACATAAATTTATGCACACATTCAAATTCAAAAATAAAACCAGAGGGCGCTACACATTTGGCTGTGTCAGAAAATCACTTCGGCATTTCATTCATAAAAGGGAAGGATCTCCAGCATGACAACCCTGCAGACACCCAGCGAAACAAACCCACAAGATACTGACACAGATTGACAACAGACAAAACTACAAACCGCACAAGGACGCTAGAACATGATACAAAATAATCGAAACAGACGTACAGAAACATTAAACATCAAAGACAACACATAAAAGGAAGGAGACTGTAACGCAGCTATATAGTAAAGAGAAGGGTGACGACGAACGACACACTCTGACGACTATTGACACAAAGAGTACATACAGTACTGACAGTACAATATCGCACTATAACCCGACCCAGCTGATCACTCTGTTTAAAATAAAACTCCTAACTTATTCCTAACGCTAGTATTCTTATATCTATCTCCTACTGTCCTAACCAGTCGGTCACTTGATAAGAGATCAAGGATAACCAGGATAACCACACCATTTGCTACTTGCGTGACAGATGGCCGTCCAAAGTCGGCACCGGTTACCCATTGGTCTCGTCGGTTTATGTGTAGTCTTTTGTGTTTGATGTTTACATGTCGTATGTCTCTTTTCCGTCTCATGCTGTACTCGTCTTTTGTGTTTTTGCATCGGGTGTTTTGGTGTTTTACTGTTGATGCTGCAAAGGGGTCTTGTTGGAGATCTCCTCCCTTCTTTTGATAAGAGATCAAGTATATGACCGACTGCCCCTACGTTGTCAAAGGGAATAAAACTCTAAAATATACTGAAAATACGTATATAAACTCAGAAGATCACTCAGTAAATAAATAAAACTGAATATGTGATCAACGAAGTAAAATGCTAACCTAAATAGCCAAATTAACTAAAGTCTAAAACGCCTCTGAGACGGAACGTACTTCACTAGAATACAATACTACAGAGAAAGGCACTGCTACTCGTAGTAACCTATATTTATATCCTGACGTAATACGCCGGTAGCACGTGCACCAATCATATTGCGTTGACCTTTCCAGCGAAACTCGCCAGCCAATCAGATACGTGGGAATGACCTTTGCTGGAATGTGTTCCCACGCCCGATTATTCCTAAGTTTTCCTAATCGCTATTTACAAAAATTATCAAACAATGTCATTATACTTCTATAATAAAATAATAATTCTCTATACTGCTAAATACAAAAAGTAATTAAAATATAAACACGTAACGAATGTAAACACGAAGTGAGATCGTGAAAACATGGCGGCAAGTACGACGAATACACAACGTGTAGCAATACATTACAAGGAATACACACATATACAACCGCTCTAAAATGAATCTAACAAAGAGGTAAGCTACTTATGGTTCTGTAAATTAGTCACAACAAATAAAAGTCATTTTCAAACAATACAAAAGTCGTAACATAAAAATGCACATAAAACGTGATCAGCTGATCGTCAACAAATAGTTGGAATACACAAAGCAGCATAAAAATCTTAGCGTTGACGACCGTTACAGAGACCAATGTGCACCCGGCGTTGTCTTTGGACGGCCATCTGCTATTAGCAGATGTTGTAGTTATCCGGAATACGTGCGCACAACCCTCCTTCTTATCCGGATACAAAGAGGTCTCCATAGACGCACAATTGTTGTATAAACTTTAACTCCTCACTGTAAGGTGACATCACAAACGAGAAAGTTAAACGCAGTGGCCTCTAATAACACATATTCGATGTAAAAGTATCTAAAAAGTCTATGGCATGCGTTTAACAGTCTGTGCTCTGCTGGCTGAAGCGAGCTCAAGTTCATTCACCCGAGAAGTCTGACCAACTTTCAGATAGGACAGAGAATCAGGACCCAGTGTTCTCTGATGAGATTTAGACAAGGCCAGTCATCATTGAGTCCGGTCGTCACGGTAGGCCAGTGTGCAATGTACGAAAAGACACTGGTACAAAACTGTAGATTGGTCCAGTACCAAGCCCAGTGTTCTTTTGATAATTTTAGGATCATTTCCTCGGTAAAGCAGGCGACCGACTATTTTCTTACAGTTTTGGTTGAAATTTGATCTGCCTTTGATCCTTCTGATTTTGTTTATTAAGTCACCGTAAAACGAAGGCAATGAATTTTCAAATGATACATACTCTGATGCTGAAGTTGTCCCAAATTTTGAAAGAAGTTCAGAATAGTTATTGTAAAAGTTCCAAAAAAGATTTAACAAGTTTGTGCTATCTATATCACTGATAAGTTTCTTAGTGATTTGTTTATTTTTATCATGGAAGTCCGAAACAAGTGAGCAAGCTCTAGCGTATCTGATGAATTGAGAGATGTAAATGCCGTCATCAAGCCAAGGAAAATTAACTATGTTGAAGCCAAAGTCTTCTCTTTTATCTTATATCTTTGTCTGAATTTCTCCATTATTGATATTGATATCAAGATAAGTACCACTGATGAGGATTGGTTTGGGATTTTATTCAAGAAGGTAAAGAGTATGAACACTTCCATGTTATCTTGATGTACTAGGTGTGTCGAATTTGAATGTTTCATTGTTTTACTGTAGGTGCTGCAAACCGGTCTTGTTGGAAATCCCTCATTTCTTTGACATATTCATGGCATTTCAACGAAATCTTCAAGTCATTTGTCCTCAGCAAAACGCACTGATTAATTGATGGACATATCCTGCGTTGCCGTTGTACATTTTGATATTATTTGCTGCCAACACACAATATCCATCCAAATAGCACAGTATTCTTGGCGGTTTCTGTGGCTATTTCTCAAGCTCACTGGTGACTAAATGGAATTCTTACGTTTAAGCGATGCTGCGAGAGATGATGGGTATTTCTTGAAATTTCTAAAACATTGGTCCTGTAGCATTATATCCCACCCATCCTGCCATGTCTGGTCCATGCTGCAAATTAATCTGTTCTTAAATTATGCTATTGAATTTGAAGACGTTTGAAATTTTCATTA
This sequence comes from Pinctada fucata, assembly GCA_028142955.1. NCBI lineage: Eukaryota > Metazoa > Mollusca > Bivalvia > Pterioida > Pteriidae > Pinctada > Pinctada fucata. The sequence goes on from AP027105.1 coordinate 50,197,786, forward strand.
TAGAATAGATAGTTCTTAAAGTTATATTAGAACATATGAGATAATACTTTTACCTAACATTTTCCCTAAAAATAAACCATGATACGCCAAAAATAGTTTTCAGCTCTTACCGCACACATGCGTAAATCAGTTTTGAAGTTGATATTTTTAGCCATTTCATTTTCAAAGAGCTAATGCTATATACTATTTTCACAGATGTTCTAATATCACTTTAAATGTGTAGATTATGATACAGTATTGGACATTGTTTGTAATGAAAAAACCGAAGTCAAAAACCTGAATAAACATATATTGACGAATTGGTAATTTCATGGATTCCATTCCGCTTGAAATTAAAGTGAAATTTGTCAGCACATTCGCCTTAACTTATAAATTAAAATCCTACGAGGTGACTTCCATGGTAGCCAAATGATAGTACCTTTACAATGTGGATCGTGTATAGGAACATTAGTATTTGCTCCTTTGGTTGTCTTGTTTTACTTCATATGTAGAGATGGCATGGTATATTGTAAATTAACAAGTACTATAACTCTAACCTTGGTAGTTCTGGAGCTTTGCTAAGATGTGCCAACTCATAGAGTGTTAAACGTCATCAAATTCAATGGCATCATTTTAGAACAGATAAATTTGCAGCATCGACAAGACATGCACGTTTCGGGTACTTAGCTCTCATCAGTCATCTTCAATTTAAACAATGAAATATGCTCAAAACATGTGAATGTTATGTCCAAAAGTGTACTGAAAGACATAGCAGGATGGTTGGGATATGATGAGTATCAAACAAGAAAAGTAAATTTTATGACGATCGTTACAATCAGATAAACCATTCCGCTTCTCAGCTTCCATCGAAGACGAAGAGGAGATGCTAAATATGTCATCGTCTGAGAGTTCACATTCCACCTAACTTCCCAAATTGTCGGAATTCCAATGGGGACCAATTGTGCCCAACTCCTTGCCGACATTTTCCCTTACTCGTACGAAGCTGAATTCGTTCAATCTTTGGTCTCTGAAGGGAAAAGATACTTAGATTTCGACTTCAACTTCACTTGTAGATACATAGACGATGTGTTGTCCATCAATAATCCAAAATTCGTGGATTACCTCAGCAGTATCTATCCAGCAACACCAGGTTGCAGCACCCACAGCAAAACCCCAAAACATCCAATGCAAAAACACAAAACAGACAAGCACAGAAAGAGACGCATAAGCACAAGGAACGTCAACGCACAACACAGAAACATCAAACACAAAGGACTACACATAAACCAACGAGACCAATGGGCAACCTGTGCCGACTAAGGACGGCCATCTGCCATGGAAATAGCAGAAGGTGTGTTTATCCTGGATTACGTGCGCATAACCCTCCCACTTTTCTGATTACCCAGAAGTCTCGAAGAACGTTCAATTGAGGTGTAAAACAACCTCCTCACTGTCAGATGACCACATACAAATAAGACCGCAAAACGCAGGGGCCCAAGCAACATAGATGAATATGTAAATGGATATCAAAAGAGGGCGTATGTAATACAGTCCGTGCTCTGCTGGCTGTAGCGAGCTCATGAATGTTATCACCCGAGGAGTCCTATTGACATTCAGAGAGGACAGGTGGTCCGGCCCTGTCTTCTCTAAAGAGGTTTGGACAGGGCCCGTCATGGAGTCCCGTTGTCACAGTCAGTCAGAGTGCAAGTTTTAAGAATGCGCTGGTACAAGACTGTAGATTGGTCAAGTACCAAGCCTAGTGTCCGTCTGGTGACATTAGGATCATATCCACGGTATAAAAGGCGTTTGATGATTCTGACGCATTTTTGATAGAGATGTCGTCTATCTTTGATCCTTCTTATCTTGTTAATTATGTCACCATAAAATGCAGGTTGTGAAATACCCAAAGTAATATACTCTGTTGCCTGTATTGGTCCGAATTTCAGAAGAAGTTGACAATAATTTTTGTGAAATTTCCAGAAAGTCTTTTCTAGTTGGTAAAGGCGAAAATCTTGTCCCAAAAGTTTCTTGGTAATTTGTAAATTTCTACTATGAACATCCAATACATCAGTACATGCTCTAGCATACCGGATGAGGTGTGAAATATAGGTACCATAGGACGGTAATCTAGGAACATCACCGTCAAGCCAGGGGAAATTTACTATGTTAAATCCAAAATCATCTCTTTTGTCATACACACTTGTATGGATCTCTCCACTGACAATTTTGATATCTAGGTCCAAAAATGGTGTTTCTGTGTTTGAAACGTTTGCCTTGTTTAGAACCAATTCTTGTGGATAAATAACATTTTTATACTTTTCAAAAACAGAATTGTCGATGGTAAGAATATCATCCAGGTACCTAGAAGTACCAATGAAACATTTCACATCATCAATTTTTCTTTGCTTTTGACGATTTTGGATAAATTCCTTTTCATACGTGTATAAAAATAAATCTACAACAAGAGACGCACAATTAGTACCCATAGGAATCCCTAAAACCTGCATGTAGAGTTTCTCACCAAATCTTACATAAATATTGTTAGAAAGGAAGGACAAGGCAATACACAGGTCACCACATGTCCATGATTTGTATGATTTAATCTGTGGCGGAAAAGAAACCCCTCGATTCAGATGTACAAATATAAGTTTTCCCCTCTCGATCAAATCACCATTTAATGAGTTTGGACAGTCGATCATTTATTTTGTAGTGAGGGAGCGTGGTGTACATATTAGAAAAGTCGTATGAAGATATCGTATTTGCTTCAAAATTTCTTGATTTCATTTTGTCAATCACATCCCCTGAATTTTTAATAGACCAAAAGAAGTTTACACCATTCCTGTTCATGACAGTTTCACAGTATTTTGCCACGTGTTCCTTTATAGCCGTGAGTGCTGACGTCAGATTTCTAGACAAAATTGTAGTTGAGAAGTTGCTAGAATTAGCAATGCATCGAAACTTGTAAGGGGACTTGTGAAGTTTTGGTATACAGTATATTGTAGGGAGATCCAATTTCGAAATAGGGATGTTAAATGAATAAAATACATGCACTCTATGAGGCCATGTCTATATAGAAAGTGCTATGGCGACAATGTCAGGGAAAAAATTCAAAATACTTACTGTCAAACCCCTCGCGGGGAACTTTTTACGAGCTCCACACGGCAAAAAGGTATAAGTGTGACACAAATGAGTTAAGGAAGATCCTGACGATATGTATGTCGATGATAGGAGAGTGACTGTAGTAATAGAGAGTAATCTGGAAGGAGTTAATTTGATACAAGGCGACCTTAAAAATGTCACAATGAGATGATCGAAGAAGGGTGAATTAAGATCCTACATGGAAGACATTACAGTATAGTCTATATACAGAACGAAATGGAATTAAAACACTCCAAACTCTACAATTAATGTGTGACATGGAAAGTGGTCATAAGATCTGGGATCATGGAAGCATAGCTGATGAGGATTTAATATCCGAAACACATGTCTGGTGCATAATAAATCGGTTTGAAAGAAGAAGTTATAGAGTTGGAACACTTCCGTATTATTAATATACATAACGTTATTAAAACAAAATCGTTATCTGCTCATTTTCTTAATTTTCATATATTTGTTTGCTTTACTATTCCCTTTTAAGCTTGATTCCCAACATTACAATTTTTCTACATGTACGTTATATCAGACAGGAATACACCCACGGCATGAACAATTCTAACAACAATTTAAAAAAGAAAGAGGAAAAGCATTTTTCCGGAATATTACAATGTAATTAGACATGCTAATTGAATTTTTCTTACTACGTGCTCGACTCATTCATATAAGATTCAGAATGACGAGGGTTAAGTACCCAAAACGTGCATAACTGGTCCATGCCGCAAATTTATCGCTAAAAATTGGAAGACTTGTGATATTCAAACATATTTATTGATTAAATCTCCTGTAAATTCATTTGCATATTTCCTCTAGAACCGTTTTGAACAAACTCGACCGGCACAGCAGCTTTTGAACATCGGGTTGTAAGCTTCCATTCCACAACAACGTCTTCCTCCGGGAAAGCTGAGTTTACCTCCACAGCAAGTGTTGAAGTTTGGGTCGTATGCCTCGCTTCCGCAACAAGATCTACCTCCAGGGAAGCTCACTTTGCCCAAGCAGCATGTTCCGAATGATGGATTATATGCCTCGGTCCCACAACACGATTTATCTCCGCCAGTACTTAGTTTACCCAGGCAGCAGGTCTTGAAAGTGGGGTTATATGCCTTGCTTCCACAGCAAGATTGTCCTCCAGGAAAACTTAGCTTTCCGAGACAGCATGTTTTGAAGGTGGGGTTGTAACTTTTTCCACCACAAAAAGCTGAATTAGTAAAATTATAATAATTTAAATATCAATTTTCAAAACATTTTAGATTTGATCCACTACAGAAATATGCTAAAGTTCTCCAGACCAATTTGCAATGGCAACAGCGGAACACACCCAAGGACTGCAACAAACAACAAGGGCCTAGTATTGCATTGTGTTGGGTTTATTTCGGTCGCCACATTTCGACCTATTAACTGATTAAATAACATCAAAATAATTTTTCATTTAGCTTTTACTTTTTTAACGGCCCTTCTACATACAATGCTAATAATTCTTCTAATATTCAGACTTTTGATTTCCTCTTTTGGTAATCGAGCTTGACCGAGGAATGTTGACATGTGAAATACTCATATGGTGCACCAAATTAATCATCAAAGGATATATTGGGGGGGGGGGGGGGTTGGATCAAATTGCCATAGTGAACGAGGCAAACAATTTTGTAGGAATATTGCTAGTAAAAGCAAAATCGTAAAACAATTCTTCACTATTTTAAAAGTTACATTGTGGAAAATACTATTGTAGTTTTGTGAACAAGAAGAAAAGAAACTATTCTTAATTCAGGAATCTTAAAGTTGAAATGGTTTTAAGTTGGTTCCTTGGCTTCTTTTTTTTTTTTTGGTAAGGATTCAAATCTACATTTAAACAGACTCCATCTTCAGATATGTTCTTCTGTCTATCCTTCTCAAGACACCGGCCTTACCTGCATCCGTAAAGTTGTTGATCAACAAAAGCAAAGTCACCAGCAAGTTAATGGACAATTCCATTTTCCTGAAATGTGTTGTTGCGATGAAGTTCTTTTCCTTGTTATACTGATAAAAAAAAACAATAACATACAATTTAATTAAGAATCTGTGAAAAATTAAAAAAAATTCCACGTAATGCTAATGGTGAAATTTCTACTCAAATTCATTTACATTGACTTCATAAACACAATAAGAGGGAAATGAGATAGATCGAACTTAAATCGAATGTTTCAAGAAAACAATGATATTCTCGTTTTTGTAGAATGTAAAACGTCTTCAAATTCATAATCCAAAACAAAACTATTTAATTTTTGGGAAAGTAATGAAGTACAGATAAACTTGAATGTATTTACGGAACAAATCTGTACGGATTTTTTAATAAAATGTATCTATAAATAAATGTGATTTCAGATTGAGATTGTCGTCAGGATCTTCTTTATCTCATTCAGATTGGACTTAAAACTATTGTCACCTGGGAAGAATTTACATTTTCCGTCATGAGAATATACTAGATAAGTGCACCCATGAGCTGTTGTTTATATCGTTAGAATAAGGAAAATCCAGCAAACAAGGTCAAGTTGTATTGTAGTGATTAGTGCGAAAACATACGCACAAGATTGCAATGGACAACATTAAAAGTATATCAACACACAAACGAATATACTGAGACAAACAAACAAAAATGAAAAACAGAATTCCAATGGGGACCAATTGGGCCCCACTTCTTGCCGACATTATTCTTTACTCGTACGAAGCTTAACTCATTCAATCTTTGGTCTCTGAAGGGAAAAGATACTTAGCTTCTGACTTTAACTTCACTTACAGAGATATAGACGATGTGTTGTCCATCAATAATCCAAAATTCGCCGATTACCTTAGCAGAATCTATCAGTCAGAGCTTGAATTCAAAGAAACAACAGAGACAAATAATTCAGCATCCTATTTGGATATAATGCTGTCCTATGACACTGATGGTCACATGAACACCTCACTCAAACGTGACGACTTCAGTTTCTGCTTCACAAACTTTCCTTTTCTGAGAAGCAACACCCCATCATCACCTGCCTATGGCGTAGTCATATCCCAATATATACGTTATGCCAGAGCAAGTAGCAAATAAACAGATTTTGTTCTGAGAGCTAGGCGTCTTTCAGATATGTTTCTCAGTCAGGGATACGTTTGTGATCGACTAACATCGTCACTGAGAAAGTTCTACGGTCGATACGGGGAACTCGTCATATACCACTATAATGTCCCATTGTCCGGAATGGTGAATGATTATTCTGTCTTAGACCATTTGAACAATCCAACCACAGACTATACTTGAATCTTCCGAAATTGAAATAAACGGATGTGATATTTTTGCCGAATTTGAGCCACGGGTGTTGCATGCAAGCAGGAGATACTGACTCTTCCTGGGCACCTCCTCGCACTCCTACATTGGGAGTTCGCTTCTTTTCATGTGGTTGAGATGAGATTTTTGTTTGTTTGCTTTGGTTCCTGTTTTATCCTGATTTTGTATGCCTTCGGTTTGTGGTTTCCTGAATTATCGATTTTGTGCTGTGTATTAGGATATGGTCATTGTCCATATTTGTCATTTACATGGAGACAAATGTGCTGTTCAAGCTCAGTACGAAGAACAATATGCTTTATTCATAGATAACGGTGCATTAATCCGTATTACATCCGCAGAACCCTTCCACTTCTCTGTTACAAACAGGCCGTTCAAAGCTGTATTATGTACATGTATTCTTAATTGAGATCTTTATAAAGTTTATCCAATACTAGAATTCGATCAGTGTAAAAGATATTTTCCTACCTTTAGAAAACAAAAAAAAAACAAAAAAGAAGGAAAGAAGTATTATCAAACTGATTATGTTTTGCTTTACTATGACTTAGACTTACCGTGTCTGTGTCAGCAGTTGACTAAAGACTAAGGAGGAATTCTGCACACAAAAGCGATACATTGAAATGATGATTGTTCAAATTATCAAAAGGGCATGCATTAATAAAATTACCTAGATTTGACATAATTATCTCGAATTAGACATGTTTTAGAAAGGTATACTAAAGGTCAAAGAAAATCATTTTAAACACATGGATGTCGGAACAAGGAAGATCCGGCCAGAAACCAACCCCGCGTGATAAAGAATGCAACCAAGAACACCCAGTCCTAGTTTACTGAGCCTCTTGTCACCTTTATCTACATTTATCCAATAAGATCTGGTTCCAGTGTAATGGAATACGCGTACGCTATTTATCATTATAATTAGTTTTCGAACACATTAGATGATCCGGTCAATGAAGATTGACAATAAATCCCTTATAAATGAGATTTTCTTTAAAATTAAAATTAAACTTTATTTATTTACATCGTTTAACAAACAAGTTACACAACTTATATTAATGTCTCACGTTGGCTCAGATATTGGTGTGAGGGGTTTCAAGGAACTGGAGTAAACCGGAGTATTCGGAGAAAAAAACCCTGCGGAGGCCTGACTGGGGAACCACCTACCCTCCCACAAACGACCCTTTGCCGAATCTGAGATTCGATCCCGGGACCTTAGAGGTGAGGAGCGAGCGCACTACCACTGCGCTAACTTGGATTTTATTTGACCTTTAGTATACCTTTCTGATGACAAATATGGATAATGACCATATCCCTGTATACAGCACAAAATTGATACTTCAGAAAATCAGAAACCGAAGGCATACAAAATCAGGATAAAACAGGAACCAAAGCAAACAAACAAAAACCTCCACCATATGAAAAGAAACGAGCTCCCGATATAGGGGTGAGACCAGGTGCCCAGGAAGAGTAAGCATCTCCTGCTTGCATGCAACACCCGTCGCTTCAATTCGGTAAACTGTCACATTCGGTTACTTCCATTTCGGAAGATGTAAAGTACAATCTTTGGTTGGATGGTTCAAATGGTCTATGACAGAATATCATCCACCATTCTGGAGAGTGGGACATCATAGTGTATGACGAGTTCCCAATATCGACCGTAGAACTTCCTCAACGACGATGTTAGTCGGTCACATACATATCCCTGACTGAGAAGTTTATCAGAAAGACGCCTAGATCTGAGAACAAATTCCGTATATTTGGTACTTGCTTTGGCATAGCGTATCAACTGAGGTATGACACGCCATAAGCAGGTGATGAAGGGATGTTGCTACTCAGAAAAGGAAAGTTTGTAATGCTAAAATTGAAGTCGTCACGTTTGTCATAGAGTGAGGTGTTCATGTAACCATCAGTGTCGTAGGATGCTGAATTATATTTCTCTGTAGTTTGTTGACTTCAAGCTCCAAAGGATTGATGCTCAGGTAATCCGCGAATTTTGGATTATTGATGGACAACACATCGTCTATGTATCTGTAAGTGAAATTTAAGTCAGAAGCCAAGTATCTTTTCCCTCCAGAGACCAAGATTTAATGAATTCAGCATCGTACGAGTAAAGGAAAATGTTGGAAAGGAGTGGAGCACAATTGGTTCCCATTGGAATTCCGACAATTTGCTGGAAGACCTTTCCTCCAGACACCACAAAAATGTTGTCGATCAGAAAGTTTAACATCTGAATAATATCTGTTTCAGTGTACTTATTTTTTAGAATCGGACTTTTCTTTTACAAAGCAGGTTTTGTCATAGTTAACAACAATAAATTTGTAGTTGCGATTGCCGTTCTTTCTTGTAAACGCATTACTAATAATTTTTGTGAGTCTTTCTTTCAATTTAGAATGTTGGATTGTAGTGGACTCTACTAAAATGAGTGGATTTCAGATGTTGTAATAGTTCCTTCGAATTCTTTAAAATCCACATCTGGTTGATACCACTGCGAGAATAAATTGTCAAACAATGTTTTTGAAGCCCAGATTTGATTTCAGATAAAACTTTGGTGAGTAAGATCGATACAGATTTGGTAGAACATTTTGAGGAATCAGCGATGAAACGTTGTTTGCACGGATTCTTATGCATTTTAGGTATGCAGAATAATATGGTAAATCTAAATCTAAATTGTTAGTGTCGAAGCCAAAGGAAGCAAGAGCTGATTTGTGGTTATCTATTATTTAAGAGGTAGAAAGGTTTATTGGGGTGTAAGTTGGATTTCCAGGTGTCAACTTTAAACCCAACTCTTTAACTAGACTGTCGAAATAGTACTTTTTGCAAGTAAATGTGTAATTCTTTGAGGCTTTGTCTGCTGGTGTAATGACATAATGTTCTTGGAGGTAGGCAAGCTCTGTGATAACATCAGGATCTTTAAAGATAGATTCGAATCTGGTGTTCACAGTTGATTTTAATCTGTAAATTCTAGATAAAAGTAATCCTCTGATGGATTTTATCAATTCGGAACATGTCGAAAACATATCTTATTTCATAAGAAGCAAATATTAATTCACTGTTGATAAATGGATCAAACCCTCATCCTAAATGTCGAATATTTGATCCACTAATGCCTGATCGTTCATCCAATCATGGTGTCTTTCTGTAGACGGCAGTGCAGGTTGAACTTCGTCTGAAGTGATTGCCTTACTACGTCACACTTCTTGGAAGTGTACAAGTAGGTGACCTAGATTTTAACACACTTTTAATCACTGTGAGTAAATGGAATATACATGTTTTGAATCTGTGTAAAGCAATACATAAAATGGGCTTTTATTAGCAATTGATCTAAAGTCACGTGATAGGCTCTTGTGTTTATCGAAAATTTAAACGCAGTTGGTTTGGTATCTATATATGAGGGAAACGCAAAATCTCACACTAGAGGTGTTACTAAAATAAAGTTTGTTGTGTCTGAATATCGCTTTGACTTGAAATACCACTGTTGAGGTTTTTCTAACCGAAGCACCAGTCTTGGGCATTAAAACTGGTTCACAATGTTGTTCAAGGTAATGAGTAGGAAAATGGTTGTAAACTACTGTTGAAGATCCTTTTTTTTTTCTTTTTATATACTATGCATTTCAGCTAGAATTAAAGTTCTTTAAAACTTTTTGATGTGTGTCTGAATAGCAAATATCAGTTTTAGCCAAAGAAGATGTACTCATTTTCGAAAAAGAATCAAATTTAATTACCGAATTCCGAAAGAAATTTTCAAACAACGGGATGTATTTCAAAAGATATATATCTACAAAAGCGATATAAGAGCTAGATAATACAGAGATATGTCTCTAACATATTAGGGGGCATCAATTTGAGTTTAAGTGGTAGGGGTCAGGAAGACATTGAAAAATCCAGATTTTGATAAAAACTAAAAACGATTTTGTCTGATATGCCCCAAAATAATTTCCAGTCCTCAAAAATACTAAAAAAAAATCAAATGAATAGAATACAAGGTGTCTCGTGACTGATTGATGAGCAATCAGTATCTTACTATAAGATGGCGCTTCCCTTTGTAGAGATGAAGGAGATTCTGGGGAATCCCGGCCCTACCATTGATTTTTAATCTAAACAATGTAAAATATATTTGCCGTTCATTTATCCGTGGTCATGGTCATTCGTCCCTCAAAAAGTACCGATTCGTGCAAGACACATCCTGTGCCTAGATCCTTCGTGTTTCTATGGTGCTGTATTATTTCCTTCGTCTTCTTGCCTTGTAAGAAAACTTTCCGTTGTTTGTACTGTTGGGGAACTCCTCCCTATCTTTGTTTTGTTTCATTTATTTTTCCAGATTTTGTATCCCTATTGGTTGTGATTTTTGGGTTTGGTATTTGACCTCATTTATTAATGTAAGGATCATCGGCCAACACAGAATATCCATCCAAATGGCATTGTGTTGTTGCCGTGCTCCTGACTATCTTGCAAGCTGACCTATAAATATATTTTAGCGACACAGTTAGATATGTTTTTGGATTAAAGAATAGACAGAGTAGACAGGTACTTTGATTTTTTAACTTTAAATTATGGTACGACTATGGACATTCTTTATAATGAAAAAAAATCAGAGGAAATTTGAATAAACTCTATTTACCTAGAGGGTAATTTCATGGGCTCAATTTTGCTTGAGACCAAAGTGTTATTTGTCGTTTGCCTTAACTGATCATTGAAAATTCTAATTTGGAAAGTTAATTTCCATAATTGTCAATGACAAATATGGATAATGACCGTATCCCTGTAAACAGCACAAAAGCGATAATTCAGAAAATCAGAAACCGAATGCATACAAAATCAGGATAAAACAGGAACCAAAGCAAACAAAGACCTCCACCACATGAAAAGAAGCGAACTCCCGACATGGAAGTGAGACATAGTACCTCTACAACGTGCGTTTTGTAATATTATAGTACCTCTACAATGTGCGTTTTGGTCATATCCCTTATTTTGTGTAGGGTCTCCTTGCAAATTTTGATACATTGCTAATTCTAGAAACTGCTCAACTACAATTTAGTCTAGAAAACTGACGTCAGCACTCCAGGCGATAAAGGAACACGTGGTACAATATTGTGAAACTGTTCTGAACAGGAATGGTGTAAACTTCTTTTGATGTATTAAAAATTCAGGGGATGTGATAACAAAATGAAATCAAAAAATGTTCTTCATACCATTTTTCTAATAAATACACCACGCTTCCACACGACAAAATTAATGATTGATTACCCAAACTCATTAAATGGTGTTTTGATAGAGAGGGGGGAAATTATATTTATACATCTGAATCAAATGGCTTCTTTTCCGCTACAGAATACAAATCATACAAATCATGGACATGAAGTGTCCTGTAAATTGCCTTGTCTTTCCTTTTATGTAGTAGGCACAGATAATGAAAAAAAACTTGAATTTTGGGGTTTATATGAGTTTGAACGGATGAGAAGAAGAGAAATGGACATCAGTTTCAGCAAATGACCCATATAGTAAACAGCAATAGGAGATAAAAGCGAAGCGAGTACCGCGCCTTCAGGTATCAAGATGTTGTGAGTGTCATAGGGGTACCTCACACTCTACCACACACACTATATCTGAAAACGCAGATGTCGAAAATTCAAATAATTATTCTTGAAAATAAAAAATCTACCGATGTTTTCTTTCAATTCAGTATCAAATGATGTAGATCATGTGTGTTGCTTGGGCCCCTGTGTTTTGCGGTTTCCTTTGTGTGTGGTCATCTGACAGTGAGGAGGTTGTTTTACACCACAGTTGTACGTTCTTCGAGACCTCTGGAAAATCGGAAAAGTGGGAGAAATGTGCGCACGTAATCTAGGATAACCACATCTTCTGCTATTTTCGTAGCAGATAGCCGTCCTAAGTCGGCACCGGTTGCCCATTGGTTTCGTTGGTTTATGTGTAGTCCTTTGTGTTTGATGTTTCTGTGTTGTGCGTTGGTGCTCCTTGTCCCTTTTGTGTCTCTTTCTGTGCTTGTCTGCTCTGTGTTTTTGCATCGGGTATTTTGGGGTTTTGCTATGGTACGGTACCGTAAATCTGGCTGCACTGGTTCTAATATTTTTACTCCTCCCGGGGCCACCGCTAGCTTTCTAGGGGTCCGTCGATGCTCAATTTTGTGCTCTATTGTGGGTGCTGTTGAGATTATTGTCTGGGTCTTCCTTAACTCATTTATGTCACACTTATGCCCTTCGCCGTGTGGAGCTCGTAAAAAAGTTCCCCGCGAGGGGTTTGACAGTAAATGTTTTGAATATTTTCCCTGACATGGTCGCCATAGCACATTCTATATAGACATAACCTCAGACAGTTCATGTATATTAGATATTATATTCATTTTCATGCGTGAACAATGACGGCGGGTGCGGCTAGCCAAACAGGGGATGCTTACTCCTCCCGGGCACCTGATCCCACCTCTAGCTTGCTATGGGTCCTTCGATGCTCAATTTTGTGCTCTTTTATGAGTGCTGATGAGATTATCGTCAGGATCTTCTTTAACTCATTGTAGTTCTAGATGTATTAATTGTATAAGGTATGGTTCATCAAATTATGTTAACTACTTTTAAAGTTTAGTGACTTCAATTTAAGAATGGCGCACACACTTTTTGCGCCTTCGGAACAGTTCGCGAAAACTGTTTATTCACAGTAGCGTGTCACGTGATATGCAAATAATCTCTAGCCCGGGAATCCCCTTTGATTAAATATGGTAAATACAGTCTAAATCTACTTTATAGGAAACTATTTTAAGCCTATCATATGAGCTTCACTATCATCTATATGCTGGTAATCTTTTCTGGTCAAGAATAGAGGTATATTCAGAGAACACTTCAACAGATTTTTTTATTATTATTTTGTTTACATGTTATGAAATGGTGCACTTAAATAAACAAAACTTTCTGTTGAAGTGTTCTATGAATATAATTTTATTCTTGACCAGAATAGATAACCATCATATAAATGATAATGATACTCGTATGATAGACCTTAAATAATTTCATATGAAGTGCATTTAGACAGTATTTACCTGTTTAATCGGAGGGAATTCCCGGGCTAGAGATTATTTGCATATCACGTGATACGCTACCGTGATATTGGAACTCTACATTTCACAGTTCATACTGTACTGCTAGAGCATGTACTGATGTTTTTGGATTTTCATAGTAGATATTTACAAATTACAAAGAAACTTTTAGGTCAAGGTTTTCGCTTTCACAAACTAGTATAGACTTTAATTCAGGAACTTTTTCAAAAATCATTGTAAACTTATTTTGAAATTCGGACCCATACAAGCAACAGAGTGTATGACATTGGGTATTTCAAAACCCGCATCTTATGGTTACAAAATTAACAAAATAAGAAGGATCAAAAGTTCTCAGAATTACCAAAGAAATTGTGTTAGATTCATCAAACGCCGTGGATAAGATCCTTCTGTCACCAGACAGACAATTGGCTTAGTACTGGACCAATGTTACTAGTATTTCCTATCAACAAATAGCCATTGAGGTTAAGGATAACGTTTAAAACATTCGAAATAAATTCACCATTAAAAATATTGTTACAATGCGCGTGTATTTCTTTCTCTTTTTTTTTTTAAATTATTTTGTTATTGCTGGAGATTGCTCGAGTTCTTTTTGTGACTGACATCTTGTATTGCAAGGACATTTCTACATTGACTTCCTGTTGATAGAAAATGCTAGAATTTTCACCTAACAGACACAAGATCAAACAACGTGCAAAACATAAACACACATATACTGTAATTCAAAAACAAAAGGACGATTTATCTTCGTATAATTGGTAAACTGTAAAGATATGAATAAACTGTATTGTAGAAGCACAATTCAAAGATTAGATGTTTGTAGAATGTTTAACGTCTTCAAATTCATAAGCATCATTTTAGAGCAGATAAATTTACAGCATGGACCAGACATGCACGTTTCGGGTATTTAACCCTCGTCAGTGATCCTCAATCTAAACAATGTAATATGACCAAAATCTGTGAAAATTCTGTCCTAAATACACCTAAGGACGTAGCTAATCGATTCCAAAGTTTTAACCCAACTTATTCTTTCGCAGACTTTACTTTAAAACGTTTGGCAAAGAAGGAAACATGTAGAACACTGGCCTTATCTCATCAAAGAAGACTGCGCTGTTCTGACTCTGATAGCTGGTCGGCATTTACATAAACGTATTCTTTTGTCAACACAGAAACTTTTACGTATTTCGTATTTTCTATGCTTTTGACATTTTCAATTTGACAGCATATACATTATTTTGCTGTTTCGGAAACTTGTCATTTCATCCAAAAATATCGTCGAAATTAAAAGAGGTAAACATGGAAGTAAAGGGATGTGACAATTCTACCGAATTGAAACGACGGGTATTGCATGCAAGCAGGAGATGCTGACTCTTCCTGGGCACCTAGTCTCACTCCCATATCGGGTTTTCGCTTCTTTTCGTGTGGAGGAGGGTTTTGTTTGTTTGCTTTGGTTAATGTTTTATCCTGATTTTGTATGCCTTCGGTTTATGATTTTCTGAATTATCGCTTTGGTGCTGTGTATAGGGATATGGTCATTATCCATATTTGTAAATCTTATCCTATCCCTCCAATGCTATTTTGAAAACTTGATATGCTACTGAATCGACCCTACAGGAAATTTGGAGCCGCGCACTCTCTGTAAAGTAAAATTTAAAAAAATAAAACCAGAGAGCGCTACTGAAATGGATTTTGCGTCTTATGAAAAGCACTTTGACTGGAAGCCTCACTGATGAAGATTTGATATCCGAAACACGTGTCTGGTGCATAATAGATTATTTGAATTTGATTTGTCGGAGTTTACCGACATTATAGATAAGTTTGAAATTTTCGTCAAGAATGTATAGAGTTGGAACACTCCCGTATTTTTTATTGTATTTGTATTTGTGTTACCGTTGGTCGCACGGATTTTTGTTTGTTCATAATGTCACTTCCTGAAATTATTTTTCAACTATTTTTGGAAGTTTGCCTTCTTTTGGGTTTAAATTCAGGGACCATAGTCAACATTTATTTGTTTAGATTTGTGAACCTTGTTGTGAAATGTGAGGTGCTGAAGTTGTAAGGTGCCGCTGTGAATGTATGTATGTAATGTTACGAAGCTAATTACCGTTTGATGTGGCTTTCGAGTACGTCTTGGTTTCCCTATTTATGTGTTGTCATTTGTGTTTCATGTTGCTACGGTATCTTTATTTGACCGGTCTGTATGTTTGTCCCCTTGATGTATCTGAGTTTATGATACCCCTTTGCAGCAGTGCGGGAGAATTCGATCCGACACTCCTGATCCGGCACTGTTGATTGTTCCTTTAAGTCGTCACAGACAAACTGATACGTAAACAAGAGGACTTTGAAGGTTTCAATGTGCGAGAAAAATAATCAAGCACCACATTTGAGCTCCAGATAGAAAAATATCAGTCGAGGTTGGGATTGATCGAGTCCCAACCGAGGCATTAGCAGAGGTTGGGACGTTGATCATCCCATCCGAGATTGAAAATGAGATAAAGAAGATCCTGACTACAATCTCAACCGCACTCACAAAAGAGCACCAATTTGAGCATCGACGGGCCTCTAGTAAGCTAGGGTCCGTCGAAACAAACTCAAATAGGAAAGTCTGTGAAACAAACTCAAAGTGGTGCTTGATTCTGTTAAACCGGTATTTCCGTCTATTTGTTGTCTTGATTTGCTTATGATTTTCTGCTAACTTCTGTGTGTGTCTGGTGCATGGAAATTGGTTTGGAATTTTCTTCAAGACGGTATAGAGTTGGAACCCTTCGACATTATTAAGCTGTGATCAATGTATGGAGATTTTTTCTAGTTCTAGTTTCTCTTGCAATGAAATGATACTACATAAAACTACCAAGACTAGCGTGTGCTAGTTTGTGCTATTTCTTCAACAACAAATGTTTAGATCAATTATGGATGATAATAATCAAATTACTTCAAATAGTGACATTCTCCATTTTGAAAGGTTTACAATCTTTGAATGTGTTATGTAGTTTTGATGTAACAAATTAAGTTTTAATCTTGAAGATGATTTGCACGATTGCTTTGCGGGCACATGAGAATACCACATTTTCAAATCCAATATGTCATTATCAATACTACCTTGAAGAAATTTGCAAAACTATTTATTTGATATATACATTTACATATCTAATCATCTTTCCTCTAGCCACGTTTTGGACAAATTCGGCCCGCACAGCATCTTTTGAATGTCGGATTGTATGGTATCTTTCCACAACAGGATCTTCCCCCTGGGAAGCTGAGTTTCCCTCTACAACATGTTTTGAAGGTTGGGTTGTACGCAGTGCTTCCGCAACAGGAACGACCCCCGGGGAAACTTAGTTTACCTCTACAACAAGTTTTGAATGACGGATTATAAGCTTGATTTCCACAGCAAGACTGATTTCCGAAGGAACTTAGTTTACCTAGGCAACATGTTTTGAATGAGGGATTGTACGCCTTTCGTCCACAGCAAGATCGTCCTCCTGGAAAACTTAGCTTCCCTCTACAGCATGTTTTGAAAGTTGGATTGTAGCGTTTTCTACCGCAATAAGCTGCAATATGTCATTCATGTATGAGGACTTTTTTTAAACAGGTATCTTTATTTTTCCGTAAAATAAGGCGTTGTTCACTTTGCACTATGTATTCATGTTCATATATTAAGCGCTAGAAAATGTTCTGACAAAATACAAATAGATACAATAACCTCTCTTTGATCTTCAAGTCTCGAGAGTTTTGCATCTTAACTCATGACATTACCTTTTAGAAAAGATACAGTTTACAATTTTCTTAATAAGAATATAAATGTATAAAACAAACCAAGATCATAGATCTACAAAAGCAATATTACACTCACCAGAATCTGATTGATGGTGAAGGAGCAAGAACACACAGACAAATAAGCTGATGGTCAGTTTCATTTTCCTAATTCTATAAAAATTATAAGAAAATGTAGATTTCTGAAATATGAAAATGACATTATCTTTCCAGAAACAGAAACAAAATTTGCGATCAGTTATACAAACATGAAGGAAAACCAAATAATATTTATTTATGAATTACTTAGTTTCGAGTATACTTCCTCTCAAATTGTATTATCATTAAATAAGCACCGATCAGTTATTCAGTCTCAAAGTCGAGAAGGCAAGGCAAAATCATTAGCTTTTCCCATGTGACGGTTGCAAACATCGGAATGAATAAAATTCCGAAGTGAGAGCAGGCGCCCGGGGAGAGTCAGCGTCTCCTGATTGCATGCAACACGATTAAATAACTTGCTTATAACTTCTCTGTAAATTTGTAAAGGCCCTGTCACACTACAGCGTTTGACAGCAGCGAGAGCCAGGGTGTAAGGTTGCTGGCCAACACGGTGGATGATCGTCGTACACACTCCGGGGACGTTATGAGGACGTTGCGAGAACGCCCTCACACGGAGCTATACGCTGTCGAACGCTATTAGGTTTTAAAAAATTGTGCCAGCACAAAATCGGCTGAGTGTGCCGAACGTGTAGGCTACACGCTCCGTGATCGTCACTCAAACGCAATGCAGTCGTTGTGCACACGATGTCAGACGTGACATGAACCTTACTCACACGTCAATACACGTTCCGAACATGCTTTAAAGATCCTATCTTACTACAGCTTTCTGGACAGCGTGTGACAACGTTTGACAAATTTTGCCACACGCTGCCGAACGCTGAGGTCGGTTATAAAAGATCAAAAGAAAACCGCTTTCTGAGCGTCTGCCTAATGCATGACGAACGTGTAACAGCAACTGCAGAACGTTTACTTAGCGCGCATTTAACGTGTTTGAACGTGTTCAACGACCGCGTAACGTTCGCATAACGTTTTGATTGCGTGTTGGAGCGTTGTATTAGAATCTTCAGTTACTTTGCGCTGAAGTGGTTAATATTAGTACATGTATATACGAGGAAACTCCATGCCAGAGGAAGACAAAGACGAACGTTAGACGTCTAATCCATGGCCTTGCATGGTTGTTATACCTTTTTCTCATCCCTCATCGCTTGTTTTTTCTTTATTTGATTACATGTACAGTTGTAATATCAATTCATTTAAAATTATCATATTGTCACTACACAACGATTTCAGCTTATCATGATAAAACCTTCTTGTACTTTTTGTAACTAAGCATTTAACAACTTGTAAAAAGGATCTAAACAATACCAAAATTGATAATTAATTAAAAGTTTCCAGCGTGTTAGTCAGCGACCTTACACGCTCGCATACGCTGCTGTCAAACGCTGTAGTGTGACAGGGCCTTAAAGTTTGAATACATTCATCATTTTGACATTTTGAACACACTTTTGTACTTAACAAAACGAATGAATATTACTCTGCTAGTACATAGGTGAAGAGTTCAAAATGTACCTTTCCTGTGAAGTTAAAAAGGCCCAGTATGGATTTGTGGTATATGTTTGCGTTCAACCATATGGTAAACGTCTTCAAATTCAATAGCATCGTTTCAGAACGGCATGTACCAGGCATGCACGTTTCGGGTACTTAACCCTCGTCAACCAGATTCATAATCACTAATGATAATTTGTTAGAGAAATTTCTTTCATGAATGTAGCAATTTCTTTGCTTTTCGTTTCTATTTATTGAAACATTTCAAACGTGAATAAATAAGAAATTGGCAGAACTTTAGACAAATTTTCAATATGTTAGACTCACAATTTTTAAATGAAATAATACTTATATACTTACTGTACAGATAGAGGAAAAAGACTTATAAGAGAAAAGGATACCCAAGTATATATATGAAGAGTTACCGTGTCACAAAAACCTAGATACAGTAATGGGTAATACAATTACTCATTAAATGAAAGGGATTATGGTCATTAACATATATTAATCAAGTTATCAGATGGCATATGATATATTTTTCACAAATGATTATTGTTTAGGCTCTACAAGAGATAGGCAATGTGTTACTGGCATGGGAGAAATTAATGACGATATTAGAATTTATCAGTGAATGATGATTGAACCACTGTAATTAATGCCACGTGACAATTAGACAGGAGGTCGCCATATCCTTAATCAGCGGTCAGTGATCAGCTTGTGGACCAGGCATGCCTGAGAACGTTATCGTCTTCCAGATGCAATAAAGTCAACGATGTCCAGGAATCCAGGTCCTGGGAAGAGACTAATGATGGGAAGGCTTTTGGTTCATATTATGAAATGTCAGTAAATGTAAAACGTCTTCAAATTCAATGGCAGCATTCAGAAACAGATGGATTTTCAGCATGGACCGGACATGCTTGTTTCGGGAACTTAACCCTTTTCAATGATCTTTAATATAAACAATGTAAAACGGCCAATGAGTTAGAAAGTTATTATGTCCGAAAAATGTACCGAAATATGTCATGTTAAAATTTCAAAAATGAAAAAAAGAGATCGCACGAAAAAGGTTTTCTATTTTGCTTGAGTGAAAAAGTAGCTAAATCTAATTTTAATCTTTATTATTTGATTTCTGAGTTTAAATCTATATTATTTGATTTCTGAGTTTCTGACCGACTAACATCGCCACTGAGGAAGTTCTATGGTCGATATGGGGAACTCGTCATATACTATAATGTCCCACTCTCCAGAATGGTGGATGATATTCTGTCATAGACCATTTGTACCATACAACCAAAGATTATACTTTAAATTTCCAAACTGGAAGTATTCTACCAATTTAAAGCGACGCGTGTTGCATGCAAGCAGAAGATGCTGACTCTCCTGCTCTGTGTATTATATACCCGTAAGAAATCACAAATTAATGACTTGTATTCTGTTATATAAAACAAATGGGATATTACAGTGATCATGGCCATACGAGAGAGACAATTAAAATTAAACATCATATCAATGGAAACGTGACGAACATCAAATCTCCACAACGATTAGTGTGACAATTCTACCGAATTGAAGCAACGGTGTTGCATGCAAGCAGGATATGCTGACTCTTCCTGGACACCTGGTCTCACTCCCATATTGGTAGTTCGCTTCTTTTCATGTGGTAGAGGTTTTTGTTTTGTTTTGTTTTGTTTTGCTTTGGTTCCTGTTTTATCCTGATTTTGTATGCCTTCGGTTTATGATTTTCAGAATGATCGATTTTGTGCTGTATATAGGGATATGGTCATTATCCATGAGTGTCATTTGCCTGGTTGCGCTTGCTCTTAGGTTGCTGTTTTTCGCACTGGTGGTTTTTGTTAATGTTGTTGTGTTTCTTCATTCATTTTTTTAAAATGTACAGAAAAATTAATTGTGAATAAAACTTACCCATGAAGAAGAAAGGTTAAAGAGAATACGGAGAAAATAATCATATTGACAAAAAGCTCATTTGCCATATACTTATAACAAGATACCTTGCATGAAGAGTGACAATTATGGATAATGACCATATCCCTGTAAACAGCACAAAATGGATAATTCAGAAAATCAGAAACCGAAGGCATACAAAATCAGGATAAATCAGGAGCCAAAGCAAACAAACAAAAATCTCCACCATATGAAAAGAAGCGAACTCCCGATATGGGAGTGAGACCAGGTGCCCAGGAAGAGTTGGATGGTTCAAATGGTCTACGACAGAATATCATCCACCACTCTGGAGAGTGGGACATTATAGTGTATGACGAGTTCCCTAAATCGACCGTAGAACGTCCTCAGTGACGGTGTTAGTCGGTCACAAACATATCCCTGACTGAGAAGCTTATCTGAAAGACGCCTAGCTCTCAGATCAAAATTCGTATATTTGGTACTTGTTCTGACATAGCATATGAACACGCCATAAGCAGGCGACGAAGGGATGTTGCTACTCAGAAAAGGAAAGTTTGTAATGCTGAAATTGAAGTCGTCACGTTTGTCATAGAGTGAGGTGTTCATGTGACCATCAATGTCATATGACAACATTATGTCCAAATGGGATGCTGAATAATTTGTCTCCGTAGTTTCTTTGACTTCAAGCTCCGAAGGATAGATACTGCTCACGTAATCCGCGAATTTGGATTATTGATGGACAACACATCGTCTATGTATCTGTAAGTGAAGTCGAAGTCATAAGCTAATTATCTTTTTCCTTCAGAGACCAAAGATTGAATGAATTCAGCTTCGTACGAGTAAAGGAAAATGTCGGCAAGGAGTGGGGCACAATTGGTCCCCATTGGAATTCCGACAATTTTCTGGAAGACCTTTCCTCCAAACACCACAAAATGTTGTCGATAAGAAAGTTTCACATCTTGATAATATCTGTTTCAATGTACTTATTTTCAGAATCGGACTTTTCTTTTATAAAGTAGGTTTTGTCATAGTTAACAACAATAAATTTGTATCTGCGCGATTACCGTTCTTACTTGTAAACGCATTACTCATAATTTTTGCGAGTCTTTCTTTCAATCTAGAATGTGGGATTGTAGTGTAAAGTGTCGAAAAATCAAAGGCTTTGATCGAATGGACTCTACTAAAATGAGTGGATTTCAGATGTTCTAAAAGTTCCTTCGAATTCTTTAAAATCCACATCTGGTTGATACCACTGCGAGAATATACTGTCGAACAATATTTTTCAAGCCCAGATTTGATTTCAAATAAAACTTTGGTGAGTAAGATCGATACAGATTTGGTAGAACATTTTGAGGAACCAGCGATAAAACGTTGTTTGTACGGATTCTTATGCATTTTAGGTATGCAGTATAAGTATGGTAAATCTAAATCTTAATTGTTAGTGTCGAAGCCAAAGGAAGCAAGAGCTGATTTGTGGTTATCTATTATTTCAGAGGCAGAAAGGTTTGTTGGGGTGTAAGTGGGATTTCTAGGTGTCGAATTTAAACCCAACTCTTTTACCAGACTGTCGAAATAGTACTTTTTGCAAGTAAATGTGTAATTATTTGAGGCTTTGTCCTCTGGTGTGATGACATAATGTTCTTGGAGGTAGGTAAGCTCTGTGATATCATCAGGGTCTTTAAATATAGACTCTAATCTGGTGTTCACAGATGATTTTAAACGGTAAATTCTAGATAAAAGTAACCCTCTGATGGATTTTATCCATTCGGAGAGGGTGTCGAGCTGTACATCCTCATTCTTTGCCCAACGTCTTGCATATTCCTCACAGGAGTCCATGATGATTTTGACATTTTGGTTCCATGTAAAGGAATACTTTCTTTGAATTTGGGACCCTTTTTA
Organism: Pinctada fucata; assembly: GCA_028142955.1. Taxonomy (NCBI): domain Eukaryota; kingdom Metazoa; phylum Mollusca; class Bivalvia; order Pterioida; family Pteriidae; genus Pinctada; species Pinctada fucata. The sequence continues at coordinate 50,220,453 of AP027105.1, forward strand.
ACAATTCTCTCAACTTGTCGTTCTTGACTATACTAGTAATAACGTGTCCACAAGGAGAGTAGTTGAAATCGATGAAGAACATTCGCAAGGAAGTGGATGTAGTGAGGGATTACTTAAATCAATACACTGCAAGAATCGTTTGTAATTGTAAATTTTAGATGCAACTGTTGGTGTGTAGCTATAGGAAATGCAAGGAGTTTCTTTTCTTTTGAAATATAGTGGGATTTTTTCTGTGACAGTTTTGTAATTCAAAATTTGACCAAGATTCAATTTATCAATACCTTTGTTTGCAAATCTTACTTTAATGAAAGGACGGTTTATTTTCTCCTCTGATTTATCTGATCTAACTGCTTGAAATAAACGAAAAGTAGAAATGTCCAAGATGACTCCTTGTAGTCTGTATTCTAGGGAACGTGTATCGGTAAATGTGATGTCCTTCGTATATCCGTAGATTTCGTGTAACTTCCGTAAAGGAACAAAGTATAATTTGGTACGAATATAATGCAGGCCTAGAGGCTCATTTAAAAATGGGACCAAGAGAATATGTCATAACCAAGACAAGGTTTGTTGACGACAGGCATACTAACATAAAATCTTTATTCTACCGCATACCAAAGACGGATGAATGATAATCCAACGTATAGAAGTGATCTCTGATGATAAGTTTGATGTTCGTAGACAATCAATATGTGTCAATGTGTCACTGCGCATATTTATATATTTTATATTTGCGCTTCGTGTTCCGGTGCGTGTGCGATGATTGGTTGTTGAACCTTTCTATAAGATTGTTGATGTTTGCTTCAAATGTATCTCTAAATTATGTTGTTTTTTGTTTGTATCTTGTTGCATCCTACGGCCGTCCTCCGTTATGGTCATTACAGAGTAGTCCTGCTTGAGATCTCTTCCGTTCTCTTTCACAAAAACATTTTATACGAAATACAACACATCCCTGCACTTTTGAAATAATCTCGGTGCAAAAAGTTTGATCTCGATGTCACTTTTTTATGAACTACATGTTACCATGAGCCCCTCATTAATCTCCATTTGAGGATTCACTTTTGCTTTTTGTGGAATGTTAAAGTTGATTCAACAATTTTTCTATGTTTCCTACTCTTTGTCGGTGTGGTGGTCGTCAGTGTTAGCTGTGTTTCTACTTTGTTATAGCAGATTCCAAGAGTTATTGTTTTGCAGTCTTTGGAATCAATGAAATTGCATTTGTGAAGAACAGAGTACATCTACTTTCTTCATTGAATGTATTTAAGGTGGTGCAGCACAGGCGCCACGTACAATGATTTTTTTGTTTGTGATTTTTCTTATTCTTAATTCTGATACAGGGGGGGGGGATTATTAAACGAAACTTCCCTGCTTGTTTTTTTTTTTAGTAATACAGCGATAGAAATAGAAATAAACTTTAAGCTTCCTTTTTGTACTTTTTACATTGATACTACACTTGCTCGTCTAGTTTTTAGTTTTAGTGTTTACACACTGCATTGAAATATTAAAAGTCTAAATAAATAATCTAAATTTTCTACCATCAAATTAGACCTCATTTTCTAAAACTAAGGGGTATATCCCTCACTGCATATCCCTGTCCTTAGTTACAGTGCAACGAAGACGCTATTTTCTTATTCGGTCAATTTCCTAACCGAATAAGGTAATAGCGTCTTCGTTGCACTGTAACTGCTTTGTCCTTAGCTGGGATTTCGGCGTAATGTTTTCGATCATGTTCATATTTAAGCTCGATGCACCTATCATCCAATTTTTGGCCATATTTTTTCACTTAAATATGCTTCCGAATACTCCCTACACAAAATTTGAAGCCGCTCATTTTGACGAGTAAATTAACAGTCTATGTTGTAGATGGTGCTAAGAAAATTCACTCCTGTATGACATAACGTACTACTGACGAGGATTTACGTGTCTAGTACAATGAAATTGGTACTATAGAACATATATTTCAATATTAACAATTTAGCATTTTTTGACAAGTGGAAATTAACAGTCTATATTGTAAATGGCGTTAGGAAAATGACTTTAAGTACTGCTGACGAGGATTTAATGTCCGAACCACGTGTCCAGTACAATGAAATTGGTACTACATGTATAGAACATAATTTCGATATTGACACTTGCATTACATATTTCATATTTGAATATGTTTAAAGTTTGCAAATTAGCATGGCGCGTTCTAACAGCGCCACATATAGTGCATTACTCGCACTGAACTCTGTAGATTGTTTATTATATAAAGCTGTCCGTGTTTTTATGGAGCTGTGTTATTGTCTTCGTTTGTCCTTTTTTTCGTGTTTCTCGTGGTAAAGTTCTGTTTTATCCTTTGTAAGCCATTTGATTGTTGATATTTGGAATCTGATTTCGGGGTTTTTATCTAACTTCCATTCACCGATAAAATAATCAGAGATTTTTAAATCATGTCAATACAAATTTATTTGAAACGAAAATAAGATACAAATGTATAACATGAGATTTTCCTTGACACAGTTAATGAATCATTCATTGATGATGACGTTTTATCAGGGAAATGACAATATGTTCAGTCGGAATTGCTGTACCAACTGTTACGGAAACAGATTATCACATTATATCAAATTAGGGTTTAGATGCAAATGATCATCAATTTTGATCCAGCTGGAAGCTATTTCACAATAATGACCAAAAAAAAATTTTTTAGCAAAATAATGGACAATTGCAAAATATAGCTAATAAAAGACATCTTTGTTCTGCGAAGTATCGTGTGAACCCGCTGTGTAGATCGTACTTCACATAACACGCTTCTTCTGTCCCACTGGGTTGGAAGATACGATTTGGGAAAGGAATGAAATATTCTGTAAATATATGTAGACCTAGTTAATTTTTTTTGCTTTATATGTCCATGTATTGTGATTTTGAATTCAGACTATTGGGGTTCTTTTTTTACTTTCGCTAATCCCATTGGATGTAAGTTTGAGTATGATGAGAAAAGAAACATCAAATGTAATTCAATTGCAAAACGCAAACTCATGAATGTTGCAATAGAGATATCTCTGATGACAACAGATATTGAATGACAACAGACATTGAAAGAGAACTCATCCACGCTACACACCAAAAGAAGCAAAACCAAATTTGGAAAAAGGGAAAATGAATTTTAAAAAAAATAATGCACACATATATATATACGTTAGGAGGACCTATGTACATATTGAATCGACTTATGATTGCAGTTTTCTGTATTTATAAACCGAATTGTGTGCTTGCAGTTTTCTACTCAGATGTAGGTGCTGCTAATGACGAGAAGTCCTAAGTTAAGATTATGTGCCAAAGATTTTCAGTATTAGTGGGAATGTTGAAATGTTGTTTTTTTTTTTAAATTGATCAAAGTTTTCTGATTATATTCTGTTATTCAAACAAGGAAAACCTTTAGTTTTAACTTTTAACACAAAATATGAAACAAATCAACACGACTGACTTTTAAAAAGGACAAAAGCGTTACATGTCCGCAATATTGCCTTTGCGATACAAATTCATGTTTTCAAACGACGCCTCATTCACTAATCATCGAAGGACTAGAAATTTCCAAAAGACTTAAAAAAAAATCAACATACCGTCGGAACACAAACTACTTCTGTTTAATTAGAACTCAAAATTCTTGAGCTCATGAATCACGAAATAGACATTGATAAAAAAAAGATTCTGAACTTTACCCAGAAAACTCTATATACGAACGTAAAAAAGAAACACGAGAATCAAATTATCGGTAGAATTTTTGACATAAGTTTGTTATCTCTTCACTTTTATCGTATTGTCAGCGTATTGATTTTGAACTTATCCTAGCCAGCAAGAGATACCTACTTTCCCCTGGCAGCTGATACCATCTCCATTAGGAATTCACGTTTGCTTTTTTGCAGAATGCTTTGGTTGTTTTCTTAGATTTGTTTTATTTTTCTATGGTTTCGTATGCCCAATGATTGAGATTTTTAATATCAATTCTCTGTAAGGACCAAAATATTTTGGAAATAGCTTGTCATGGATTTAATGATTAACTTTATATTTGGTATGTATAATGCACTGAATACAAAAAAAAAACAACATTTTTTTAAATAAAAATATCGGTTGCCATGGAAACGAGGTTTGTCTATTTATAGCACTAAAACAATGGTCAAATAAGTCATCTTTGCTTATGATGTTGCCATGGAAACCATTGTTAGAGCTTATCGATATTAACGACTAATAATCTTTAAAACCTTTTTTTTTTAGAAAAAAAATTGCTTAAAACATATAAGGGACAGCTAAAGATACCAGTAAATTACTCTATGTGTAATAGTACTGAACAGAATGTAACCGTTGTTACCATTTTTTATACCCTTTTGAATAAAATTTTGAAGATGTCCCACTCAAATTTTAACATTTTCTTAAAGATTGAGGATTACACTTATAAGATAATTGGCAGTAAAAATCAACTCAACCTGTCATTTCAAAATATTTGCCCATAAAATTGAGCAAAATCATGTAATATTAGGAGCTTTTACGGTCTAAAATAGGGCCTCTTCAAAAGAGTTTTTACATTTTGAGCATATTGACGAAAAGAATAGCGGGTGGAAGCATACTTTTTGTATAGTATTTATACTATGAATTAAATTTCAGTTGACTACAATGCCTGTTACCATGGAAATGAAAATACCATGTTACAAGTATTCTACTGATACGTAAAATTTCAAACACGGTTTCCACGGCAACGAAAACTATATTTGTAAAAAGGATGTTTATTTTTGTCTTAGTACATCACATACATCTTCCAAACTAAAAATCTCCAAAATTGGTGACATGTCATTTCCACGTGCTATTGAAATTCTTCTGGTCCTTACAGAGAACTGCTACCTGAATTAAATTCTGGTTTGTGTTTTACTTTCGACTTTGATGCTGAATAACTGATGGGTTCTTCTTCGATGTTTATTTTCGCTCACCCGAGATAGTCTATGTGCTTTTGTTCGATTCATGTAAGGAGTCTTGATGATCAACAATGGGCGATTACTATGTAGGTAGAATTTGAAGTGGAAAAAGTAGAAGAACAATAAATGTCAGCTTTTTTAACAAGATTGGAGGTAAGATGATGTTATCGTTTCTCTTTCTTTTTCTTTTAAAATAAAAAACGTGTTTCAATATTTTTTCTTGAATCAAATATTAGGAATAATCAAGGTTCTAGAGGAACATCATTATCATTAAGGTTGACTAAACAGGAGTTCTCGGTAGCTAGCAGAACACACTCGCTTTTTTCATGTAAACATTATTCAATTTTCTTCTGTAATTAGATTGCAACAAATAAATGATTTCATGAGCAATAATTACACTAACAAAAATGAGGTGTTCATGATAGAAAATTTCAAATTTGTTCCACCACACATGCTTGTTTTGGATACTTTTAAATTCTCATCAGTGCTTCCTCAAGCAAAAAAAAAAAAAGAACCAAAATAAAACAGGACCATTTACAGACTTTGAAAGAAATATCTTAAGTCGTCTTGTTTGTGATATTCCCTCTGTATATCTGGGTAAGAGGGAGGAGTTTCCTTCACGTAATCCGGATAAACAAACTATTCACTATGCATATAGCGGATAACCGTCCAATGTCAGCGCTAGGCGCGCATTGTTCATCCTCAAATTATGTAATGTCATATGTTTATTATTTAATTTCCATTGTCATTTTCAGGAAACGAAGATTCTGATTGGCTGAGAAATTTTGTTGATACATCGATCAACACAATTTTTCACGGAAGTCTATTTATAGCACTATTTTTAGAACCGGGGGGTTCCCTCAAACACGAATGAACTCGTTGCTGAAAATACAATTTGTTGATGTTTGCTTATCATTTCAAGGGTACCATTTCTTTTCTACTTACTCAAAAATAATCAGTGCCTGTAGAATTTGCTCAAACTGGTCCCTATTCCAAAGATATAGAAGGAAGAAGGACGATCGTTCGCTGTTTGAATCATGGCGGCTGCCATAACTTGTTTTGGCAGACGTATCACTGCGAAACCCTCCGACTTACGAAATATAGTGCGGTGATTAATTGTTTTTAGATCCAAGAAAACAGTCTGTTTTCCATAATTAAATGATTAGAAATGAATCTTATATTTTTTCTGTTGATGCAGGTATCACCCCAAAAATTGGATATATTTCTTAAGTCACGTTTTGGGTACGTCTGCTTTGAATGTTTCTTGGACGCATTTTTGTAAGTGTATTATGTCTCGATATCCCCTATTGTTCGTAAAGGTTTTTGTCTTATGATCACTGTATCTTGTGAGTAGAATATTAAGATGAAGTCAAATAAATAACAAATCTTGAATATATAACTAGTTCAACTCCCATGGTTAAGTCTATTTCTTTATTAAAGCTGAAGGCATAATATACAGATCGAATCATACACTCAAAGATTCTTAACATCAAACAGAAATGCAGCAGATATGTGATGTTCTTTAATAAGGCAGGAATTATGTCGCTATTGATTTTCAAATAAATTTCTGATCGCCGAGTGATTTAAGTCCCCTACCGGCATAAATCTATGTCCTTCAACTCTATATAGAACTCTTCAATTGAATATGAATTCAACATGACCTGCACTTACACCAAAAGATGAATGCCCACAAAAATTCAGGTCAATAATCAAGTCTGTAGAGGAAATAGGCTGGAAACTAAAAATTTAATCAAAGGACTATTTATGGTTTATATAGTAAAGCGGCCCCCTTTCAGGGCAAAATATTTAGTTTTCTTCAAATAATGAATTTGTACCAAAATTTATTCTACAGTGTAAGCTTCTTAAGAAATGATACAAAACCTTTCATTTCCTTTCTCCATTTCTTAAAATTTGGGCTTCAAAAAAAGTATATTTTGCCAAATTTCGAGAAAAACGTCATTTTAGGGCTCATTTTCGACACACTTCCTAATAGTTAGTATCGAGTGGGCTTCTGAACAACTTTTATATTTTGATATGTTGTTACGTACGTTTGCATGTCTTTAAGTGCACGCTAAAGGAAAAAGTTGTTCACGATCCTGCTCGATGTTATCTGAATGAAAATAATCAAGAATTATGCTATTTTTCGTTAAAAATTGGCAAAATCACCGTTTTTCATGATATTTATGCAAAATTTACCATATCTTAAAAAGCGAGTAATAGATTTTATTACTTGAATTCTCAAAATATAGATATTAAACTCTCTAAAAATGACAACAAAATTTAATTTTGAAGAAGTTGATTTTAGGGGGCCACTTTACTATATAAACCATAACCATACGTCAACGGCCTTAAGTTTTGTAAAAAAATAATATGTCAATCAAAATCCAACTCAAACTTGATCTATATCACGCTATGATATATTCACATTTACATTTACATTTACATTTACTCATTTCAATATCTACACCAACAGCGGGAAAAGTCCGGAAAACTGATAGTTTCATGCAATTGACTAAGTCCAAGGGCCATAAATCTTGAAAATAGGTCAATCGAAACAAAACTCAAACTTAATTTGTATCACATTGAGATGTATTCACATACCAAAAATAGGTTCAATATATGCAACAGCAGCGAAAATTGTGGAAATCTAAAGTGTGACAGACGGACGGACGGACAGACAAACGGAATGGAAACTATAAGTCCCCTCCGGCGAGCCGGTAGGGGACTAACAAGCAATCATAGAAAGATAGAAAGCTTACAAATCAAAATATATTCGAAAACCGAAGCATCGTCAACATGTCCCTCCTAGTCCAGTCAGAGTTCCATTACAGCAAGATCTGAATGATTCGGAGTACGCTTTTTTACCACAACAAGATTGTCCTCCATACTCGTTCAGTGTTCCATTACAACAGGTTTCGGAATTTGTGTTATACGCCTTTGTTCCACAACAAGATGGTTTATACCGTCCTCCTGAATTTACGATTCCGTTACAGCATATTTGTGTCGCTGGGTAATACGCCTTCGTTCCACAACATGACGGTCCTCCCGATCTGTTCAAAGTTCCATTACAGCATGTATAAAGTTGAGGATTGTACGGTTTTGCTCCACAACATGATCGCCCTCCATTAGAATGAAGAACTCCTTCACAACATGTTTTGTAATAAGGACTATACGCTTTTGTGCCACAGCAAGATTCTCCTGGTGACCGATGTAGAGTTCCATCACAGCAGGTTCTGAACGTTTTGGAATACGCTCTTGTTCCACAACAAGATTGTCCTCCATAATCGTTCAGTGTTCCATTACAGCAGGTTTCGGAATTTGTGTTATACGCCTTTGTTCCACAACAAGATGGCTTATTCCGTCCTCCTGAACTTAAGATTCCGTTACAGCATGTTTCAGTCGCTGGGTGATACGCCTTCGTTCCACAGCATGATGGTCCTCCCGACCTGTTCAAAGTTCCATTACAGCATGTATAAAGTTGAGGATTGTACGGTTTTGCTCCACAACACGATCGCCCTCCATTAGAATGAAGAACTCCCTCACAGCATGTTTTGTAATAAGGACTATACGCTTTTGTGCCACAACATGATTCTCCTGGTGACCGATGTAGAGTTCCATCACAGCAGGTTCTGAACGTTTTGGAATACGCTCTTGTTCCACAACATGATTGCCCTCCATAATCATGCAGAGTTCCATTACAACAGGTTTTGATGTCAGGATTGTAAGATCGGTTCCCACACAAAGCTGTAATTTAAGATAGAAATTTTATTCTTTAAATTTTCAGTTGAACAAAATGTATATAGGCGTGAAAAAAAATTATGCTGACAAAGGGACGTTAACTTAAATATCGAATATGTTAAAAGATCTTCAGAAAATTATGTCTTCATTTGAATGAAAGTAGGGAACTCCAACAACACTCCGTTACAGCATCAACAGCAAAACACCTAAAGCAAAAGCTCAGAACAGACACCTACATTATAAAGAGACACAAAAGGGACAAAGAACACCAATGTTAAACGTCTTTAAATTCAATAGCATCGTTTAAGAACAGATAAATTTGCAGCATGGACAAGACATGCACGTTTCGGGTACTTAACCCTCGTCAGTGATCCACAATCTGAACAATGTAATATGTCCAAAGAATGTGAAAATTATAACGTCACAAATTATACCGAAAGAAGTAGCAGGATGGGTGGGATTTTATGCTACAGGACCCACGTTTTAGAAATTTCAAGACATTTTGATTACAGAAATTTTTGAATGCGTTGAAGAGTCAACCGAAGTTGATCGAACTTGGCTACATGTGCCCTCTGAGACTCCTGGTCCACCAGCAGTGACACTCACCAAGTAATACAAATGTTAAATGTCTTCAAATTCAATAGCATCATTTAACAACAGATTAATTTACAGCATGGACCAGACATGCAAGTTTCGGGTACTTTACCCTCGTGAGTAATCCACAATCTAAACAATGTGATATGGTCAAAGAATGTGATTATAATGTCCAAAAGTGCACCGAAAGACAAAACAGAATGGATGAGATATGATGCTACAAGACCGACGTTTTAAAATTTTCATGAAATTTGGTAACAGAAATTTTCGAATGCTCTTCGTAACTATCCAAAAAGTTCTAATTCATTCACCAAAAGGCGATAGATAATGTAAAAGTAGGCCAAGAATTGCCAAAAAAAAACATTTACATATGTTACTCATCAAGCTGAATGTTAAACGTCTTCAAATCAATAGCATCATTTAAGAACAGATGGATTTTCAGCATCGCCAAGACATGCACGTTTCTGGTATTTAAAGCTCCACGACAAGTTTAAACCTTCGTGGTTTCAGAAGAAAATACGACTTTTCTTTCCATTTTCGTAATAACTTACCAGCCTGCACTGGATCAATGTTCAGTATGACAATGGAAAGGAGGTGCAAAACTAACTGCATGTTGCGAATCATTCTGAAATAAAGCTTAGAAATCTTATTCGTTTTTATCTTCTTTTTTTTAATTTCTGTTGCTTGGTCACTTAGCTAGAATTTACTACATGACATTTCTACAGTAACTGTCCGCGCAGCTCATTTCAGAATTTGGAAAATCGCAATATTGTCATCGTTATCTTTTAAATTTTTCGACAAGATATTCGCCATTTGATAGATCTAGTTTTCTCTAATTTTTTTATATAAGTTCAATACTCATAAGTAGAAATAACGATTAACACTGAGCCTATGCATAACGCCATCGGCATCGTTTGCGAAAAAAAGTAGCAGCGAAAACGCCCTATCAAATTGCTTTCTAGTTCTCATAAACATATTGGCAATTTATATGATCAATTACAAGAAATAAAGATTTATCAAAATCTATGCAAGCAATGAAGAAAAGAACGGGATTTTCATTTACATGTATTTAGCTAAAGTTAACTAAAACGCGGCCAGTAATTATAATAATTACGGACAACGTATTTAAAAAAAAAATCTTATTATCGTAGAAAATAGATCTCTGATTGTAAAGAAGGATAATTCATTGTGTTGTTAAACGTCTTCAAATTGAATAGCATCATTTAAGAACAGATAAAATGGCAGCATGGACCAGACATGCACGTTTCGGGTACTTAACCCTCCTCGGTGATCCTCAAATCTAAACAATGTAATATGCCAAAAAAGTATGAAAGTTACTATGTCGAAAAAGCGTACCGAAAGACGTAGCAGGATGGGTGGGATATGATGCTGCAGGACCCACTTTTTAGATACATGAGATAATGTATTCTTTATGATGATTAACTTTTCTAATACATGAGATAATGTATTCTTTATGATGAATAACTTTTCTATTTCTAGTGTCGCTTCAGTGATAGTCGTGGCGTCGTATTCAATTTTGTCTTCTCCATTCGTTTCTATTTGTCTTAAATGGTATTTCGGGCTCATTACAAATTAGTTGACACGAAGATGAAAATAAGCGGTAGCCAAAAACAGAACACAACTTACTTCTCTAAAAATGTACTTACTGTTAATCTGCTGAATACAGGAAGTTGATTGAAACAATTTAAAGAACAACGTATGTATGATGGACACTACGTTGAAGGAGACATTTTCATTGGATTTTGAATATTTAGGCTATCTGTCGATCCTAGAACTGCCAAGCTATTATTCATTGTGTCAAACAAAATTCAAAATGTCAGATGTCTAAAGAATTTCATTCACTATTTTGATGCGAAAATTTCATAAAACACGTGTGACATCCCTTCAAGGCAAAAGCATACATTTATCCTATCATTGCTACAAATATCACAAAAAGTTTATTAGATAAAAAAATTCTTACAGTAGGTTTTTTAAGAGATAGGTTGTCTGATCAAGGAGAATAGGCTTACTTGTCCGTGATGCTTAGCGTGACCTAAACAATTATCTTTGTTTCTTTAAGGAGCGCATCCTACAATGAAATTTTGCAGTTCTCTTAATCATTTTAAATCATTATTCCGAGACGGTAGTACGAACCCTCCCCCCTGTCCATATTTAATAATACAGAGAGAGAAAATATATAACCTTGAAACTTTTTTTTCAATCCTTATTTTCTGCCCTAATATGGAGCCGCGAACAAATAGCAAAGTAAACGAACACATTATTGCATTGTATATATGGCATGAGTCTTGTGATATTCGTATTGTTTATTCAACCGAGCCACTTACAATAGATTGCAATCTTGCACCTGACTCTGTGTTATTGTCTCGGTCTGTTCGTCCCTCTTCCCCACTTCTCGTAATAATAGGTGTTTTCACTGTTGTGACCACCTCCCTATCTTTGTTTCATATTAAGAATTTGTATGTCTATTGATTGTTAGTTTTGCTTTCTGATTTTCCATTTTGCGTTTGACTTTTCTTCACTGACTTCCTTTCTCTTTATGTATCTTGATACTATCTTGTCTATGTTTTATCCTAAGTTTTAGTTTTAAAGAGTTTTGCGTCATCTCTTGCTAGAAGCAAAATAACAATGCTTCCGCTGACAAAAAATATCTTTGAATTTTTTATCTTTACTTTTGAATCTAATCTTTGCCTTTTTCTTAGCTACTAGATATAAATTGTCGCCTCAAATTTGAAAAAAAGGTTTGTGAATGTTTACCTACTGCCGCTTTCCCTTTATAATTCCTTACAATTATTAATTAGGATGATGATGCTTTATGATAAAGGTTCTGGTACCTGCATTTTATTTTGAATACTTTCCCTGACATGGTCGCCATAGCACTTTCTACATAGAAATGGCCTCAGACAGTGCAGTTCATGTTTTTCATATGTTTTCATTTTCGTGCATGATAATCGACGGCGGGTGCGGCTAGCCAACAGGGGATGCTTACTCCTCCCGGGCACCTGGTTCCACCTCTAGCTTGCTAGGGGTCCGTCGATGCTCAATTTGGTGCTCTATTGTGAGTGTTGTTGAGATTATCGTCAGGATCTTCTTTAACTCATTTGTTATACCAGGTCAAAAACATATTGAGTTCTGGGTTTGTTTTGTTTTGTTATGTTTTGTTTTTTTTTTGCTTACAAGTATGATTTGCCATGAGATCTAAGTACAACCTATTTCCGATCGCACGCTAAAAACAAAACTATAACAATTAATCTGTGTCGCTACGACAAACACGAATCAATCAGGGAGATGAGGTCAGGAACCTGAGGAGAGTACGCTTCCAAACATATGATACAGCTGTCATGCCATACACGTCACATGTGATACAGATGTATATGGAACGCCATCGCTGTCTTATAATGAGATATTTCAATATATGGGATGGTTTAATCAATATATGTGGTGGTAAGTACATTATATGCGGTGGTAAGTACATTATATGGAGTGGTAAGTATAATATATTGAGTGCTTAATACATTATATGGTGTGCTAAGTACATTATATGCGGTGCTAAGAACATTACATGCGGTGGTAAGTACATTATATGGAGTGCTAAGTACATTATATGGAGTGGTAAATACATTATATGCGGTGCTAAGTACATTATATGGAGTGGTAAGTACATTATATGCGGTGTAAAGAACATTATATGGGGTGCTATGTACATTATATGGGGTGCTATGTGCATTACATGCGGTGCTAAGTACATTATATGGGGTGGTATGTTCCTTACATGGGGTGGTTAGTACATTATATGCGGTGCTAAGTACATTATATGCAGTGCTAAGTACATTATATGCGTTTCTAAGAACATTATATGGGGTGGTGAGTACATTATATGCGGTGCTTATTTCGTTATGTGGTGATTTCGTAAGATAAACATTCTGATGAACAAGATTAATCATTTCTGAGACTCGGATGCTACGAATTACCCAAAAGGAACAAAATTGACCCACAGGGACCAAAATCCCAAAAGGAACATAAAAGGAACACAAAAGCCAATATTTGAAAACTGATTATTTTTTATGGCTTGCAGAATTTCAAAATCATGCTTTGGTTCAAAGGAGCTGTTAAGATAAGGGCCTGATTTAGCCCTGAAATCATTCGATTATTTATCGTGTGCTGTCCTTCAAATTTAGATTAAGTTTGGTCAGGATAAAAATGTAAATTATGATAAGATTCCCAGTAGAAATTTTATTTAAATAAATTTAGTGAAAGATGTTATTACTACGGGTTGAAGAGGTAGGGACATAGATGACGGAAAACGTCGAATATAGAATAATATACCGGGTATATTACATTTTTTTATGTTTATTATGCTTCTGTTGCCTTTTCATGTCAAAACTGGAAAAGAGAAACTACCTCTGAGTTAAACAAAATATCAATGTAATCGGCAATCTCTGCAATCCGGAAACTGAAAAAAAAACCGGTTTTATTTCGTTCTTCTCTGTACATTACAAACGTATTTCTGGTGCGAACATGTAAACGTACATTACATTACAAACGTATTTCTGGCGCGAAATACACACGGTGTAGAAATTGACAATTTTTTTTCCTTCCAAACGGTTAAATATTTGATCGGAACACACTATAAATACATGTAGATTGTTCGATGATATAAAAAGAAAAAGATGGCAATTATAACCTACTTTAAATATCGCTTTAGAGAGTCATCCATCCCCCTTTTTTTCGGTTTTTTTTTTTTGCCTGTAGGACATTGTTTCCCCCCTCGCTTCAGAACCCCACTTGGCCAGAAAATGTGTTTTATTGATATACACCTTTGTTGAAAGTGGCATTGTAAAGCGAGTGGGACGCTGTTGTGTAAAAGCGTTTCAGTTTTCCATTGTTTTCTGAGTAAAAATGCTTATTTTGACCCAAATATCGGTCTTTTCTTCCAACCCCCCCCCCCCCCCATGATAGAGCTGGGAGAAATGTTGAATCCTTTTGTGTTTATGTGTCCTTTAGGGTATTTGCTCTTTTGTCCTGTAAGTCCGTTTGGGTTCCTTTTGGGATAATGATAACCCGAGTCTCAAAAATGTTTAATCTTGGTCATCAGAATGTTTATCATAACGCATTCACCACATAACGAAATAAGCACCGCATATAATGTACTCACCACCCCATATAATGTTCTTAGCACCGCATATAACGTACTAAGCACTGCATATAATGTACTTAGCACCGCATATAATGTACTAACCACCCCATGTAAGGAGCATACCACCCCATATAATGTACTTAGCACCGCATATAATGTACATAGCACCCCATATAATGTACATAGCACCCCATATTATGTTCTTAACACCGCATATAATGTTCTTAGCACCGCATATAATGTACTTAGCACACCATATAATGTATTAAGCACTCAATATATTATACTTACCACTCCATATAATGTACTTACCACCGCATATAATGTACTTACCACCGCATATATTGATTTAACCATCCCATATATTGAAATATCTCATAATAAGACAGCGATGGCGTTCCATAGATGTAGCTCACATAGCTGTATTTCATGGGCCTACTCTGTAACATACACGCGGGTGTGAGAGAATCATGAATATGTAGGTAACTAAGAAGTACTGAAGCGTGCTCAATTATTATCTTACCAACATTTTATTGGCATAACTTAATGCCAAGCTCATAATTTCAACTACCAGGCTGCTATCACTGCTGGTAAAATATCAGTCCCCGATGAAATTGTCGTCGAGATCAATGTAATTCTGCACTGACTTGAAATATCTATGTACATTTTCTTGAACTACATTTGATAATTATTCTGAAACGAAGGAGTACCGGTGTTATATAGTGGATCATCCCCCATAGCAGGTCTTCCCCCCGGATGATCTGCTATATAGTAGATCATCCCCCAGGGGGGATGTTTCACTATATAGCAGATCTTCCCCCTTCTAAACCATAGTAGATCATCCCCCTATACCGTTACTGACTTGGAATTTACACAAAATTGATGATAAGCGTAATAAAATGAAAACTTGAAACGGTAAGGCATTTCCGAGTTAACGAAAAGAATGGGGGGATGGTCTACTATATAGTGCATTATCCCCCCCCCCCCCGTTTTCGGTTTGGGTTTTTCACTTAACTATTTTAAACTATTTCCTATTTTAATGGCTTTTGTATCTACCATTTTGAAACTGAAATTCCCACGTGTACAACTTTAGACAAAAGCGGAAATCACTGAGGTATATAAAATTCTAAACAAAGACAGGTATTCTGAAATCCGGAATGGTTATCCGGAATACTAAGCAAAGGGGGATGATCTGCTATATAGTAGATCATCCCCCACGGAAGATTTGCTATGGCAAGGGGATGATCTACTATATAGTGAAAAATCCCCCATGGGATAATCTACTATATAGTGGAACATCCGGGGGGAAGATCTGCTATATAGTAGATCTTCCGGGGGGATGTTCTGCTATATAGTAGATCATCCGGGGGGAAGATCTACTAGGGGGATGGTCCACTATATAACACCGGTATGGTCTGTCCTTAACTGGCTCTTTGACATATATTATAGGTCATGTTTAGAATTTCGCTCTTCGAACATCACTGATGATGTATAATTTGTTGTAATGCGCATAGGGTGCACTAGATTATTACGATAGAACTTATATCAAACTATGATAATTCACTATGAATACGTTTGAAGCGTACCATTAAACCATCAATACCGTAATGACATTTTGTAATAGATAGAAGGGGCCGAAATATACATTGATTTGTTAATATTTGCTCTTCAGCTGTAAGATATAGGTTTATTTTTCCCAATATCCAGGGCACTGGCGATGGTGCAATGGGTTCTTGACCAGCTGCTCTCAAGCAGCAAAGTTTGAACACTTCGTTATTCTTTATCACCATCTGTAGTCAGTGATTTAAGGGTGAAGAACTTCAGTTAAGGTGGCTCAATAATCCAAGAATTCTTTGTCAGAGGAGAAAAAATGTTTTTGTTTATTCAACATTGATATCTGATAATTTATATTTGTGCTTAAGATTACATATCATCGACTATTTGACTGACCAGTGGTCCTCTGAATATACATATGTAAACCAACGCCGAGATATGTCGCAAAACAATGAATTTTGATAGATAAAAACATGATGTATGGATAATAATTCCAGATTGAACCATTCTTGTGATCATTTTCACCATAATATCATCAAATATGTGTATTTCTTTATAGATAATGCTTTCAAAGAGTGAAATAGCTCAAACTGTTCCAGAAAAGTACATTTTGGGTACCCCTACCCCAAAATGAGAATCTAAAAAAAAGTACTCAGTACCCTATTTTGACACCAAAGTGATAAGAAGTCTTTGTCAGAAGTTATTTTCTTTTACATATTTCTCAACGACAAACTCTTTTCTTCGAAAAGAAATATAAAAAAGTACATGTTATCGTTCATTCTGATTTAAAATATTTGGTTGTCATAGTAACGGTTTTGTAACAATTTGCAACAAGTCAAATTAAAATGCTCTGTTCCCTTAGTTGATGTTATAACGGTGAAAATATTTGTTAAAAACTGTTATAATTGACATATTTTTCAAGATCAGACTCTAATCTTTTAACAAAAGTACAAGACATTCCGTTTTACCTCGTTTCCATATTGTAAAAATCTAATTGGTTTATGCCGGACGGACGACAGACGACGGACGGAAGGCGCGCTATGACAATAGCTCAGGTTAGCAAAAAATCAGACACTTCGAGTCGAGATTATTCTTTCCCAACATTCAGTGGAAGTTTCAAATTCTGATACAAGGAAGAATACTTACACAATTATCATTTATCATCGAAATCAAATAAGAATAAACAAGTTTACAAATGATTTGTCGAAAAAAATAAACAAGAAAAGGAAAGTAACATGTGTACTTCTAAATATCCTTGGCAAAGCGTTATTCGACCTTTTCTTTTATAAACTCACCTTTCATGTTTTGTTAGTGTCAGTTAAATGAGTTTTGTCAAATAATAATAGAAAAAAAAATTTTGTTCAAAATTTCATATCTAATTCCATCAAACTATTTAGAGAAATGGAAATATATATAAAAGAAATAGAACTAAAGTAAACGGAAGCGTTTTTAAACATTTTGGCGTTCAAGGTCAATAAGTGGACGTCAATCACCTCCCTCGTTCTCGATAATGCGTGCAGTTATCTGTGAAATGGATATACCTTTGAACAAAGCAGGCTTAAAACTAAAATTCATTCGCTTAAATCTTTCAAATAGGGAAAATTTATTCGATAACATCTTGTTGCAAAGTACGAAAGTTGACAAAATTGAAGAAAAAATCTTTAAACCAAAGATTATTAGAGAAACCAAACTTGAAATATCTTATCTATGATACCGCTAAAATCTCCAAGAAATATTTTGTTTTATCATGAACTTAAGTTTACCTTCTTGAATTTGTTCAAAGGCAACAGGCGGTTGAATTTCCGCCGATGACGTTCTAAAAACGATACGTTTACGGCGTTAGCCAGGGTGTCTCTTTTACGGGATATTTTTGTATATATAAATTAAACGATACATTTGATTAAATATTTATTACACTCAGATTGTAGATGATAATTTTCTGTTTCCATCGATACCAAACATGTCGAAATCCGTCAAGAAACAAGCGAATTACGGAGGAGTTTGAAGGCCGAAAACTAAAAAAGGCCACATATAAAAGTACTGCACTCGATATCTGATGACGTCAAACGATTATTGAGCCTCCTTAATATGCAACATTGTGACCGAACAAGGCTTAATTATTTTTCCATATGTTTTTTTTTTTATTTTGTTTTATTTCTAACTAGCCATTGGAATGGCGTTCTTCGAGGCCACTTGGTAACCGGACAAGTGGGAGGATTATGCGTATATAATCTGGATATCCACACGATTTGCTACAAAGTTGCAGATGACTGTCCTAAGTCGGCAACGATTGCCATTAGTCTCCTTGGTTTACTTGTAGTATTTTGTGAAAAGAATAATCAGTTTAACTTAGGACTTGCCTATCTCATTGTAGCAAGGATTTTTGCAATGGTTACAATAGCATAAAGGTTTGACCTCAAAAACTAGTGTATTATTTAGGGTTTCGCCGATTCGTTTTTGAGAAATTCACAATGCATCATGAAGAACCGAATTTCACAAGTCAACATTTTAGCCCCTCGCCGGAAATCACCTCTACATTGTGACTCCAGTTTGAGTTCTTTCTGCACATCCAAAAATAGAACCGATGAAAATCTTGCAAAAATCTAACAGAATCTAATGATACCATAAAATTTTCCTTCGTTCTAATTATCAAACACACTTAAGCGATGTAAGTCTCTGGCTCGTTATATAAAAATATTGACCGGGCCAAATTAGCTAAGAGGCTATAGGGTTTATAGGATTAAAACCAATGTTATATAATGATATTTCCATACGTCATCAACAGAACACTGGGCATGGTACTGGACCAATTTACAGTTTTGTACCAGTGTCTTTCCCAACGTTGCACACTGGCCAACCGTGACGACGGGACTCTATGACGGGCCTTTTCTTTAAATCTCCCCAGAGAAATCTGGGTCCTAATTTATATTGCTCATACAATATAAAGCTACATATCAATAAAAAGTTCTCTTATTGCTGATTACTTCTGTAATTCTTTATTTCATCTGGACAAATCCTGCCAGTCAGACATGCTGCTCAAAGTTATAGCAGTACATTAAAAGATGACATGACCCCCCAAAGTGACTCAAATTTGACATTTTTCTCAAATGATTTTTTAATAAACTGTATGTCTATTTTTGTGTATTTCTTATTCTATAATATGTGCAATTGATTTAAATTTTCATCTGATGCAATTCGAGAAATATGACGTCAAATTTTTGTTAACCTAAATACAGCACTCTTTTCTTTGCCCATTGGCTAGTCGCATGACCTCTTACTTTCACATTGTAGTGCTGGTAGCGTAGTGGTTAGCGCGGTGGATTACGAACCCATAGGTCATTGTAACCTTACACTATGTTGCACTCTCTCCACCCAGGAGTAAACTGGGTACCTGGCACATGAGACGAGCTTGTAATGTGGATGCAAAGCATTAGCGCCTAAACGGCAGCTCTGCTTGTATACTCCTAAGGGAGTTGAGATTACACTTGATTGTACATGTCTCGCCAGGGCGGTACTTGTGAAAGTCGCGAGAGGCTTAGGCGAACGAGACTATAAACCCTACCTTTACCTGTACATTCGGTCATACTATACATGAGGTATACAACGGAAATAATGGCCTTTTCTCAAGACGACAAGCTAATTATTTCTTCCAAATATCAAAAATTATAGTTATTTCAATTATAAAGCACATAAAACGAAACTGGACCCCATCCGTCCCGTAATACGGAATATTATTATTTTCTTTGAGAGAGATAATCATTGTTATGACGTCATCAATTTACTTGGGCAGAAAAGGTGCCCAAGTTTTGAACAATGGTTTAGGCAACTTGCACTCAAGGATATAAGCCGTATCAATATTGGGGAACAATCGAAGAAGATTCTGATTGGCTGAGAAATTTTGTTGATACATCGATCATTCAAATTTTTCACGGATGGTTATTTATAGCACTATTTTTGGAACCGGGGATTCCGTAAAACACGTATCAGTTCGTGCTGAAAATACGAGATGTCCATGTTTTCTTAAAATTTCAAGGATACCATTTCTTTTCTACTTACTAAAACTTGCCTCAAACTGGTTCTTATTCCAAAGATAAAGATTGAAGATTGTTCGCTGTTTAAATCATGGCGGTTGTCATTACTTGGGAGACAGTTGCATCACTGCACAACCCTCGAACTTACGAAATATTAAAGGGATTAATTGTTATTAAGAGTTCGTTTTACATAAGTAGAGGATATAAAATAAGAAATGAATCAAATTTTTTTTCTGTTGATGCCACTATCACCCGAAAATTTGGACGGAAAACTTTTGCATCGCGCATAGTACAATAAAAGTGTTACTATAGAACATATATTTCAATATTGACAATTGATGCAGTCTTCCGTCCAATTTTTCGGGTGATACCTGCATCAACAGAAAAAAATATAAGATTCATTTCTTATCATTTTATATAATAGTATCAAAATTGTATTCGGAAAGTTTCATTGTGTTTTGGCTATATTTCATTGTTTAGATTGAGGATCAATGACGAGGGTAATTTATCTGCTTTAAAATGATGCTTATAAATTTGAAGACGTTTAACATTTTACCTATCTCTTGTGTTAAAAGCAAAGTATATGTTTGAAACACATTTTCGTTAGTTTCCATGATAAAGAAAATATCAGTAAAAATGTACAGCGGAAATTATTTTTACGCTAATTCTGCTGCAAAAAATAAAAGACCATTTATAAAAATATCATTGATTTATGTTATCAGATATATTCTATATTATGATAGTTGCCTTTCCATCTACATTTCTATAGAATAACATTAAATCACTAAAACTGGTAGATACTAGTACTATGTTCAAAGTTTGCATCGAAGAAGTTTGCACAAAAAAGTCCCAGCAACTTAAGAATTTTTATTGAAAGATTTCACTTTTTGCATGACCTTTGTTCACTTAGTAATCCATCACAGCATGTTTTAAAAGCTGGACGATATGCTATAGATCCACAACAAGATTGTCGGCCGGGCGAATTCAAGGTTCCAATACAACATGTTTTGAATGCCGGGTTATACGCCTTCGTTCCACAACATGACTGTCTTCCATGTGCATTTAGTGTTCCGCTGCAACATGTCTTGAATGCCGGGTTATACGCGTTTGTGCCACAACATGATTGTCGGCCAGAAGTATTCAAAGTTCCACTGCAACATGTCTTGAAGGCTTGGTTGTACGCTTTTGTTCCACAACAAGATTGTCGACCAGGTGTATTTAGTGTACCGCTGCAGCAAGTTTTAAATGCGGGATGATACGCCTTTGTTCCGCAACATGATTGTCGTCCTGGTGTATTTAAAGTTCCACTGCAACATGTTTTGTATGCCGGGTGATACGCTTTTGTTCCACAACATGATTGACGGCCAGGTGTATTCAGGGTTCCATTACAGCAAGTTTTGTATGCAGAATGATACGCCTTCGTTCCACAACATGATTGTCGACCTGGTGTATTCAATGTGCCGCTACAACATGTTTTGTATGCCGGGTGATACGCTTTAGTTCCACAACATGATTGCCTTCCGGGCGTATTAAGAACTCCACTACAGCATGTTTTATATGCTGGATGATACGCCTTCGTTCCACAGCAAGACCGTCGTCCTGGCGTATTTAAAACTCCTCGACAGCATGTTTTAGAAGCCGGGTGATACGCCTTTGTCCCACAACAAGATCTTCTACCAGGTGTGTTCAGAATTCCACTGCAGCATGTCTTTGTTGCTGGGTGGTACGCTTTTGTTCCGCAGCATGAACGCCGTCCTGGAGTATTAAGAGTACCGTTACAACATGTTTTATATGCGCGATGGTAGGCAATGGTACCGCAGCAAGAAAGTCGACCTCCGGCATTTACTTTCCCATTGCAGCATGTTTTATATGCTGGATGATATGCTTTCGTTCCACAACAAGATTGTCTCCCAGGCGTACTTAGTGTACGCTTACAGCATGTTTTAAATGCCGGGTTGTATGCCTCTTTTCCACAACACTCTTGTCGACCAGGAGAACTTAACTTACCCTCACAACATGTTTTAAACGCTTTATTATATGCATTTGTTCCACAACACGATTGTCTGCCGGGTGAACTCAATTTCCCGTTACAACATGTCTTGTAAGCAGGATCATAGGTTTTTGTCCCACAACAAAGCTGTTTCCCGGGTCTAATAAGAACCCCGCTGCAACATGTGGTTGTGGCAGGATCATATGATTTTGTACCACAGCAAGACTGTCCTCCGGGAGAACTCAGGGTTTCTTTACAGCAAGTTCTCAGTTTACGGTTAAACACTTGTGCCCCGCAACAAGTCTGCCATCCAGGGGAACCTAAAACACCTCTACAGCATGTCTTGAAGTCTGGATCATATCCTTCGTTTCCACAGCACCACTGTCCTCCAGGTATGCTAAGTGTTCCATTACAGCATGTTTTGAAGTCAGGGTTGTATGTTTCCTCTCCACATAAAGCTGTAAATAAACCATTAATGCATGTACATGTATAGTGTATTAGTAACTCGAATCAAACGTAAGAATAATACATTTTAAGACTTTCGTTTATTATTGTTGTCGAGATAAGGAATTGTTGGAAATCAGAGAAAACTTAAATTGGTACTACGTTTGAGAATTCATTATACGAAACATGTAGATCTGGTGTACTGCATTTGGATTTCTTTCCAGACGGCTGCTCTCTGGTAAAAGAGTAAGGCACTTTGATTTTCTTCTTAAAGGTATAAAATATAATACCACATGGATATTTTGAAGAGTTGCTGACAACAGTGGTTTTCGCATGTCAAGATTTTGTGATGGTTTTGTTTTGGTTACACAAACCATAGAACCATCACGCAATCAGGAAGTCCAATAAATACATTTGCTGCTGACCCTCAATGACTTTTCCGAAGGTTCTTACTCTTTAGTTTTCTAGTAGAGTGTGACAGTTTTCTAGTAGAGTGTGACAGTTTTCTAGTAGAGTGTGACAGTTTTCTAGTAGAGTGTGACAGTTTTTTTTTTTTAATTATTGCTAATTTTCGCCTGTGTTTTTTATTCTTCTTATGATAAAGCAAACAAGGAAACCAAGCAATTAGCCGAAAGAAAATATAGAATAATGAAGAATATAAGTATTATAAGCAAGATGATGAAGCGCATAACAATCGGTTTTCATTTTACTGCCTCATGAAGTCCTACCAATTTCCAATCATGGGGACTTTTTTACATTGGTGCAATGCGCAAAAATCTGTAATTTCTACAGTATCTGACATAATAGAGTGGTATCTGTACCGCTTATTCTTTAACTTACCTGCATCTCCTTTCCTATTCCTTAGTATCACAATAAGAGCATGAATGCATAGCATGAACTTCATGTTGATACCTGTAATTGAAATTAAAATTATACGATATTTAACGAGACAATATTTCAGCAGCTTTCGTATTGTTAAGAATGACATAAATGAAGTCTTTGTCCCTAAATTTGAGGAGTAATGCAGCTATGTAAAGGTATAAAAATATTCCTTCTAACAGCAATTCTCTGTAAGAACCAAATGGAAGTTCAATATGATCTTCTTTATCTCATTTCAATATGAAGTACACAGCCAATTGTGCCTCACATGAAATTCATGTGAAATTTACATGAACTTTGCATGAAAGTTCACATGAAATTTATGTGAAACGAGCACGAACATGAAATTTACATGAAATTTTTCACATGAAATTCATGTGAAGATTTTAACATGGATGTTATGTGAATTCAGTTTCCTGTGAAGGTCACTTCGAAAAATTCATGTGAAATTCATGTGAAGGAAATTTATGTGAAATTCATGTGAAATATTTTTCACATAAATCTTATGTGAAATTTATATGAATTTTACATGAATTTTCATGTGAAATTTACGTGATGCTCATTTCATGTGAATTTCATGTGAGGCACAATTGGCTGTGTATGTAAATCAACCCCAGTCTTTTTCCAAAAAGGTTGTAGTTGCCATGTTAACCGTGTCTGAAGTTTCAAAAATCGGGAAAATTTATAGGACAAGGCATATTTGTTGGCTTCGTTACCATGAAAACAGGTACTTTTTTTTATCTGAAATCACTTTGATAATTTTCTTTCAATCCTTATTGTTATACATATATATTTGTAACGTTTTTTACTTTCATCTCGGATGCCTTTTGTATACAAGATGGAAAATTATGCCAAAGCAGGGTATCAAAAGACTCTGTTTTGGCACTTAAAAACCTTTATTGCATGTTTTTACTGTTTTACAAGGTTGAAAATTTCATAAAAATACGGAAGTGTACCAACTCTATACCTTTAAGAAGAAAATTTCAAACCAATTTTCTGCGCTAGACACGTCTTTCGAATATTGAATTCTCATCATTGATGCTTACAGCAGAGTGACCAACATTCATTTCAGTGGCGCCCTCTTTTATTTTTTTGAATTTAGATTTGTACATTTACTTTACAGAGAGTGCGCGGCTCCAAATTTCCTGTAAGGTCGATTCAGTAGCATATCCATATTAAACATATGTTCAAAATATCATTGGAGGGATGGTGCTGAGATGTTAACCTCCTTTAATTTCGGTGATAGTTTTGAATGGAATGACAAGTTTTCGAAATGGCAAAATAATATCTATGATGTCAAATCGATAAAGGGAGCCAAAACAAAGCTTCTTTCAGGCGACGGAGCTGGAAAGAAGTAATAAATACACTTTTAAACATCAGGTCACGGGGAACAATTTTTACTGCTCCACACTGCAACATGAAATAAGCGTTTATAAAAATAATACAGAAGTGTTCCAACTCTATACCTTTAAGAAGAAAATTCTAAACCAATTTTTCTGCACCAGACACGTGTTTCGAAAATTAAATTCTCATCAGTGATGCTTACAGCGGAGCCACCAAATTTCATTTCAGTAGCGCCCTCTTTTATTTTTTTGAATTTAGATTTGTACATTTACTTTACAGAGAGTGCGCGGCTCCAAATTTCCTATCAGAGACGTTTTAATACAAAGATAGTATTTCAAGGTCACCCACTGCATTTCCAAGATCTTAAAGTGACCAGTTTTGACTAAAATTCCTGATTTTTCATAAAATGAAAGTGCCAATATTTTAGAAACCTTGAGATATTAACAGTCATATGCCATAAAATGATTAATCTACTACTAATTTCTTAGATTTATTGATAAAATTTCTTCACATCTTTGAATATCTAAATTCTTCGTGAGTATTTTGATAAAAAAGGAACGAAATCTGTATTTTCTTGTTTTGTTTTGTTTTGTTTTGTTTTGTTTTTTTTTTTTTTTGACAAAAAAATATTTTCCTATTAAATTGGTACAGTTCAATGAATTAAGAATATTTAATAAAATAAAGATTTTTCTTTCTTATATTTACGAGCATTCGTAATAAATAGGACCTATTAAAATATTCAAATGAAAAATTCATTAAAATTTTTAACAAAAAATTGAAAAATCCAATATTTTTGCAACATTTGAGTCTTATAGTAGAAATGACCTTGAACATCAAGCCAATGACCTTGAACATTTTAATTGTATTTAAGTGAAAGAGTTAAGTCATATCTATCCATGCATACATTTTGACAAGTCTAAAGAGGAATAAAATCAATTTCAAAGATAATATGTGCAAAAAGGTATGTTATTTCCGTGATAACGGTTTTTGACGACATAATTTAGGAACAACTCTTAAATTATCCACTCCAATTTTTTGTTCATTTTATTTATAAATTAACATATATTTCCTTTGATGAAAATCAATGGTCTCCTTTTGGTGTATTTAATGATATTTAAGATTGAAAATGGTCAAAACATACTTAATTGGACCTTATTTTCACATCTATTTTTCGCTTCATTTTTAACTGATTTTGGATTCATACAATAAGCTTTCTGTAATATATATTACATAACTAAGTTAACTAAGTAAGAATGGAAGTAAGGAAGAATAGATTATGAAAAAAATGAACAAGCCGTTACAGTGGTGCTTATCACATATCATTATGACACCTTGTCACACACCTCTATTGAATAAAGTGAGTGTAAAGAAAACAGTATTGCTGCATCTTTGCTGACAGAGAGCAACCCTCCTTTGAACAAAACGTTTCAAATACAGTTCATCATATTTTTATGTTAATGTATAAAAGTATCCAAAATAGCATACATGGAGTTATAAAATACTTTTGATATAATTGGAATTTGAACATAGCTCAGAACGAGGATTCCGGGATTTTTGTTTTTTCGTCCAATTTTTGTTTTTTTCGTCCAGAAACCTAGAGATTTTTTTCCAGTTATTTTCAGGGATATGGTCATTATCCATATTTGCCATTCTTGTTCATTTATAGAACTGAGCTTTATATGAGCAGAATTATAAAGTTTTGGTTGCATAATACAATTCTAAAGTGCAATTATATGTTCCTTTCTTTCGTCTGAAAAAAGTGGTATCTATGGCTGAAAACCACCATACTTGAAGTTCTATAAAATGAAGTATTGTAAGACCGTATTGAGCAAATCCAAATCTTAAATTAAGAACATAAAAGAAATAAAGAAAAAAAGATGTGTACTTACTATATCAAATGTTATGTACTCAACTGCACTAAAATCCAAACGTGATTCACAGGAACATATAATTTGTAACAAAATAACAGCAATTTGATAGTACATTATCCAGCAATGGCTCCTCTGTAATTGCTACAACAAGGCAACTAGTCTACATTGGCACATATTTTGCACTGAAAATTAAAACTATATTAATACCCTCTGAATAAAGCTTATCTAATGATTGAATTTATCCATATGACTTTCAATAGCAAATGTATGTTGATTCAGTACTGTATGACAGTGCAGCGTGATACCAAGGAATCGTTTGACTACCGCGTGTAAAACGTTGTAAAATTCAAAATCAGGAATGAATGTAAAAAAAATATTGATATGTATTTAGAAACCATGCTATGTAAGTGTGTTTAAAAATTTTTATGTATGTTAAAAAAGATAAACAAGTTGCAAAAGAGCAGTCCTCCAGAAAGAAATGTCTAAATTCGGTACACCAGAAAAAAACATGTTTCGGTTAATAAATCTTCATCAATGGTACTTTTAAGTCAAATGATTCAATGTAAGAAACAGTTTATTGAAGCGCCACTACGTTTAATTTCAAAATTTTATATATTTGAAACTATAATGCATGTTCAAGAACTTATGTGCATTTTAAAAAGATTTTAATAATCGCTTAAAGAAAACTTGTTATGTGATCAATAAATCTTGATATGTATTCCATAAAATATTGTCATGTTTTGAAAAAATTCAGAGATCCGAGTAGCACACAGATGAAGATGTAAATTGATATCAAAGCAGAAGGCGTATATAAATAACATGGAAAGAGTCGTACTGGTGACACCAGGATCAAACCGCGGTATAAAAGTCGATTGGTGATTCTGACGCACTTTCGATGGAAATTCTGTCCATCTTTAATTTTCCATGTCTTGTTTATTATGTTATCCTAAAAGGCAGTTTGTGGAATTCCTTAAGTAATATGATCTGTATAACATGTATAAGTCCGAATTTCAAAAGAAGCTGACAGTAATTTTCTTTATAAAATTTCCAAGAAGCCTTAACTAGTACATGAAAGCGGAAACTTTGACCGAAAAAGGCTAGAAATTTGTAAATTTTTACTTTGAAAATCCAAATCATATTTTATGTCCTATAGTATGCTGGATGAGTTGAGATATGTAAATGCCGTACGGCTATGGCTGTTTAAAGGGATTATATTTATCAGCTGTAGAATACAATGCATACAGATCATGGACTCATTTTGAATTCTTTGTCAGACACCAATTTTGTATTTATGCACAACCAATGCCAACAACCCTCAATGACACCCGCCCCTTCACGTCTTTCTATACTCAAAGTTCCTGTGCTCGTGACGTAACAATGAGTACGATTTAAAGAAACGTTCAGCGACGGCTGTTCTATCTGCAAACTGAACCCGCGGTTATCTGAATTTTAATGTCAACTTTTTACCTAGAAAAATGCGATTTCTGAAAACAAGAATGAAACAGATAACTGTGATGCATATATATAGAACAAATGTCATAATTTGTGCTTTGTTACGGGCATACAACACACAGCAAGTGCATTTATCGCGTGAAACGCGCTAATGCACATTACATGTACGATAAATGCACTTGTGTGTTGCATATTCCCGTAACAAAACACAATTAAAGACACGTATTCTCTATTTTCTCTTGTCATGGAGTCCGGTCGTCACCATCAGTCAGAGTGCAATTCTTAAAAATTGGCTTGTACAAGGCTGTAGATTGGGCAAGTATCATGCCGAGTGTCTGGTAATAGAAGAATCATATCCGAGTTACAGACGGCTTTTAATCATTTAAACGCATTTTCGATGGAAATAATGTAAACCCTTGATCCTTATTTTGTTTATCATTTCACCATAAAAGGTAGGTTGTGAAATTCCAAAGGTAGGTTGTGAAAATCCGGAAGTAATATACTCTGTTGCATATATAGGTCTCAATATACCAACAAATGGATGAAAACTCATCTGTGAGAGGCTGATTTTGAATTTTTAAATTCTGTTGCCATGGCAACCAATTGTCACGAATAATTTTTGATTTAATTGAAAGTTAGTATGTAGCAGAATTTAAATATACATTTACATATCAGCTATATGCTTCCTGTAGTGTTGGGATTGTATGTAATGAGTGCCATTCTAACCATGAAAAATCACCAAAAATGATGAAAACCTACCCATTTTCAGCTGCATCAGGTTTCGTTATATGAATTCTTACACCAGAAAGACAAAATTCATCTTTCAGACAAAATCTTACAGTTTTCAAAAAGGTCTCATTTGCAATAGGTCCCTAGATTCATTTTCTAGAAAAATCACCACACATGGACAGCATGCTACTTTCAACTCATCATTACAGGCTTATAAGGGGATTCCCCATTTGACACAGAGCTAACCCTGATTTTATAGCGTACAGTCTCGAATCCTACAAATTGAACTTTTTCACTGCAGAATGGCCTCCTCTACACATTGAAATAGAAATAAGCAACATTAACACTATTCAAATTCAGAAATACACAATTTAATATAACCCCTATGTTAACCCTGGTAACATTAGTGACGTATTTTCAAAGCGCACGGTATATTGAGACTTTAAGGACTTGGGTTGTTTTTGTCGAATAAACTTTTTTTCAATTTTACGCAAGTTTATGACTTTTCGCACTTTACGGTACCAAGATTTGTGCGTTACGCATTATACTTATGTCGCAACACATTGTCGAAAGACCCATGACCCCCATCCCAATACCCCCTATGTGACCTTAACTGCAATACAACACAATACATAAACATGTTCAGTATAAATAAATCTTTATGCTCATGTTATCATATACTTAGTAAAGAGATAAAGGGGAGTCTAAATGTCATTTATGTAGGGCGGTTGCCATGACAACGACAATACTTTGTGGTATCGGAGAGAGATTTACCATTCCGCTGTGTACCGACAAATGTCGAAAAGACTTTTCGCATTAAATTTCCCATCATTTCGATATGGTTGCTATGGTAACCATAATTTCTCATATATTCCATCATATACATGCAATGATATTTGCTGAATATATTGATACATATCACTATACTGTATACCCTATATAGTTCTGTAGCAGTGGTGTTCCAAACATACCATGATGGCAGAAAATGTACTGTCTATTCTCAAAAAGTCATTACAATACAGGAGCAGCATCAATTTTCATGACAATCAATTTTTTTTTCAATTTTGAGAGAATTTCATAAATATTGGTATATTAAGATACAGCAGGGTCATGACCTTTATAATACATATAGTGTTACAATGGCAACCATTCATGAAATTTGAAACTGCAGTAGCAATGTATGCTTAAGGTCTCAATATACCAACAAATGGATGAAAACTCATCTGTGAGAGGCAGATTTTGAATTTTTAAATTCTGTTGCCATGGCAACCAATTGTCACAAATAATTTTTGATTTAATTGAAAGTTAGTATGTAGCAGAATTTAATTATACATTAACATATCAGCTATATGTTTCCTGTAGTGTTGGGATTGTATATAATGAGTGCCATTCTAACCATGAAAAATCACCAAAATGATGAAAACCTACCCATTTTCAGCTGCATCAGATTTCATTATATGAATTCTTACACCAGAAAGTTTAGACAAAATCTTACAGTTTTCAAAAAGGTCTCATTTGCAATAGGTCCCTAGATTCATTTTATAGAAAAATCACCACACATGGACAGCATGCTACTTTCAACTCATCATTACAGGCTTATAAGGGGATTCCCCATTTGACACAGAGCTAACCCTGATTTTATAGCGTACAGTCTCGAATCCTACAAATTGAACTTTTTCACTGCAGAATGGCCTCCTCTACACATTGAAATAGAAATAAGCAACATTAACACTATTCAAATTCAGAAATACACAATTTAATATAACCCCTATGTTAACCCTGGTAACATTAGTGACGTATTTTCAAAGCGCACGGTATATTGAGACTTTAAGGACTTGGGTTGTTTTTGTCGAATAAACTTTTTTTCAATTTTACGCAAGTTTATGACTTTTCGCACTTTACGGTACCAAGATTTGTGCGTTACGCATTATACTTATGTCGCAACACATTGTCGAAAGACCCATGACCCCCATCCCAATACCCCCTATGTGACCTTAACTGCAATACAACACAATACATAAACATGTTCAGTATAAATAAATCTTTATGCTCATGTTATCATATACTTAGTAAAGAGATAAAGGGGAGTCTAAATGTCATTTATGTAGGGCGGTTGCCATGACAACGACAATACTTTGTGGTATCGGAGAGAGATTTACCATTCCGCTGTGTACCGACAAATGTCGAAAAGACTTTTCGCATTAAATTTCCCATCATTTCGATATGGTTGCTATGGTAACCATAATTTCTCATATATTCCATCATATACATGCAATGATATTTGCTGAATATATTGATACATATCACTATACTGTATACCCTATATAGTTCTGTAGCAGTGGTGTTCCAAACATACCATGATGGCAGAAAATGTACTGTCTATTCTCAAAAAGTCATTACAATACAGGAGCAGCATCAATTTTCATGACAATCAATTTTTTTTTCAATTTTGAGAGAATTTCATAAATATTGGTATATTAAGATACAGCAGGGTCATGACCTTTATAATACATATAGTGTTACAATGGCAACCATTCATGAAATTTGAAACTGCAGTAGCAATGTATGCTTAAGGTCTCAATATACCAACAAATGGATGAAAACTCATCTGTGAGAGGCAGATTTTGAATTTTTAAATTCTGTTGCCATGGCAACCAATTGTCACAAATAATTTTTGATTTAATTGAAAGTTAGTATGTAGCAGAATTTAATTATACATTAACATATCAGCTATATGTTTCCTGTAGTGTTGGGATTGTATATAATGAGTGCCATTCTAACCATGAAAAATCACCAAAATGATGAAAACCTACCCATTTTCAGCTGCATCAGATTTCATTATATGAATTCTTACACCAGAAAGTTTAGACAAAATCTTACAGTTTTCAAAAAGGTCTCATTTGCAATAGGTCCCTAGATTCATTTTATAGAAAAATCACCACACATGGACAGCATGCTACTTTCAACTCATCATTACAGGCTTATAAGGGGATTCCCCATTTGACACAGAGCTAACCCTGATTTTATAGCGTACAGTCTCGAATCCTACAAATTGAACTTTTTCACTGCAGAATGGCCTCCTCTACACATTGAAATAGAAATAAGCAACATTAACACTATTCAAATTCAGAAATACACAATTTAATATAACCCCTATGTTAACCCTGGTAACATTAGTGACGTATTTTCAAAGCGCACGGTATATTGAGACTTTAAGGACTTGGGTTGTTTTTGTCGAATAAACTTTTTTTCAATTTTACGCAAGTTTATGACTTTTCGCACTTTACGGTACCAAGATTTGTGCGTTACGCATTATACTTATGTCGCAACACATTGTCGAAAGACCCATGACCCCCATCCCAATACCCCCTATGTGACCTTAACTGCAATACAACACAATACATAAACATGTTCAGTATAAATAAATCTTTATGCTCATGTTATCATATACTTAGTAAAGAGATAAAGGGGAGTCTAAATGTCATTTATGTAGGGCGGTTGCCATGACAACGACAATACTTTGTGGTATCGGAGAGAGATTTACCATTCCGCTGTGTACCGACAAATGTCGAAAAGACTTTTCGCATTAAATTTCCCATCATTTCGATATGGTTGCTATGGTAACCATAATTTCTCATATATTCCATCATATACATGCAATGATATTTGCTGAATATATTGATACATATCACTATACTGTATACCCTATATAGTTCTGTAGCAGTGGTGTTCCAAACATACCATGATGGCAGAAAATGTACTGTCTATTCTCAAAAAGTCATTACAATACAGGAGCAGCATCAATTTTCATGACAATCAATTTTTTTTTCAATTTTGAGAGAATTTCATAAATATTGGTATATTAAGATACAGCAGGGTCATGACCTTTATAATACATATAGTGTTACAATGGCAACCATTCATGAAATTTGAAACTGCAGTAGCAATGTATGCTTAAGGTCTCAATATACCAACAAATGGATGAAAACTCATCTGTGAGAGGCAGATTTTGAATTTTTAAATTCTGTTGCCATGGCAACCAATTGTCACAAATAATTTTTGATTTAATTGAAAGTTAGTATGTAGCAGAATTTAATTATACATTAACATATCAGCTATATGTTTCCTGTAGTGTTGGGATTGTATATAATGAGTGCCATTCTAACCATGAAAAATCACCAAAATGATGAAAACCTACCCATTTTCAGCTGCATCAGATTTCATTATATGAATTCTTACACCAGAAAGTTTAGACAAAATCTTACAGTTTTCAAAAAGGTCTCATTTGCAATAGGTCCCTAGATTCATTTTATAGAAAAATCACCACACATGGACAGCATGCTACTTTCAACTCATCATTACAGGCTTATAAGGGGATTCCCCATTTGACACAGAGCTAACCCTGATTTTATAGCGTACAGTCTCGAATCCTACAAATTGAACTTTTTCACTGCAGAATGGCCTCCTCTACACATTGAAATAGAAATAAGCAACATTAACACTATTCAAATTCAGAAATACACAATTTAATGTAACCCCTATGTTAACCCTGGTAACATTAGTGACGTATTTTCAAAGCGCACGGTATATTGATACTTATATGTCCAAATTTCAAAAGAAGCTGGGAGCGTTTATGTAAAATTTCGAGAAAGTTTATGAAAGCGAAAACCTCGACCTAAATGTTTCTTGGAAATGTGTAAATTTCTACTGTGAAACTCCAAAACATAAGTACATGCCCTAGCGTAACAGATTAATTGAGATACATGTATGTAAATATCGTAGCCTGCACGGGACATCACTGTCAAACCAGTGAAAAACTGTGTTTAATCTAAAATCATTTCTTTTGTTATATACCCTCGTCTGAATCTCTCTGTTAACAATTTTGGTATTTAAGTTCAAAATGGTATTTTTGTGAATGTAATGTTTGTTTTGTTAAGTTGTCAATATTTAAATAAATGTTCTATAGTACCAATTTTGTTGTACTAGACACGTGTTTCGGATATCTTAATCCTCGTCAGTAGTACTTCATGCCAAACAGTTTAAATAAATCCAAACTGAATGAGCTTAATTCTAAACATGACCGAAAACAATTATGCCGAAACTCAGCTAAGGACAGAGCTATACAATGAGGGAGATACCCCTTAGTTTTAGAAATGTAGGTCTATATTTCAATGTAGTGCGTAAACACTAAAACTGGGTGAGCGATATCCTCGGGGACTTACAGTCCACCAGCAGCGATACCAGCCTAGTGGTTGAAATTGTCATTATTGAAATATATGTTCTATAGTACCAAATTTGTTGTACTAGACACGTGTAAGTGTCAATTCATGCGTAATTTTTTTTATATAATTCAAAAACAGGGCTGTAAATAGTCAGAGTAACATCTATATATCTAAAAGTGCCATTGAAACATTTCAAATCCTAAAATTTTCTTTGCTTTTGAAGATATTGGATAAATTCATTTTCATACGTGTATAAAATAAATATGCAACAAGAGGCGCACATGTAGTAAATAACAAAGTACAGCCTGATTGAAGAGATTCTAACAAAATCTAACATAAATGTTGTTCAAGAGGAAGGACAAGGCATTACACGGTCCACTACATGATTTGTATGATTTGGAGAGTTAAAGAGTTGGGTTTAAATTCGACACCTGGAAATCCTACTTACATCTCAATAAACCTTTCTGCCTATGTTATAACAGATAACCACAATTCAACTCTCGCTTCATTTGGCTTTCAAACAAACACTTAAGATTTAGATTTACCATACTTATATATACCTAAAATGCATAAAAATCCGTATCAACGTTTCATCGCTGGTTCCTACAATGTTCTACCAAAATCTGTATCGATCTTAATCACCAAAGTTCTATCTGAAATCAAATTTGGACATCAAAAATATTGTTCGACGGTATTTTCTTGAAGCGGTATTAACCAGGTGTGGATATTTAAGGAATTCGAAGTTTTAGAATATCTGAGATCGACTCATTTCAGTAGAGTCCATTCGATCAAAGCCTTTGATTTTTCGACACATTACACGTTCCACGTTTAGAGGAACCTTATTCCAGCAGATAGTCGGAATCCCCATGGGTACCAATTGCGCCCCACTGCTTGCGGACTTAGTTTTATATT
This sequence comes from Pinctada fucata, assembly GCA_028142955.1. NCBI lineage: Eukaryota > Metazoa > Mollusca > Bivalvia > Pterioida > Pteriidae > Pinctada > Pinctada fucata. The sequence continues at coordinate 50,255,314 of AP027105.1, forward strand.
CATACGAAGCTGACTTCATCCAGATCTTGCTCTCGACTGGGCGAAAGCACCTCGCATCTCAATTCAATTTTACCTTCAGATACATAGATGACGTGTTGTCCATCAATAATCCGAAATTTAAGGACCATCTACATGAAATCTATCCTCATGAACTAGAGATCAAGGAAACAACAGAGAGCGATAGATCCGCTTCGTTCTTGGATATACTTCTATCTTTCGACGCAAACGGTCATTTGAACACCTCACTGTATGACAAGCGTAGCGATTTCAGCTTCCACATAACTAACTTTCCTTTCATGAGTAGCAACATTCCGTCTTCTCGTGCTTATGGCGTTTTTGTTTCTCAGCTGATACGATACGCCAGGGCATGTTCCAAATATGAAGATTTCATCATTACAGCCAGACAGCTTGCAAGTAAGGGTTATATCACACAAGGGCTGAAATCATCATTGCGGAAGTTCTTCGGTCGCTACGGAGATATTATAAAAGCATACCAGATCCCCCTTTCCAGAATGATCAGTGACATTCTACATTATGAGACATACTTACCTGATCTGTACATCAAAATGTACACCGAGACAATCACCGAATTTGACAGGTTTCCATGGAGCTGTTGCGACGGGTGTTGCACGCAATCAGGAGACGCTGACTCTCCCCGGGCACCTGGTCTCACTTAGGAATGTTGTTCATTCCGGGGTTCGCAACCGTTTCGATGGGAATTCTCACGATTTTGCTTTGCCTTCTCGACTTTGAGACTGAATAACGGTTAGGTAATTCTTTGATGTTTATTACAACAATCCCACATTCTAAATTGAAAGGCATGAAAATTATGAGTAATGCGTTTACAGGCAAGAACGGCAATCGCAAATGTAAATTTATTGATGATAACTATGACAAATCCTATTTTAAAAAGAAAAGTCCGGTTCTGAAAATAAGTATACTTAAACAGATATTCTTCAGATGTTAAACTTCCTGATCGACAACATTTTTGTTGTGTTTGGAGGAAAGGTCATCCAACAAATTGTCGGAATTCCAATGGGAACCAATTGTGCCCCACTCCTTGCCGACATTTTTCTTTACTCTTGCGAAGCTAGATACTTAGCTTCTGACGTTAACTTCACTTACAGTTATATAGACGATGTGCAGTCCATCAACAATCCAATATTCGTGGATTATCTTAGCAGAATATATCCGTCGGAGCTTGAAGTCAAAGAAACTACAGAGACAAATAATTCAGCCTCTGGACATAATGGACATAATGCTGTTCTATGACACTAATGGTCACATGAACACCTCACTCTATGACAAGCGTGACGACTTCAGTTTCAGCATCACAAACTTTCCTTTTCTGGGAAGCAACATCCCTTTAGATATCGCCTGCTTATGGTGCGTTCATATCTCGTTATGCCAGAGCAAGTACCAAATATATATACAAGTTTTGTTCTGAGAGCTAGGTGTCTTTCAGATACGCTTCTCAGTCAGGGATACGTTTGTGATCGCCTAATATCGTCACTGAGGAAGTCCTACGGTCAATACGGGGAACTCGTCATACACTTTGATGTCCCACTGTCCAGAATGGTAGATGACATTCTGTCTTGGACCATTTTCGAGAAGCCATCCAACCACAGAATATACGTGTATCTTCCGAAAGGGAAGTAATCGGATGTGATATTTCTGCCGAATTGAAGCGATGGGTGTTGCATTCAGGCAGGAGATGCTGACTCTTCCTTGGGCACCTGATCTCACAGCCATGTTGGGAGTACTCTTCTACTCATGTGGTGGATAATTTTGTTTGTTTGCTTTGGTTCCTGATTTATCCTGATTTTGTATGTCTTCAGTTTCTGATTTTCTGGGTTATCGATTTCGTACTGTGTATTGGGATATGGTCATTGTCCACATTTGTTACTTTAGTATTTAGGGGAAAGAAACCCTTAAATAATTCAGATGAACAAATATACGTTTTCCCACAGGGGTGAGGTATCACAGCTTGGTCACGAAACCCTTTCCTTAGCACAAATTCCTTCCTCTAAAAGTAGTATAAAACCCCCAAGGAACGACACTCTCTTTGTGCACGATCGTGGCTTTCTCTTCTTTCCTTCTTACAGACTGAACACACGGTCCATTTGATACGATTTTTGGTTTTGTTATCTCAAGATCAATGTATAAAACATATCCAAATCGAAAATTCATCCTAAAAGTTGCACCGGTCGAATGCAGATAGATCGCTGGAAGTTGAAGCCACGATCGCGTACAAAAGAGATATATAGCTATTATATAGGAAGTGTCCTCCTGTGGGGTTTTTAATATACTAGTGACTTGAAGAGGGAAGGGTTTGTATTGAGGAAGAGGTTTGTGAATAATAAGTAAACACAAAAGAAGTACCAATCAATGATACCTCACCCCTATGCGTTTCCCCTCTCGATCTAAACCTATTTAATCTATTATTAGTTCTGTCGTGAGGAAGCGTGGTGCACTTATTAGATTAATTCTAAGTCAGTCAATAGAATAGTGTTTTTTCTGCATAAAGACTTTATGTCAAAACAGTAACAAGAAACACAGTGAATGAGGTCTTAATCAATTTATTCTTCAACGACACTTTATTTTGAACAAAAGATAGTTTTGGGCGTATAAATTTCTCACTTAACACTCTGGCAGCGGAGTTACAAATACATTGTATAATCATTTCATTCTTAAACTTTTCATAGCGTTTTTAACCCTAGCCAAATTTTGAACAGAGATGACCGTTACAACAGCTAGAGAAGGCTGAATTGTACGCTCGTGTCCCACAACATGACCTGCCACTAGGAGAGCTAAGGGTACCTGCACAGCAAGTTTGAAAGGCTGAGTTGTACGCTCGTGTCCCACAACATGACCTGCCACTAGGAGAGCTTAGGGTACCTGCACAGCAAGTTTGAAAGGCTGAGTTGTACGCTCTTGTCCCACAACATGACCTGCCACTAGGAGAGCTAAGGGTACCGGCACAGCAAGTTTGAAAGGCTGGATTGTAGGCCTGTGTTCCACAACATGACCTGCCACTAGGAGAGCTAAGGGTACCTGCACAGCAAGTTTGAAAGGCTGGATTGTAGGCCTGTGTCCCACAACATGACCTGCCACTAGGAGAGCTAAGGGTACCGGCACAGCAAGTTTGAAAGGCTGGATTGTAGGCCTGTGTTCCACAACATGACCTGCCACTAGGAGAGCTAAGGGTACCGGCACAGCAAGTTTGGAAGGCTGGATTGTACCATCTAGTACCACAGTGTGCTGAAATAAAGAAAAAAAATTATTTGAATGCCTGAATGCCCACCTGAAAACAAACGCTCAATTTTCGGACAATCAACTAAAGACCACTAAAGGAAAATGAAGTTTGTTTTTATTTTTTCAATACGGCTGGCGAAAAGTAGGCATCTGGACAAAACTTTTAAAAGATCGTGTACCAGAAAGACATATTACAGGTATCTTATCTGCATCAGTAGTATTTCAAGCCAAAATAATTCAAAGGAGCCAAAATAATTTAGAGGAGCCAAAATACTCTTGATTCATTTCTAATTTTCAGGTTTTTTTATTTTGCAAAGAGTCATAGTTGATCAGTATGCACAGTGGGAAACGATGCTAGTACTGAAATGTAGATGTTATTCTGATTACTTCAATGTTATGTCCGCGGTAAAGTTTGACCTGCCTTTGATCCGTCTAATTTTGTTTATCGGGTCACTGTTAAATGAAAGCAAAAAATTCGAAATAATCCATTCCAAGTTAGAACTGTCCCAAAATTCGATGGGTGTAAATAATATTTCCTGTATTATTTATAATTTAATTAAATTTAATTAAAGAAATTTATTACATCAGAGGCCTAAAATATTTAGGTATTTGTTCATTTTTCTCATAAAATTACGATATATAAGAGCAAGCTCTAGCATATCCGATTTGATATGATGACACTCTGGGAAAATCAATCGCCGCCAAGCCAAGGAGAGTTTATTATGTTGGTGTCAAAATCATCTCTTTTAACATATGACTTTGGGTGATTTTTTCAGTTAAGCATCTTGTCTTGAGATGTTACTGTGGCTGGTAGATTAGATTTTTCTTAATAGTCGAAAAGTGGGTTATCAATTTTTCAAATATTATCAAAAATGCTTGAAATGTTGTTTAACATTTTAAATCGACATTCTATGTTTTGCAGTTTATGCATGAATTCTTTTCAAATATGTATACAATCAAAGCTGCAACTAGAAGCTCACAGTTAGTATCCAAATAATTTGCCTCAAGAATGTGCCATCGAATCGTACAAACATGTTGTCTAAACATCAGCACAATTTAGAACGTGTCCATTGTTGATATGAATTGTCTTTTCCCCTTTGATACATAAGTAGATGTTTTTCCTCTCGATCAAAACACTATTTTATCAGTTTTTTGACAACCAATCTTTTATTTACCATTATACTATCTGTAATCTTTTCCTAACTCACCTGAGTCTGAAAATGATATCATACTTGCTGCAGCACAAAGGAAAAGATAAAACGTTAGACTCATTTTGGTGAATCCTGAAAGGGAACAATTCTTTATATATTGATCAATGTTCTGTAAATTAGATCCCTTCTTTATTGTAGAATGGTTATTAATAACATATCTTTATGATTATTGCATACAATATTGCATTAATGATGTAAAAAATTATTCTATTCAATAAAATACATACATGTAATAATAATGTCATTTTTCAACATAATTCTACGGTGGCTGTAAGTAAACATGTGGAAAAATTAAGAAATCGTGTCCACAGTTTACTAAACCGTGGCCACAATCGGATGCAGAGTTTATTACAGTAAGTCGTTCCCACAGTTTAAGCTAACCTTTGCGAACGTTTCAGCTAAATCGTGGCTACAGTTTACTAAATTGTGCACACAGTTTATTAAATCATTCCCAAAGTTAAAGCTAAACTGTGCGAACGATTCAGCTATTTCGTTCCCATACTACTAAATCGTTCCCACAGTTTATTTAAATCGTGACCACGGTTTAACCAAATTGCTCCAACGGATTACTAAATCGTTGGCACAGTTTATTAGATCGTTCTCACAGTTTATGCAAAATCGTTCGCACAGTTTACTAAATCATTCGCACAATTTCATCTTCGGAGACTCGGATACACCACGTCGGATCGCTAAATCGTATTAGTAAACTTCGGTCACGATTAAGTAAACTGTGGCCACGATTTAAAATAAATTGTGAGAACGATTTAATAAACTGTGGGCACGATTTAGTAAACCATGGGAACGAAATAGTTAATTCGTTCGCACAGTTTAGCTAAACTGTGGAAACGATTTAATAAACTGTGCGCACGATTTAGTAAACTGCAGCCACGATTTAGCTTAACTGTGGCCACGATATATTTTTTCCCACATGTCCGCTTACAGCCACCATATAATGCATCACTGGTGATATATTTCATTCGTTGAAATACGTAAATAGTGTACTGATATTAATACAATTTAGAAAAGTTTCATCGATGTTTGTGTTAATCAATAATTTTCATAAAGAAAATGATCAATTTGTAGGACACGCATATTAAAGTATAAAGCATTATTTTTTTTTAAATCATGATAATTTCATACCTTTTGAAATGTATGACTCACGATAACATTGGGAATGCCAACGTCATTTTTCTCATATTTACTATTAGTAGCTACGCCTTGTACGTCTTTCATTCCACAATTTTTTTTTTCAATGGATAAGAAAAATTCTATGAGACTCCGGAATACAGTTTACACTGATTTTGAATATCTTGTAAAAAGAATCCCTCTTATTTCGAAATATGTATAGATATTCTAAAAATATTAATTTTATTTCAATCAAAAATGTGAAGCATTCATACAATAAATAATTTTAACTTAGATGTTTGATAACTTACCTCTACTCTTGCCTGATGTATAACGTATTGTTGGATGTTTACAAGTTACGCCGTCTTTTTATTAAACGAAGAAAAACAAACAAACCACATTCTAGAAAGGGTTGACTCACTGTGACGTTATTCAAAGTGCATTGTGTCCATATTCCGGATCTTATTTCAAAGGGAAAAACCCATTGATACAACATCAACATCCAACGTGGAAAGTGAATTTTTTAAATTTTCAGTCTGAAATAAAAAAATTCATATAAACACACTATTAACAACAAAAACCTTAACGTATGTAGAATATAAACAAGCCTTTACGTAATCAAAATAGTCGTATTTTCCTTGTCAGTTTAAGATTTATATATGTACATATGCGGAATTTTATACTCTCTCTCTCTCATTTTTTTAATTGAAAAGTCTTAGTCGAATTAATTTTTAATTGTTTATATGATAAAGGTCAAGAGAGTTGTAAGAGGGCGCGTAGCTAGTCCTGTTTTAAAGTGCAAGCCCACAGAGGCGAATAGTCTGGGCCACGTTAAGCCAGAAGAGGGTCCAGGGTAAGGCTCTGGTAGGGGGGTTCGGGGGGGGGGGGGGCGAAGCCCCTTGGCGGAAAACAATTTTAGCAAATAAGAGCTCCAGGAAATGCACTGGAAATACCTCTTTTTAAAAGAAATATGTTAAATATATTGAATGCATTAATTTCTATTTAAAAAAAAAATTGACAAAAAAATCTAAGGTAGGCAAAAAAAAAATCAGTTTTCTGGTACTAAAATTCTTGAAATTTCCAAAACGTGGGTCCTTTAGCATCATGTCCCAACCATCCTGCTACATCTTTCGGTACATTTTTTGACATAATAATTTTCACCCTCTTTGGCCACATTACATTGTTTAAATTGAGGGTCACTGACGAGGGTTGAGTACCCGAAACGTGCATGTCTGGCCCATGCTGCAAATTTATCCGTTTATAAATGATGCTATTGAATTTGAAGACTTGGTGAGTGTCACTGCTGGTGGAAAAGGAGTCCCCGAGGGCACATGTAGCCAAGTTCGATCAACTTCAGTTGATCGTCTGTAGCTTCAACGCATTCAAAATTTCCTGGTACTAAAATTCTTGAAACTTCCAAAACGTGGGTCCTGTAGCATCATGTCCCACCCATCCTGCTACATCTTTCGGTACATTTTTTGACATAATAATTTTCACCCTCTTTGGCCATATTACATTGTTTAGATTGAGGATCACTGACGAGGGTTGAGTACCCGAAACGCGCATGTCTGGTCCATGCTGCAAATTTATCCGTTTATAAATGATACTATTGAATTTGAAGACGTTTAACATTTGAAGTAGACCCAGTGTTCAAATGTTTGAAGTACCTTTGCCATGCAGCATGGTCAATCTCAAATCAATTTTATATATATAGTTTATTTGAAGCTTAAAGCACATATAAATGCTCGTAGCATTACAGTATAGATACAAAATATACATGAAAAAGGATATGATTCGTGTTTACATACGTGAATTTTGTCCTTTTTGATGTCTGTTTTGTATCTGTATCTGATCTGACACGGTGTATCCGAGTCTTCGAAGATGAAATTGTGCAAATGATTTAGTCCTCGGTGTGACCTTCCCAACACTGACATTATTGCTTCACGACCGAAACTAGGGTACAGCATTAAAATCAAATTCAAGGAATTGTGGTCCCCCGCTTTTGGGTGTTTGTCTTTAAAGAAATGTTTACAGACATCCCCCCATTCTTAATAATATATCTCATATATTATCAACATTCTAAATATGAAAGATTAACTCCAAGAAAAAGGTCAAAAGGTCCAAACTTTTGTTTTGTTTCCAAGGGACAGGGCTTATGAAAAGGTATGCACATGTGAAATATTTAAGACCTATGATTTAAATTACCATCAAAAACTTATGGTCAAGGTTGAAGTTTTTAAATGTGGGTCAACCTCCATGGACAAGGTCACAAGGTCAGAATGTTGTTACCAACAGAAAGGTCTCATCACAAGGAATACACATGTGAAATGTGAAAGCCCTATCATTTTCCATTAAAAAGTTATGGACAAGGTTATAGTTTTTTGAAAAGTAGGTCGAAATCAAAGGTCAAGGTCACAAGGTCAAAAATTTTGGTATCCATGCAAAGGTCTTGTCACAAGAAATACACATGTGAAATATCAAAGCCCTATCACTTTCCATTCAAAAGTTATGGTCAAGGTTAAAGTTGTTAATAAGTAGGTCAAAGTCCAAGGTCAAGGTCAAAAATTTTGGTATCCATGGAAAGGTCTTGTCACAAGGAATACACATGTGAAATATCAAAGCCCTATCACTTACCATTCAAAAGTTATGCACAAGGTTAAAGTTTTTGTGACTGACGGACAGACGGACAGACGGACGGACGGACAGACGAACCGGTTTTAATAGAGCAGTTGCATTTATTTTACTTCTTACTTTACTTCTACTTTTACCTCACCTCTACGCTTCAGTGGTCACTGTGGTTAGGGATTAGGCCGTGGTATTTAAAATTCGTTTTCCATCCTGGTGTTTTAAAAAAAGACACCCTCCAGTTAGGCGAAAACACACAAACATACAATTTTTGTATTGTTGTCAATGACATGTATTAGTCTGAAATTTTATTTAAGGCACATATCCACTGTACAAGTCAGGGGAGACGGGAATGTGAGCTATTATAGCTAAGTCTTGGTTTAAATAGATCCATTTGAGCCGTTTTTCATTTCGAGTAATAAAGCCGTAGTGGAACTTTTTTTTTCAGTATGACAGGATACCTTTGGCAATCTCGAATTAATTGTGAGTGTATGCTTTTTATCTGGTATTTTGTCTCGAAAGGTACCAGTCCGCACACGTTAAACAGAATATTTCACAGCCATGGCTTTACATTGTTCAATACACACCTGTCCTGAGGCGATCCAACTACAGTTACCTTTTAAAGCTGACCTGTCACTTTTTTACCATTTAAATGTGAAAGTATAATCATCAGACGGACGGACATGCAGACGGAAAGATCATTTATTTATGTAGCAAAAATTACAATGCTTAATGTTTCTTCGTCCGAAAAGGGGAAATTTACATAAAATGTACCCGTAAGTTTTATGTCTAAGATATGAAATGTACCCGCAAAACGTCAGGGTAGGTCAGCTTTAAAAGTTAACTGTAGTCGTCAATACTCGAGACCAAGATTATGTAACCCCTAACCGCAGTGACCACTGAAGCGTAGAGGTGAAGTAAAAGTAGTGGTGAAGTAAACTAAATGCAACTGCTCTAATGTCCCCGCGCTTTCGCGAAAGCGGGGGACAAAAAGAAATCTATTGAGTTGTTTGCATATGGATCAATCTAGAACAACACATTCGTTTTCTTCTTTTTTTCTTCTCATTAAACAAAAAATAATTGTCGTCTGATCATCAAAAAAGGACAGCAATGAAATGAATGAAAATAATGAAATAATGAAATGAATGATAACAATTTCTTCTTTTGTTTGGCTTGTTTCCGTCTTTGTCTCAGTATAGTTTAGTACATCTGTAGACATGTATTTCAAAAATTGTTTGATCTCTCTCTTTCGAAATTTGTTAACCAATCGATGTGCGAGACCGGGCTTATTAGCTTACATAGCAGCTACGTGCCTTAAAATATAATTTTAAGATATAGATAAACTTCGTTTATATAACTGTTATACTTATAGCTTAGAAATTTACATAGAATTTGATTTTTTTCTTTTCTCTAAAAATGTTTACATCCGCCTTTGCATTGTAAGTTATTCTAGATCTTGTCTAAAGAGGTCGGTCATACTTGATTACGGAGTTATTATTCAGTCCCTTGCCACTTGTAGGATTATTGTCACGACACAGCACAGATTGGCCTCCGAAAAGGATGTAAAGATGAAGAAAAGGTATTGGCCAAGCTAATACGGATAACTTTTCAACTTCCTTGTCTCTACTTTAGTGAAGGAAAACTTATATTGTCCGTTCCCATGATGACTTTTCCCGTGGTACATAACAGTAAAACATAACGGTCATTTCAATGAAAATAATATTAGAGTTTTTTTTTTTTAAACACCTCTAAAAATTTATTATTTTCTTTAAAAAATTTTGTTTTTGAATGGAGCAGAAAATATACTGCACACGAATTTGTTTCAAAGATCTAAGACTTGTCATAATTAATGAGAAAGTCCAAGAAAATCAGTAAAAAATACATATCTGCAATGAATTTTAGAATTAAATTATTCTACAGAAACCAGGAATTTCCAGTGACACATCCAAGACTATATTATAAGATGGGTCTTCATAGGAGCTATATGGGGCCCTCTAAAAAAATAAAAGGATTTTGCGAATATCAAATCAAGGTACGCTTCCATTTTGTTTCATATTGGCCTAATTAAAAATTACATGGGATAGGAGGAGGGAGACAGTGAGATTAAGGGGATGGGAGGGAGGTAAAGGAAGAGAAGGGAGAGAAGGAGATGTGAGAGAGGAGGAGGGGAGGAAAGGGGAAGGGGAAGGGAGGGTAGAGAGCTAGATCCGCAGACGGTCCGCCATCTTTTCAAAAATAAAAGAAAAATGTACTAAAGAAAAGAATTCTGTTTTTGGCCAAATGTTTCCGGCAAAATTCAAGCTACAATAACTACCAAATGTGTTTGTTTATCTGATTCTAAGCATTTTGATTGGTCGATCGCATTTATTGTGACTTCCGTAATGAGATGATAAAATGTCAAAATTGACCGGAACTACTTTCACACAAACGCAAAAGAAATCAAGAATTGTCTATATAGCGTGAAATAAATAATACAAATGGTATCAAATAATCCATTAAAACTCGAAACATCTCCATGTGTCAACTTATGAGGGTTAAGTACCCGAAATTGCGCAGTGATTACATCGGTTGCTACGCGCATGATTTGAAAACTGCAGCGTGCTCAAATGTTTATTTTCCTTAGAATTTGTACGCATTCGGGAAAAATTCATTTGTTCGTTTGGTAATTATAGCGAGCGGAGCTCGCTGCAAAGGCCCGAAGGGCCTTTGCGAGCGAAGCTCGCCCTTATGGTAACGCGTATACACATATCTTATTGAGAAAATATGCTGAATCAAAGAATGAGAATGTACTACTATGCTTTCAAAAATGTTCGTCCCCTCGCAGACAGAGTTACTGCGGAGATGCTGGATATTGCCATTTAAAAATTTTTTTCGACTCCAAGTAGACGTATATGTTATACTCAATTTTTGTTTATAAGTTAAATTTATTGAAAATATTTTTCGTAAATCAGGTAACGATAAAGCATCAACTAGGCGGTGTAACCACGGGAAATCCGACATTTCCGGTTTTAAACGAGACGTTTCGCTCTGATTGCTTTTCTCGTCTCGGGTGGTTTCTTACTGTGAAAAGTCGGAATATGTTTGGTTTTTCTTTTGTTCTTGAGTAATTTATTTTCATCTAGCCTAAACATTATTCTTACAAAATAAAAATGAATTATAAACAACCATATTTTTAAAGAACCGTATTTTAAGCCCCCCCCCCCCCCTTAAAATGTTAATCTGCTGGTCTAGATCAATTTTACAAATGCTTCCGTGTTTCCACTCGCCTTATATACTACCTTTTTTTGGCAGTCATCAAACAGAAAGTTTTGTCAGATAAGATAAACCGTCATAGTCAAAATAAAAAAGAAAAATCATTTTTATTTTATATAATCATATCTATTTTCTCTCCGCTCGCACAAAAAGGCTTTGCCTTGATTCATATTAAGTATATATATTGAATGTTCTACACAATTTGTGATACGACAACTGACATTTCATCATACAATAAAATGGAAAAAATAAACATTCAATTCTTAGATGAACACAAATGATCTATAAACATCGAAAATTGTGTAAATTCATTAGATTTATTCTGCTTATGTATAGTCAGATGTAAATCTGTTGCGCTTTTTAAAAGTAAAAACTGTTATATATAATATGATTGTCCACCTATACCATTATGTGATGGTCTGTTGTTGTTTGATTTGTATTGTTGTATACATGTATATGCATGTATGTGTAAAATTCTCTGTATCACTGAATATGGATTTAGAGAATAAAGAAATATGAAATCTGAATATGGGAAACGTGGACTTGTAAGCATGGATATTTATTCTCATTCTGCGATTCATCACGAATCGGTCGTCCAAAGTAGAGACGGTGTATACATGTAGTGGTAGGTGGAATTATCCAACAGGTTAGTCACAGCTGCAACTGTGACGGACAATTGAGACGATGATTTTGCTGCTCTTCTCTCCTTGCACCCCTCTTGTCTTCTCCCTTTGCACCTCTTGTATATTCCCCTTGGTAAAGAAGAGGACACATCAAAATATCACTTCTCCATTCCAGAGCTGTATTAAACCAACGGGTCGGCTTAGGCATCGAGATTAGCCATAGTAAACTAATATTGAATTTTATTTATTTATTTTTTTTTTACGTCCGCGGGCGAGTACCGTTTAGGAAAATTGTTCAGAAAAACACATACAAACAACAAGCGCGGATCCAGAGGGGGGTCGGGGGGTCCTGACCCCCCCTGGAGTTTTCGAAGCATAGATAATTTTTGTTATTAATATACATATTTCATAAGATTAAGTCCAAATTCCCTTTTGTTGTCATAATATTTGAAAAATATATTATGAATTTGTATTAAAAAATTTTCATTTATGTAATATTTTGCCGTCAGCATTTCAAAATTTTTCTCAGGCTCGCTTCCGCTCGCCAGAATTTATTACGTACATATACGTTATATTTTTCAAATGGTGCTGCGTTTTCCAACACATATACATTACACCTAGGTCAATAAACAAGGGTACTAAGCAAATGAAAAGAAACTGAAAATGATACGTATAGTGGATTTTATTCCAATTCTCGGAAAAAAATTTCGCTGGCTCCCTATCACTCGCCATTTCTTGTATTTACATATTAGAACTGACAATCAATAATCAAGTACTATATGATGTAAAAATTCAAGATTTTAAGCTTTATGATCGCCTTTGCTCTCCAGTTACCTGTTTTATTAATAATTAGAAATAGAACTAACAAAACTTTATATCCTTGCGGGTTTTTTTTTTTTTTTGGTTTTTTTTTTTTGGTTTTTTTTTTTTGTTGTTTTTTTTTTTTTTGTTGTTGTTTTTTTATTTTTTGCTCTTCAAAAAATACGGACTTAAGGACCCCCCCCCCCCCTGAAAAAAATTCCTGGATCCGCCCATGAAACATGCATTTTCGACTCAAATATCAAAAGTAACTTTTTCATATATTTTCATTGATATGCTAGCCAAACAAAAAAGTCATAAAGAAACTTTTGTTCTCAAAATATTTGGCAACACTGTTTCAGGCCATAAAATTTGTTCCAAAGTCATGATTGCCTATCAAGTATTAAAATCAAACAAACGACGAAATTTGATTAATAATTGCAATTCTCTTTACATTTCTTTATTTGATATAAGGACTTGAGCAAGTCTACCCAATCTACAAAATAACCGTTTAATCAGTACAACAGCTGTAGTCTTTGAATCTTCTCTGCAATCAACTTCTAAGTTCATAATCCAATGTGTACTAACAAATGATACTCATATATTGGGTATGACGCAAGTTAAATTATTAAAATTATGACATTAACGTTACGTTACGTAGGTATTATTCAAGAATTTGATCAAGAAGTACGTACTTCTCATTAAAAATTTCGGTAATATGATGTACGCAATGGATGATTTAAGTAAGCGTAACGTAAGTATCGCCTAAAAAGCAACCAACCACTGTTTTCGATGGAAATACGATTTTTCTTTACAAAACATGAAAATATGTATAAAAAAATAATAATAAAAAAGCTTTAGAATAATATTTGAATGTAACTTTCCCCCTATTTCTCAATGTATACACGTCATGTTTATGTCTAACTATGTGCTATGTAAGACGGTTATTGTATTGTTGTTACGTAGACCTCAATACACCTGCGACATGCTATTTCATGAGTAAAAAAGACAAAAACCAACTTGTAAAAGAAAAGTCCGATTCTGAAAATAAGTACACTGAAACAGATATTATTCAGATGTTAAACTTTCTGATCGACAACATTTTTGTGGTGTTTGGAGGAAAGGTCTTCCAGCAAATTGTCGGAATTCCAATGGGGACCTATTGTGCCCCTCTCCTTGTCGACAAAAGCTGAATTCATTCAATCTTTGGTCTCTGAAGGGCAAAGATATTTAGCTTCTGACTTCAACTTCACTTACAGATACATAGACGATGTGTTGTCCATCAATAATCCAAAATCGCGGATTACCTCAGCAGTATCTATCCTTCGCAGCTTGAAGTCAAAGAAACTACAGGGACAAATAATTCAGCATCCTATTTGGACATAATGTTGTCCTACGACACTGATGGTCACATGAACACCTCATCTATGACAAACGTGACGACTTCAATTTTAGCATTACAAACTTTCCTTTTCTGAGTAGCAACATCCCTTCATCGCCTGCTTATGGCGTGTTCATATCTCAGTTGATACGCTATGCCAGAACAAGTGCAAAATATACGGATTTTGTTCTGAGAGCTAGGCGTCTTTCAAATAAGCTTCTCAGTCAGGGATATGTTTGTGACCGACTAACATCGTCACTGAGGAAGTTCTACGGTTGATATGAGGAACTCGTCATACACTATGATGTCCCATTCTCCAGAATGGTGGATGATATTCTGTCATAGACCATAAACCATCCAACCAAAGATTGTACTCTATGTCTTCCGAAATGGAAGTAACCGTATGTGACAGTTCTACCGAAATGAAGCGGCGGGTGTTGCATGCAAGCAGGAGATGCTTACTCTTCCTGGGCACCTGGTCTCATTCCCATATCGGGAGTTCGCTTCTTTTCATGTGGTGGAGGTTAATGTTTGTTTGCTTTTGTCCCTGTTTTATCCTGAATTTGTATGCCTTCAGTTTCTGATCTATCTGAATTATCGATTTTATGCTGTATACAGGGATATGGTCATTATCCATATATATATGCACAGCCAATGTAACTCCCTAAAATGTTACTATTGAAAGGAACGTGCTGCAATTCGTGTATTAACACTCGTGACGTCACAATGCATAAGATCTAAAGAAACATGCCGCGACGGCTGTTCTGACCTGCAAACTGAACCTGCGGTTAGATGAATTTTAACGTCGCCCTTTTACATAGAAAAAGCAATTTCAGAATACAAGAATGAAACAGACAACTATGGTGCATATATATAGAATAAATGTCATAATTTGTGTTTTGTTACGGGTATGCAACACACAGCAAGTGCATTTATCGCATGAAATGCGCTAACGCGCATTACATGTACGATAAATGCACTTGCTGTGTGTTGCATACCCGTAACAAAACACAAATTAAGACACTTATTCTTTATATATATGCACAACCAATGTAATTCCCTGAGGTGTTACTAATGAAAGAAACGTGCTGCAATTCGTGTATTAACACTCGTGACGTCACAATGCATAAGATCTAAAGAAACATGCCGCGACGGCTGTTCTAACCTGCAAACCGAGCCCGCGGTGACCTGAATTTTAACGTCACCCTTTTACCTAGAAAACGCGATTTCAGAGAACAAGAATGAAATAGACAACTATGGTGCATATATATAGAATAAATGTCATAATTTGTGTTTTTTGAAACGGGTATACAACACACAGCAAGTACATTTATCGCATGAAATGCGCTAACGCGCATTACATGTACGATAAATGCACTTGCTGTGTGTTGTATACCCGTAACAAAACACAAATTAAGACACTTATTCTCTATTTGTCATTGACTGCTTTAGTGTCATCAAATTTTGGAGGACGGTGCAGTAATGAAGGCATATATGATTGCACATTGTAGACTAACTTAACATATATGTAAAGATAATCTGTGTACTTAACATTGGTAATTGCTAACGATAGTTACGTATGTATCGTTTTTGGTACTTACTGTAGACTGGTATCTCATTATTAAAGTTATATGTCTTGCAAATGATGGTCACAAATTTTGATACATCTAGTTAGGCTTTTGAAACCAATGACCATGATAGCAATTTTGGACTTCTTTCTTTTATTTCTCTATAAAACACACGAAGACATGTTATCTATCATATTGCACCTTATTCGTGGGAATCAGTGTAAAGCCGAATATTTTGTATCTTAGCGGGTTCAACTTTGCACGCTCACGTGGACATTTTACGCCCCGCCCACATTCGTAAAACAACTTCCGCCAAAATGGTGGCGAAGTGATCAATGTCTACCTGATTGACAAGCTTTACTTTATTCTTGCTGTCCTATCCTCTATGTCATTATCCTGAGTTATGTAGGAATATGTTTTAGATCATGGAATCAGTAAGCATATGATTTTGAAATATCTAAGCCATGACTTTATTTCTCGGAGCTTGCCTTTTAAAAAAGAAGAAGAGAAAAAAAAAACATGCATGTGTTTCCAAGTTTGACTTATTACATGAATGATATTCGTAATTGCCTCGCGGTTAAAGTCAAATTGATCCTCACTCAATCACAATTTCATCATAAAGTGGAGAACATTCCTCTCCCCCCCCCCCCCCCCCCTTTTAAAGGCTTTTTGTTACACATGACAATGTGTTGAGCACTGTCTGGTTAATACGCAAGATCACAAATTCAGCGCATGCGACATGTCCGTTCTGATTTTTCAGTCACCTACCTAAACCATTGTTCAAAATGGGTCCCTTTAAAGTACGAAACGAAAACGAAACGAAATGGAAAAATTCAAACAGCCAAAATGCAAAAGTCAGGTTCGGAAATCTATGTAGGCATGGAATTTCCTACTCTGCATAAGGAGCACCCTTCCTTGAGTGTGGCATTACCTAGGAATAAAAAGGAACTAATAAATATTTGAGGGAGAGGACAGGTCAAGAAGAGGAGGGAGGTGACAATGTGAATTTGTTGATCATATTAAAGTGCTCCGAGCCGGTATTGAACCGGGATCGTTGGCGTGGAATGCCAGAGCGTTACCGAGTGATCATATGAATGCTTTCAGTGCTTCTGTGTTGCTTGGCGTTGTGCTGTCTTGTTTGTATGGTCATCTTACAGTGGGCTTATTTTACACAAAAGTTGTGCGTTCTTAGAGACCTTTGGGTAACAGAAAATTCAGGGATTTTTTAGGGGTTCTCCAGGGCCGAAATTCGGCCCTATTCCCAATGCTTAAGGGGGTCCAGAACGTACAGTATCCGAAAGAACCCCATCGGAAAGCTCTAGATCAATTATGACGTCATAATAGAAACGGCGACTTTGGCACGTTTTTCGCAAGAATGTCAGCATTAGGTAACGTAAAAATAAGGGGAAGGGGGTAACAAAATCACTGTAACTGAAAAACTGACGGTCAAATTTCAATAGGAACTTATCGGTGTTTTACTTGACATATGAAGAATTAAGGTAATATCAAGTTTTTACGGAAAATAAATGAAAGGGTTTCAGATAAACGGACTTTATTATCAAAAATTAACACATCAAAGATGTTCTGAAAATAGACATAAATTTAACTCCTTGCCACAATTTCTTTCAAAAGTCTTAGTGATCATTTATAATTCTATACATACATGTACCCGATTGCCCACATCATATCAAAATGAAAAATACAGAACTTGTTAATATTCTGCTTCTACAGAAGATTTGTAACTGTTTTTCATTACCTAAAGTGTCTTAATTTTAATGTCAAATAAACGGCCCATTTTGGGGCTTTCAGTGGGTATTATGTACGTTCGTAGCTTCAAAACTAACGGTAAAAAATTGATGAAACTTTGCATGTAGAAAAAGTATTTTTCAATGATAAACATTTATAATTTTTAGGAAAATTAAATGATAGGATCTGTATTTGTGTCTGGCTGTCTTGAACCTCCTTAAGCACAGGCATTTTTCCCAATTTCTGAGCTTTAAGTTCCCAATTTGAAAAAAAAAATTAAATTCCAATTAAAAAAGTATAAAAACCCTTTGAAATTACTGAAAATACATTTATAATTTTTCTGTTTTACAATGTTTACTATCTGAAATATAATATTCTTGGTACTACAGGTGTCTATATGCATTTATTCGTCTTCATTAGAAGCAAATTTTTGCCTTGTTTTCTCAATTTATTTGTATAATATTTTCCCAAATTTCTACCAAATGTCGCTATTTCCCCCAATTTTGAAGGCCCAGGCCCCTGGAATCAAAGGGTAAAAAAAAACCTGTGAAAAAGTAATCCGGATAACCACACCATGCATCTGCTACTAATGTAGCAGATGGCCGTCCTAAGTCGGCACCGATTGTCCATGGGTCCCGTAGGTTTATGTGTGCTCTTTTAAATTGTTTGATGTTTTGCTCGCTTTTATATAGTCCCTATTGTGGCTCTTGCTGTGTGTTGCTGCAACCGAGTCTTGTTGGAGATCCCCTCCTTTTTTAACTCTGTAAAAAATAGTCAAATCACAACCATACTAGTAATCGTACTTGATCATATTCCTGTGGTACATCAGTATAACTAAATCATCAGGATTCATCAAAATGAACGTAAACAACAGTGATGACAGAGGGACAGATAGAAGGCAAGCTAATACCAGTGCTACTCCCTTCGGTTTCAATTAAAGACTAAAATACCATGTGCAGTGGCTTTGAGGAGAATTTAAATGTTCTGGAATGGATCCACTTCACGCAGGAGATGCTGACACTCTCCAAGCACATGATCTCACTCCATATGGAGTTCACTCTTGTTCACATAGCGTAAATGATTATCCCCCCCCCCCCCCCGCAAACTAAGTGGGGGGGGGGGGGGGGGCTGGTGGTATATAGAAATCACCCTGTCTGTCCATTACATCTAGTCCAGAGCATAACCCTTCCCCCTGTGGATGGATTTCAATAATAATTCACAGAAATGTTCCTTTGGGCCTAAGGGTGTGTCACATGATGACGTTGAACCAAGATCATATATGTCATGACGCTCCGCCCAAATTGTTATTCATGTAGAAACTTCAAATTTCCTTCTAGCCTATACTTAGACTTAATTTAATTCTTCATTCAGGAGCAGCATCATATTCCCACTTAGCTTTTTGTAAAAAGTATTACCAGCAACGACGTAGCTCTGCCTGAAAAAGTGGAGGGGCACAACATCCCAAAGTTTCTTACAAACACAAAAAAAACAAAACAACAACAAATAAAAAAAAAAAACGGGGGGGGGGGGGGGGGGAGAGATAAAGAATGGGGTTCTCATGTTCTGTATGCACATATGTCAAGTTTAACTTGTGATAACATCTGGGAGTGCTCCGAGTAAGCGTAGGGTCATACATAGAAGAAGAGGAAGATTAAATATTGTCGATATTTCACGTGCTGTCATTTTATAAAATGTTTCTGAACATGCTATTTTTTTCCATTTCGTTTCGTTTCATTTCGTTTCGTTTTCGTTTCGTACTTTAAAGGGACCCGTTCAAAATAGAGCTGAAACGAATATTCGCGAACGAATAGCTAGTTTTCAGCGAATATTGGAATGGAAAATTGGTATTCGAATATTCGTTAGTATACATACAGTCCCATAATTATACAGAAAAAAAGGAAATATAAAGCAATGTATAACTTAAGTTTGCAAGACTTAAAGACACAGAAACCGATGTCAATCTTGAGCAAACGAATAACCCACCAACGTTCACACAACTGGTCAGTACGTTACTTTAAAACATGCATGGGCAGTCGTGTGTCATTTGCAATAAATGATAAAGACGCTTCAATGTCTTGTTATAACATAGATTTCATCTGATAATATTTTCAAGCAAGAGCAGCACCTGAATATCTAAGGTTGCATGACATGAACCCCTTGGTCCCTCCTTTCCTCCTGTCTTATTATAAAGGAATTTATAAAAGAAAAATTGATGTACATTGCAATAACTTTCCGACATCTTTTTTTTTTTTTTTGTCACCCGTAAATCCATAGGTTTTGACTGGGATTGGGTCACTAATGCTTAGTGCATAATGCAAGCTTTTAAGGTGCGAACAATATACTGTCCCCGTATGATTTCCACGTTGTCACATTCATGAAGTTTCCATGTACAATATAATAATACTACAACAGAAGCTCGATGCTAATGATCAGCAAGAATATCCGCCACTACTTTCCGTATATTTGACTAGAGAGAGATGGGAATATTTAAGGGCGGGTGTCATTGAAGGTAATTGGCATCGAGCTCCTGTGATTACTATCAAGTCCGATGAATTACCATTTTGGGATCATGGCGTGATGATGATTACGGGATTACGACGTATTAACATATAGATGCGTGAGTGTTTCATGGTTACCCCAAACCTAACTCTTTACCGGATTAATCTTTATTGTACAAGGGTTTTTTCATTGGTCAGAAACATAAGGAGCTGTTAAGATAAGGGCTTGATTTAGCCCTGAAATCAATCGATTATTTCTCGTGCGCTGTCCTTCTATTTCAGGTTAAAAGTGGTCGGGATTAGAATATAAAGTATTAGAAGATTCTTAGTAGGTATTTTATTATTTAAATAGATTTGGTGAAAGATGTTATAATTACGGGTTGAAGAGGTAGGGGTACTGATGAAAGAAAACGTCAAATATCGAGCGAAAATTCACAAAAAATGCATTAGTTTACACAAATTTGATGTTTATTATACTTCTCTACCTTTTAATGTGAAACTTGGATAAGAGAAATTAACCTTGATGTTATTATATCAATATAATCGGCAAATATCGTAATCCGGAAACTGAAAAACGGTTATATTTCGTATTTATCAGCCACATATGTAGCTTTCAGGTGCGAAATACGCACAGTGTAGAAATGGACAACTTTCTCATTCATTTCCTTCCTAACGGTCAATCCTTTGATCGGAACACACTCTGAATAGATTGTTACATGATATTTAAAGAAAAAATGGCAATTTTAATTTATTTTACCGCTCTAAATACTTATTCTAAAATAGTCATCCTCCCCCCTTTTTTTCGTTTTTCGTCTGTGGGACATTGTTCCCCCCCCCCCCCCCCCCCCCCTCGGTTCAGAACCCCACTTGGTCAGAAAATTTGTTTTATTGATATACGCCTTGGGTAAAAGTGGCATTCTGAACCGAGGGGGGGGGGAACAATGTTGTAGAAAATTTTTTCGTTTTCCGTTGATTTCTGTAGGAAAAACGCTTGTTTTCACCCAAAAAATCGGTCTTATTTTGAATAATTTATTCAACCTGATAGAAGATTCATATCTGTACCAAGTAACTTCTTATTTTTACCGAAAATTTTTCTCAATTTTTGCATTTTGAAATTTCGACTTTTCAGGGCAGATTTTACGCCTTACTTTTGAGGACGCTTTTAAAGTCCTTACAAGTAAATTAATAACGAATATTCGAATATGAATCGAATACGTGTCACGAATATTCGAATAGCATTTTCAGGTATTCGTTTAAGCTCTAAGTTCAAAACTTGGGCACCTTTTCTGCCCAAGTAAATTGATGAAGTCATAACAATGAGGAGCAATCGAAGAGAACATTCGTATAGTCTTGATCAGGTCCGGGATTACTCCAGAAATGGCTATAATAGCTAAATATGGCTAAAATAGCTATATATATATTATGGCAAAATTGGAGAAAAAATTTTAAGTACTAAAAAGTAACATTTTTGAATTTTTCTTTCAAACTCAAAATTGCAAATCGTTATGACCATCTGACCAAAGTTTACAAATAGAAGTTGGTACGTAAAACTTACAATTTTCAAGTTTTGACCGGGATAAGTTATCAAAATTTTGACTCATTCAATCTCAAAGATGGTATATTTTACATGTCAACTTCTTTAGTAAATATTGTTCAGATGTTTGGTCATAAACAATTGCGATTTTGAGTATTGGATCAAATTTCCAAAATTTACTTTTTTTTATGCCCCCCCGAATCACAGATTTGGGGGCATATAGTTTTTGGCCTGTCCGTCTGTTTGTCTGTTTGTCCGAAAAACTTTAACATTGGGCATAACTTTTGAATGGAAGGTGATAGAGCTTTCATATTTCACATTTGTATTCCTTGTGACAAGACCTTTCCATTGATACCAAAATTTTTGACCTTGTGACCTTGACCTTTGACCTACTTTTCAAAACCTTTAACAATGGGCATAACTTTTGAATGGTAAGTGATAGGGCATTCATATTTCACATGTGTGTTCCTTGTGACAAGACCTTTCCATTGATACCAAAAGTTTTGACCTCGTGACCTTGACCCTTGGCCTACTTTTCAAAAACATTAACACTGGGCATAATTTTTGAATTGTAAGTGATAGGGCTTTCATATTTCACATGTGTGTCCTTGTGACAAGACCTTTCCATTGATACCAAAAGTTTTGACCTCGTGACCTTGACCTTTGACCTACTTTTCAAAAACATTATCATTGGGCATAACTTTTGAATGGTGAGTGATAGGGCTTTCACATTTCACATGTGTTCCTTGCGACAAGACCTTTCCATTGATACCAAAAGTTTTGACCTCATGACCTTGACCTTGACCTTTGACCTACTTTTCAAAAACATTATCATTGGGCATAACTTTTGAATGGTGAGTGATAGGACTTTCATATTTCAGATGTGTATTCCTTGTGACAAGACCTTTCCATTGATACCAAAGTTTTTGACCTTGACCTTTCACATAATAATCAGAAAATGAAGTTTATACTAACTAAGATGCCACCGGGGGCATTTGTGTTTCACAAACACAGGCTTTATTTAGAACTTAAAATTATTTCTATAATATAGCCATTTATAGCCATATTTAGCTATTATAGCCATTTCTGGAATAATCCCGGACCTATTGGTTAGAACATAGCTGTCAACTGACCAGATTTCGCGGGTCAGACCCGCTTTTTTACCCTTTGACCCGATTATTTTTTATCAGCCGCGCGGGTCATGCCTTTCACCCGATTTTTCGTTGCTGACCCGGGAATCACCCGATTCAGATTTGGTTCTGTCTATTACTTGGGATTTAAATTTCAAGCAGTGACTTATTCAATTAGTCAAATTAAAACACCTGCAGTTACAGATAAACTGGGTTGTTTGTTTAGTGATATGGGAAGTAATTAGCCACTTTCATGTTGTTTTAACAATCTGGACTTGCATTATTATGGGAAGATGATCATAAACATGGAGATTTAATCAGACGAAAAGGGACAAATGTTTTTATAGTGTTTAAAACAATTGAAGCAGTGAAATGTAGAGTTCATTTCACACAAAATCTTCATCATGGTACCTTGTATAGCAATAACTAAATAAAAATATATCTAGCCTAGCAAATTCAACTACGAACCTTCAGGCCTTGATTATTTTAAAAGTTCTGAAATTTTACACATGTGCTACATTATCATATGATTATGCAGTATTACAATTTAAATATATGCTTTACATGTCTTGACCTGTATTTTTTTTGGGGGGGGGGGGGGGTTTAAATTTTATTCATAATGACATAAGCAAAAGGTCGTGATTTTGTTTTGCGCGCTATGACCCTCTTTTTCATTTCCCAAAGACGGTCATTGACCCTCTTTTGTCTGAAAAAAGTGGACAGGTATGGGTTAGAAGTATTTGCGATCTTCCGTATTCATAAACTGTATGAACGTTAAATATTTTGCAATTTTGACCACATTTCCATGCAAAATGTAAGATGAAATTGATACAATGCAATAGCTCTGGCTTAGTCGTAAATAGTTATATGATTGTCGGTGCACACAATCGAAACTTTGTAGAAAAAACATGTTTTAGGTAGGTCTTTGACGTGTGCTATTGTTGTTGTTGTGGTACGTATATTCCACCTCTTGGTAGGTGCACCTAGTTCATGGACAGGTGAAGGCTGTTCTCCCTTCAATCTCAAAATGAAAAGTTAATTTCTTTCACCCAGTTTGAAAAGGTACAGAAGCATAAAAAATAAAATAAAAAATGTGTAAAATAATGCATTTTTTGTGATTTTCACTCAATATTCTTCATTTTCTGCGATCTGTACCCCTACCAGTTCAACCCGTAATTACGACATCTTTCATAAATCTTTTTAAATAAAATACCTTTTAGGAATCTTCTAATACTGAATACATTTTTGTATTTTATCCCAACAACTTTTTTCCCTAAAATGGATGGACAGTGCATGATAAATAGTAGGTAGATTTCAGGGCTAAATCAAGCCTCTATCTTAACAGCTCCTTTGTAATGTGTCAATAATGCTTGTATATGATCTATATTACAGACTACTGGGCAGACCTTATCCCCTGAGGCTGCTGTGTTTGTGCCACGACAAGGTTCTGTATCGGTCAGTGGTCCATTTCCACTCCAGCAGATCCCTACGTACATGACAAACTGCTATCCATTTGTCCAGGACAGTGACAGGTAAAACTAGCAAATTGTAATCTGATGATCTTGGAATGTGATGAAAGGATCCATTTCCCCAATTTTTTTTGTTTTGGAGTTTCAAGTTTGATTAATTAAAAGTATTCAATACAGCAAAAACCCTTTCTCCAATTGAATTTTTTTGTGATGAAAATGAATTTTCAGAGGATATATAGATTGACAACCTATCTACTGATGTTTATATTACATTTTTGTTTATTGACAATTGTCACTCATGTACGTGTCTAACTATATTTCAGAGCACGTGCAGGATGGAATAGGGGACCACGTCCACGCAGACACCCTGGTCCTAAGCAGGCCAGAAATATTCCAGGTAAGTGAAAGATCACTGAAATCATCCTTAAGAAAAATGAACAAGCAACAATTCTTTGAAAAAATGATTTTTTTCTTTGATCATAAAAAAAAAAAGTTTTTGTTTTTCTTCATTTTCGGATTTTACCAGAAATTTCTAATATATTGGACTTTTTGATTAAGGTGTTGAATATTATCATTATTTATGTTTTCTGCGTGTTTATCTAAAACTGTTCTTATACATGTAACCCCTAGTCAGAAGATAGGGAAATTCAATTTTTGTTTGTGTACATAAGTAACTGTACTACATTTTCATGTCTATTGATTATGCAGTATTCAAATTAGGCTGTGCATATTTCGTATCACTGACTGATCCATGGTTCAGAGACATTCCATTTTGTTTACCTGTAAATAGAAATCTATAAATTTCGTATTACAGGATTTCCTTTTATTTGCAGGTTTCTCTGGTAACAGGTTTCCGGGACCCCACAGTTTTGGCCCACCTGTGCATACCTTTCCAGCTGGGCAAGTTGAAAATCCTTGGACCTCACCTGTGCTGCCTATACCACCACTAATTAACAACCTATTCCCGTCATCTGAATCATCAATTACAACAGGGAATGATGGGGGATTGAAGGAAGGTCAAGGTCACAACCTCCCTAAGTATCCAAACTCATCCAGGCGGCAGTGGAGCAGAACAGGGAGTCGGAATGATAGTGAATCAAGTCAAGACAATCAGAAATATTCTCATACTGGCCTATGTGATACACAAACAGACATAGTGCATGATAGTTGGCATGGCAACAAGGGTCAGAAGGTCGGTAAGGGAAGGGGGAGAAAAAAGGAATGGCAGAAAGAAAGACAGAATGTCAACCAAACCCATGTACATGGAAACAATGTGAGTAGAAAGACTAAAACCTTCAAGGTTCCTACAACAGAATACTTCCAGTTATATTCTTTACTCATTTCCTAAATTTTCTTACACATACCTATGACTATTTTGGTGGATATTGAAAGGAGGTAGAAATTGCCTGTACCGGTAAGCTAGAATTGTATATACAGTGTATGGTACATGTATTCTTTATAAAGAGAATGAAATTTCTTTCTCTCTTAAACATGTATTTATAGTTGTTAATGTATTTGGGGCTGGATATCTTTAGAGGAGAGTTTTCTATATGAATGTTTTGTGTGCTTCAAAGTATTACAATATTTATATTGCCACTGAATGTACAAGTCTCAATTACAGAACCATAAGAAAGTTTCCGAACAAGATGTGTCTCCCTGCGTTCCGTTTGCTGGAGGACACACAATAATTGTCAAAGAAAGCAGTGTCCAAACTGGTAAGGTTTTTATACAGATCGATTTATAACTGTAAAGGTAATTTCAGCTCTAATAATTATGGGAGTTTGCTGTAGTCTGAACAAGAAGAAAGATAGATGCCAATGCAGGCATAATGTTTCAAAAATGTATCTTGAAATTGAAAGTTAAAGATTTACGGAGATGTTTACTTGCAGATGTCTGTACAGTTATCTTTATATTTGGCATTTACCAAATCTACAATCTATGATATGTTATTTCAGATTTCCCTGATAGTTATGCAGATTTAACCCTCATGTCTCATCCTAGTTCGTTTTATTTACCATACCTGGGAGATTCCATCAGAAAATCTCCATCACACTCAAACTCAGACTTGGACTCAGACAGTGGCTATAACAGCCCATTACACAAGAGAAATGGAAGATTAAATAGTCCCTATGTGTCTGTAGGCACCTTGTCTATGACACATGTAGTTAACGTAGCTCAGACACCTGACTCTGTGCAGTGTGATTCCTACTCACAGCTGAAAGATTCAAACTCTAATAATGCCAATGTGAATTCAGATTATTATGTTTCGTCTGGGATGCCGAGTCAGCAATCTGAATCTCCCCAGAAATTCTCGTACGCCTTTATAGCCAAGAAGAAACCAGTACCTCAGACTAGCATTTCAGAACCTGTAAATGTGTCAAAACCAGACAGTGCTCAAGACAAACATAAAAATCCTACAGTAGAAAAAGAGAAAAGTTCTCGAAAAAATAGACGGTCAAAATCCAATAAAGAAAACGTGGAAAATAAACCTGCCTCAAAGCATCAACCTATCTCTGGTCCTTCTGATCAGAGTCAAGCAGACGACAAGAAGGAAAATATGGAGGATGAAGAGGGTGAGGGGAAAAAGAAAAGGAAGAGAAAAAGGAAAAGGAAGAAGAAAAGGAAAGATGGAGATGAAAGTGATGGCGGTGCCATGAAGGACTCTACTCCACAGAAGGAGGTGGAGTTACATTTCGAGGACGAAGAAGAGTTTCCTGACCTGATGGCCAGTACTGCCAGTGGGAGTAACAAGACAGGGGGAGCCTCTATTCCTCTGTTATCGTACAGTGCCATGTTAAAAAGTGTAAGTCTTAAAGTCACTTAAGTAAAAAATAGTTGTAGCTGACTTCCATCACACCATTTGATGCATTGCCTGTTTTGAGCATAATGAACTTGTAGGTCCTAACACAAGACTCCTTTTGAGTAGAGTACTGACTAAATTGCAATACATGTATAGCTTTTTCATCATATACCATTTCCCTTATGGATTCTATCAGCTATTCTTACCATGAAGATTGTATAAGGGATGTTGAATTTACCTTTAATTTAAACCTTACAGAGCAGCTTACAGAAAGTCCCATCCCCTGATGTTAGTGAGACAGTGGTCAGTCCTCAAGAGGAAATAAAAGAAGTTACAGAGGAGGGAGGCAAGTATAACAGCTGAAATACATGTATACATGTTGTACACATAAAAGTCAATCAACATCTTATTATTTTGCGGGAAAAAGTAGAATGTACATGTATGTAGAAAAATTCAAATCTAGTAGAAAAACATATCTGAGTTTGTGAAAAGTCTTTTTAAATTCAATCAAATTACTAATATCATAGGGGGCATTCACATTTGTGAATGGTTTGTGATCAAGTCATCTTATTAAACAGAGTTGGAGATGGTTTCCAAAGCAAAGAGTTCCAAACGTAGACGAAGAAGACAAGAAATGTTACAGAAAGCAGCGGACGAAGAATTGGCGGAAATCAGCCTTGAACAACAAATGTTGAGGGAACTAAACCTTAAACCAAAACAGAAAGGCTTTGGGAAGGAAGCGCAGACTCCTGGAATCCTCAAGGTCAATCAGCAACCTCAGGCTTCTGGCAAGAAATCCAAACAAGCAGTCAGCCTAGACCTTAGTGCTATGATAGATGCTCTGGAGGTAATACAACATTGTAATGCTTGCATACGGTAACCTCATTCTTCAGTAAAGACTAAAGTGATCAGCTCATTTCAATGTCATCTTTCAAAAATTGTTCATTAAACTACAAAATCATAATGTAATGCAACATTATACACGTAGTTGTACAGTGATGATTCGTTAGTCCGAAATTCATTACTCCGGAAATTTGTTTCTCCACATGGTTTCTTGGGGAACAAACGTGCATAGTGCAAAAATGATCCGATAATCCAGAAATCTGCGTTCTGGATTCAGGCGGTAGTTTTCATACATAAAGTATGTTATTTTGTCCCATTAGTCCAGACGATATAAGCGACTATTGTGTATTTATACGGACGTGTTTTCGTTGCAATTAATTTTTAGCTGGAGAAATCTACATGGACATGTTTTAATAATGATTAGTTTTTACCTGGAGAAATTTACCTCAAAGTTATGAAATTTTTAACATGATTCAGTAATCAGGAAAATTCATTAATACGGACAAAATACTCAGAAACCAATTCATCCAGACTAAGGAATCATCACTGTATACTGATTTCTTCGTATAGTTTAAGGATATGGCTTTCATCTTTTACGCCTATATTTTCATATTATCTGCACTGTGAAAGCAACATAATTCGTTTGTTTTCTGTCTGTCTGTATATCTATGTGGTAGACATACTCTAACATATAAGGCTATAACAGACTTTAGATTCATTATTCTATACTTTCATCATACCTACATGGGTGATAAAGGAATGATGAGGCTAACACTCCGTGAGGCTTTAGAACACTCTGTTTCAAGGTCAAGATAGCATAATTAGGGTACAGTTAGTTCATAGATTATCCCAGACATTTGAAATGTTTGTTTTTATTAAGTATTATTTGAGCTTAATCTTGAAATAGAAAAGTAGAATAGCATGATTTACTTCTTTTCTCATTTATAGAAAAAGAAAACTGATGTGCCAAAGAAAAGTACAGATCAGAAAGTTGGAAAGAAAAGAATAACTTCCAAGACAGAAGAAAAGGTAAAACAGATTATTGACTCTGTGTGGGAATTTTGCATAGGATTTATTCTTAATGAAAAAGTAGATAAAATATAGGTCATAAGTTTATCAAGTACTTGTAAATATCTATGTTCTATTTTGTGTTCTTATAGATATCTGCAGTTTGACAATAATGTTCAATCTTCACTTATTCAGGATAGACAAGAAAAATGTAATTACAATACAGTAAAAATAACGAACAAAGCTATCATATTTTTTAAAATTTTCATTTGTATTTGTTTACTATATAGGTTATGTTAATACATGTACTATTTATATGAACAAGACTTCAGCTTGATTTCCATATTTGTAATGGAAGCATTATTGATAAAGGTATTTTCAAATTTGCTATTCAAAACCTACACAAATTATTGTGATTAGTTATAAACTACTGTCAAAAAAGAATCGCATGATGATATGTATACTATTTGTTAACTTTATCTTGAGAACAAACAATACAAATAATTTAGCAGAGCAATACTGGTCTATTTCTTTGAAACATCTGAAGATGTCATAAAATTGAAAATCTTTTTGATGAATATAGATTTCTATAATGTATGAATACTTTCATAGGATACATGTAAATGACTGTCTTATATCACTAATCTCTTATGGTTTGTAGCAACCGGGCCTTGGACATAACCTTTTAGATTCCTCAGCTCCGACAAAGAGAGGGAAAGAAAGAGAAAATCCTAAACCGAAAAAACCAAGCTCATTAAAAAAGGTAAAACCTTTCAGATAAGGAATATAGGACAATTTCATTCAATTTAAAAAAAAAGAATGTAATTTTCATGTCAAAGAATTCCTAATGTTTACATGTCTAAATGTGATCATTTGAACCACTGAGAAGAGATAGGGCTGGATTATGAAAAATAAGTGTTTCTCTTTGACAGGTCATATTGAAAGAGAGGGAGGAAAAAAAGAAATTAAAACTGTTGGATGATTCTGAATCACATAACTCGTAAGTTTACGATAACTAATGCTCAGTCTGATAAATATCAGAATTTGTTTTGCTCCCTATGACTGAATTGTTACAACAAAATGTATAGGCAACATGTATCATTAATACTGACAAATCAGATGCGTCATTTGTTTTGGATGAAAACTTCTCATAGTAAGAGTTAGGTAAGGTATTGAGAGAATCAAGTCATTGTACATTAATGTAATCATTGAAGTAAACTTTCATATAGTCATATGTCACTGTGCTAAAGGTGCCAAAGTAAAATTTTGTGCTAATATTCTCATTTTACAATATGACTGAAATAAACCATTTTGTTTTGCAAGAAATGAAATTGTGTATACTTAACTTTGATGAATAGTACTCCCACTTGAGAATGTATTTCTATGTACAAACATGTATTCTACTATAATAATTTATTGCGTTTGTTTCAGGGGTTCCCTTGGTTTAGGTATTGTCTGCGGTAATGAAAGTGATCTGTCTCAGGATGGTAAGTAAATTTATTTGTAGAAATCTATTTTCAGGAGAGTTGCAAAACTGTTCTTAATTTGATGTAGTTTAGGTATCATCCAGGTGGGGAGCATTCTCAAGTCATATACTTTTAGAGATACAATTAAAAAGAAAATTAATTCACCTACTCCCCTTGAGTTAAAGAATCCCTATTGATTTCGGGGGCTGATAGGTCAAAGTCAGATACCTCAATGGTTGAAAATGGTTTCCAAATGATAATAGAGTATATATTGCACTGTCTTGAAGCTTTCTGGATTTGATCCTTATAAGTCAATGACAAAGTGATTCCTATTTAAAGTAAAATGTTCACTTTCTTAACTACTCCGCATCCGCTGCAAAAAACTTTTGCAGTAACAAGTACTTGAGGGCCTCTTTCAAATTTTGCTTTAATGGTAATCTGTTTAACAAGATGGCTGCCAATGGAACATTTTCTACTGTTAGAATTTTATCATATCTTTAAGGTTAAACCTACATTGTAGTTTTGGAGTGTCAAAAATACAGTTGCTAAATTGAATGTTATGTATACACATACATGTAGTACATTTTAATTGAAAATAACGAAGTTGCAACTGTAAAACTTATGCCAGTTTGAAATCCTTCACCATTTTGTAAATCCTATTAGATTTATGAAAAGTACCAAATTTCTTTATTGGTGCAGGAATGAGCATTAAGAGCATGAACGAGTATAGCTGTGTGGGGACCCCAGCCAGTAATGATTTATCCCCGATCAGTCAGACCTCTCCCATCAGTATGAGTCCCCTCTCCCCTGGGGTCAGTCCACAGAGCTCAGAGGTCAATAGTCCGATAGCAGGCATCATAGGCAAGGAAGTCCGGATGAAAATCCACAGCAGGAGGTTTAGGGAGTAGGTGTACTATACCATTCTTTTTCCTTGAAAACAATTGAATTATAAGTCCATTGACAAGAAAACATATGTGTGCATTTATATATAACTAAGAATGCATTCTACATGTACATGTTTAAGTTTTTCCATTAATTTCCATTCTTCCTTTCTTAGCTCACCTGAGCGAAGCTCAAGTGAGCTATTGTGATAACGCACCGTCCGTCTGACTTAAACTTTTTACATTTTAAACTTCTCCTCTGATTGGCTGAAGCCTGATACAATTTTGACTTCTCCTCTAGAACTTCAGCACAGAATTTCACGAAACCTTACAGGAAGCAAGTACTCAAGGTCCTCTAATAAGTTTGTGTTTTTTGTGCTGATCGGTCAACAAATATGGCCAACACTGGCAACAGGGCTCTGATTGGCTGACACATTTTCAACTTCTCCTCTGCAACTGCGTCACAGAATTTCATTAAACTTTACAGGAAGCAAGTTCTCGAAGTATTCTACCAAGTTTGTCTTTTTCGTGCCGATCGGTCAACAAAAATGGCCGCCAAGGGCTCTGATTGGCTGACGTATTTTCAACTTCTCCTCTGCAACCGCTGCAAATTGCCCTTGGGCCTCTTGTTTCATATACCTGGCATTTAAATGAATTATTCATAGTAACGTCATACAAACAGTAAGATATGTTAAATGTATGGATAAAGTATTTCTTTCAAGGTAAGTCCAAGGTGTTTTAGATAGACATGAATCATCTGAATGAAATGTGCATCTTTACTATAAAATCTACTGTAAAACCGTACTTGAAACTGGATGCATTCTGATATACATGTATAACAATGATTTTGTTACAGATATTGTAACCAGGTTCTTAACAAGGATATAGACAATTGCTGTACCGAGTTACTGAAGGATCTAGTCAGATTTCAGGATAGAATGTATCATAAAGACCCAACCAAGGTAAACTAATCACCTTCAGAACATCTTTGGTGATCCTTTATTGAATTTTACAGCCAAAATATTTTCTCTTTTGCTGAACATTAACACTGTAATTGCCTACATGGGAGTACTTGTATAAATTATTGTCCCCCTCTTTCAGCCAATCACAAAAAAAACTTTAACTTTTGGCACAACTTTGAATAGTAAATGACAGGGCCTTCATATTTCACATGCATATTCCTTGTAAATAGACATTACTGTTGATGCCAAAACTTGCCAGAACTTTTAACCTAAGTATAGCATATTAATGGTAATGAAAAGGGAATTGAAATTTTTCATGGATATTCCTTGTACATAAGTTCATTGAGAAGACTGTCCTGTTGATACCAAGACAAAATTCAGTTAATACACATACATGTACATACATTTATCTCATGAAAAATTGAGGAACAATTTTTTCTCTACTTTTGATGGCCTTGGAATTAAAAAATGTGGTATAGTCTCTCATCCCATTGTCTGTTTATATGCACAAAACTTAGATCTTGGCTATAAGTTTTGATTGGTATAGGATAGCAATTTCATTTCTCTTCCTGGTAACGAGACCTTCCTATTTGTACTAAAAGTGGAGATTTAAATACTTTAAAAAAGCCTAAACCTTGGCCATATATTTTGAATGGAAAGTAATATGGCTTTCATATTTCACATGCTTAATCTTTGCGGCAAGACACTGGTAGCAAAATTTTGACGTTGTGATCTTGACTTTTGAATTTGAACAGCGTTTATGCTGGCAAAGCCATACATGTATCTTGAAATATATTTTGTTTTTGGGAAATTTCTTTACAATTTTTTTCTTAGTTGAATTCAATGTTACATGTAGTTTCTAAGATTGTACATGTACATATAAAATATAGTGCCCACTTGCATAGGTTCCAGTTTCTAAGTACTTCCCATCCATATTAATTTTAAATACTAAATTTTGATTCTTTTGTGGGAAATCAGTGTATAAATTTGTTTGCTTTCTTTTTTTTCAGGCAAAGTCAAAAAGGAGGATAGTATTAGGTCTGAGAGAAGTGACTAAACATCTAAAGCTGAGGAAAATTAAATGTGTAATCATATCACCAAATCTAGAGAAAATACAATCAAAAGGTAAACTAAAAATAGCAACAGGAAAAAATTTAAACGTGTGCAATTTAAAAGGCTAATCTGCTTTTAATCTAAATATGTTGTAAATACATGTATGAATAGCCAGATTCAAACTTGTATATGTTATATTGTATATTACTAGAACTTGGATCATTTATGTTCCGTATTTTACCCATTTTGTCCTTTCTTTTTTTTAGGAGGATTAGATGATGCTCTAAACAACATTTTAAACTTGTGTAATGAGCAGAATACGCCATTTGTCTTTGCTCTCGGTCGACGAGCTCTCGGTAGAGCCTGTGCCAAGCTTGTGCCTGTTAGTGTTGTGGGAATCTTCAATTACGAGGGTAGCAATGTGAGTGTTCACTTAAAAAACAAGAAATTCTGTAACTAGTAAGATGTTTATTTTACACGCACACACATTCACCATAAGTAGGACTACATTTTGACAAAATCTGACCTAATTACCTTGAAGTTTAATATTCTACTTGTTATAACATTACATTTATGTTGAAGAGTTTAAAAAGCAGATGACATGACCTTGAACAGAATGATCAATGTGACTAATGTCTTGTGATAAAAGGGCTTACGCATAAAATCTTTTATTCTTTGAAATAATCTGTTGGAGGTATGATTGTCCTTGGACCACTTTTCATCAAAATATGCTCAAATTTCTCTTTTCAGGAGAATTTTACTCGCCTAATGGAGCTCAGCGAACAGGCTAGACAGTCCTACAAAGAAATGGTGAGCGTTATAGAGAAGGAGATCCGTGATTACCCCACCCTAGGTGCTGCTGCTGCCGTGCCCCATATATACGCCCATATGGGCCACTCCCGTACCCCTTCAGGAGCCAGTGTCCTCTCCTTCACTAGTAGTATACTGTCTGAGCCTATCTCTGAAAACTACCCCCATTCTGAGCCCGAGACTGACAGTAAAGGTTACGAGATCGTAAAGGAAGATTCTAGTATTGATAACCTCAATAAAGTAGCTCATTTAAAAATGAGGGGTGTAGGAATGCAGGAACTGAAGAGTAAGATGATTTACCCGAGTGTAAATGTTGATATTGATGATGGTAACGAGGCAGATACTGAGGAGTATGAACAACGGAGGAGGAACGGACAAGGGAGATTACCAAGTACCGAGGACTATAGTAGAGATGAGGACAGTGAAGGGTCCTCAGAAGAAGGCTCAGACACAGTGAAAGCTCTGCCTCATATTGATTCTATACATAGCAGCATGCAGGAACTTAATACCGAGATATTATCTCAAAATTCTGGTCGTACTTACGAATGTGATGCAATATCTACGCATTCATCTCGGACATTAGGAGATGGAAGCTCAACAATTTTAGCTGATGCAGGTGAAAGATCACGACACGACACTCCAAAGAGTGCTGGTAGTCCTAGTAGTACATTACAGAGAGGGAAAGTAATCGATGCTGAGAGAATTCAGAATTGGGTTCATCAGACACAATCAAGGTTAGAAAATCTACAACAGAGTCAGGAGGATTCAGACGATAGTAGCGACACTGGTTCCGACTCGGACACTAATGATAATGTAGAGGACATAGATACAAACTCTGAACATATCAAACCACACAGTGATGGTCAAAGTCAAAGCAATACTAGTCAGGACGAGCAGTCTAATAAAGGTGTTGGTAGCCATCATAGTGTTAAACACAAGGAAAGTGATCTGGATAGCACTGCCAGAGGAGCTCAACTTGATAATACATCCAGTGCTTATAGCACAAATACATCAACATCTAGACAAGAAAGTGTACAAAACCACTTGCCATCTATAGAGGAAGGTTCAGAACTTACTGAGTCTGAAGTATCTTTAGAACATAAAACTACTTCAGTAGATGTTGAAGAAGTTGAAATAGCAATAAATACATAGCAATACACTGCACACAGTAATTTGGTGCACACATGTTGTAGACTAAGGAGGGCACATTACTGAAAAAAATAATTACATGCACAATTAATGATACTAATAATCGGAACACTTATGTGCTTTCACCCTGGGTTGTCAAAAAATATTGTTTTCTCTCTTCCTTGTTTTCTTATAAATGATCCTCATTGATGTCTCTCTCTCTATCATCTTTATACCCCCACAAACAAAGTTTGGGGGTATATAGGAAACACCCTGTCCTTCCGTCTGTCTGTCCGTCCAGTTAAGAAGTTCTTAAAGCAGATAAATCTTCAAGTATAAGTGATGGGGCTTTTATATTACATACATACATTCACCATAATAAGTACTACATTTTGATACCTTGACCTTGAACTTTGACCTTATAGTTATATTTTGGTTAATAAGTTCTTATTTATATTTTTTCACATATAAGTGATATGACTTTAATATTTCATATATACATTCACCATAACAAGTACATGTACTACATATTTATACCAAGACATTTGACCTAGTAACCTTGACTTTGAACATTGACCTTGTACAAAATGTAGTGATATTTTGGTTAAGAAGTTCTTAAAAAGCATATATCTTCAGGTATAAGTGATAGGGCTTTCATATTTTATACATACATTCTTCATAGCAGGTGCTACATATTGATACCAAGACAGTGATTTTTGTTTTAGTAATTTGGGAATGTGCAATAGGCCACTTGCCGAAATTCATAATGGCTGACAAAATGACGAAAATGTCCGAGGTAGGCAATTTTTGCACACTTTTTCATTGTTAGGTCATAATGGAATTGCGTCTTTCAACAGTGACGTCATAATGTAAAACAACGTTAAAAGATGTTGACTCGGACATTTTGTTCTTTCTAACAAAATCGGAAAATGGTCTATTGGGAAAATTAATGACGCTTGGAAATATTTTGGGAAGTTCTAATATAAAAGCAAAATGACAGATTATACAATCAAAAGTTCAGAATTGAATGTTTGATCAAATAATTTTCTGTTAAATATGATTTAATTTTTTTATGCTTACAACAATATGGCAAATAATAAGAAAATTTAACTAATTTCGTTGATAATTCCATCTATATGAAATTGGGAAATTTTAGAGCCACAATTGGGAAAAAAAGATACTATTTTTCATTGGGAATAGGACCAAATAACAGCCCCAAAAAGGGGGAAAAAATCCCTGCAAGACATCTGACCTTGAGACCTTGACTTTGAACTATGACCTTATTGTAATATTTTGGTTAATATGTTCTTAAAGTGAATATATCTGCAAGTATAAGTGATGAGGCTTTTGAAATATTTCATACACACATTCATCATAACTAAGTATTACTCCAAGACATTTGACCTTGACCTTTGACCTACTTTTAAACTATAAGGGGTATGGCTTTGATATATCACATGTAAATGCTTTTCATTTGATACCATGACTTTTGTCCTAGTGACCTTTGACCTTCTTTTAAACTATAAGGGTAAGGCTTTGATATTTCACATAGATTCCTTATGACCAGAGCTTTCTGTGTTATGTCATAAATTAATCTGTTTGGAGAAAAAGGTGCCAGGGGGGTATTTGTTACTTTAGGGCAGTTCTAGTTTGTGAAATTAATGCAGCTGAAGTTCAAAGGGAGAGTAAGCAACATAGTGAAATTAATTCTATAAGAATTTCCACAGTATCCTACGAGTATGTATATAAATTAGATTTACCAAAAAAAAAAGACATGGGAATCACTTTGTCTGATGTCACAGCATATTTTCAAAAATTAGATTTATATCCTGATGTAAGTAATGAGTTCCAAGAGTTTAGAAACAACACGTTGAGCTGTCAAAAAGGAGAACTGCGATCAGAAAAAAATCCTTCAAATTTTTTCATTACATGGAGCATTTCAATCAGATTTTGTTTGATCTGTCATTTTTCGTAATTGATGTTCATCTAGTGTCGACGTCTCCTCTGCATCTGCTGCTTAGAATATCATGAAAGCTTACAGGAAGGAAATGCTCAAGGTCTTGTTCCAATCTTGTGTTTTTCAACCCTATCCATCTAACAAAATGGCAACCAATTTCTCTGATTTATCCTTTGCAAAAAATGCACAGAAATTCATAGTACGGATTTTCAATCACACACTTTCTATATCAATTGTAAAACAACCAGGTAAGCAATTTAGGCCCTCTTGTTAAAATCAATGTCTTGTTCAATGTTATTGAAGAGAAAAGTCCCAATTGTGTATGCATTGTTATGACTTTTCTCTTCATTAATTAATGATGAACAATACATTAATTTTAACAACAGGTCCAAGTGGCCTTAATTGCTTGTCTGGTTACTTTGCATTGTTAGGTCAATACAGGTGAATACACAAAGTTAAACAAATGACAGGCAGTAGACATTCATCTTGAACACTTATGTTTCACCGTCTATTTAGATGAACATTTTTTGTTTCACCGTCTATTTATGATAAGACGTTTAATTGTATTAATTTGTTTTAAATGTCTTGAGAGAAGCATTTTTAAAAGATCTTTGTTCTAAGAAGAGAATGTAAAATTCTCAATATGTAACTGCTATTAGTGAGTAAGTAATATACAGTCTATGGCATCTGTACAACTAGGTATTTTTTCATCCATTAGTATTGAATAACAATTCAATGCTTTATTTCAAGTTTTTTTAGGAACACTTTTGAAATCATGAATATTGATACTTTATTTTTCATTAATAGGAGAAGATGTACTTTCTATGAGTGGCGATTTTAATATTACTAATTCACTACAAAGACATACATATGTATTTTTCATATCGTTGATATTTAAAGTTGTGCCATCTATTTTGATGTGTGATTTACAATGATTTATTTATTTCCAAATTTTGCCCCAACAATCCTATATTATTATATGTGATTAAATATGAAACATATTTGTATGAATTTATTTGTTTATTCGTTATACCACACCATCATGAAACATTGTGTGATGGTAGATCATATTAACCATGAAGTAAATATTAAGTGAGTTTTCCAGTTGTCTTTGCATTTTTTCTATCCTTGTTTTATTTTATTGTTTACAATCAGCTGTGGAAAACACTATAACATCATCAGGATTGACATTTTGGAATTGGAATGAGTACTGGTGAGAACACAGGGATTTATCACGCTAATACCGGTTTCTCTATTTACTATATTTGTTATACACATATAGTAAATAAGCGTGATAAATCCCTGTGGGTGAGACAGGCAAAAGACGTGTAAAGGTTGGTCATTTTGATGGGTACATTTAGAGCTGTCCAACCTAGCAGACCTGTAGCAAGACCAAAAGAAACTTTGCATCACATCGCTGTCTGTCAATTTGTCCATGGAAACAAATTACATTTCCACATCAGGACTCATTTTCTTGGCCTACATTGATGAAACTTAACGTATGAATGTCCACGTCATAATTAAGGAAGGTAATTCTTGCCCCATGGTGATGTAACCTCACATGGATTAGTTGACCTAAAGGTGAATCTGATTGATTTGGGATCAAACGTGGCATGTTTGGTAAATATTCCTGACCTACAGTTAGGAAACTTCACACATGGATTGTCCGTACATGCCTATTGATTTTGGGTCAAAAGTTGGAAAGTCCAACTTGACTTGTGTGAAAAAAAGCTTTTATTTTCTGAGAAATACTCGCGTTGTTCTGAAACTTCTCAAAGATTGGCTTATGATCATTAAGACAAGGGACACGTTACTTAGTTAAATTATTCCGAACCCTCAACCTCCCCCCCCCCCTTATTCTACAACGACCTACTATGCACTGTAATATTAATCGGCTCAGATTATGCAGCAAATGTGGAATGCTATAGTTATAAGAATTGTGCGTGTTCGAATTACGACCATGTAAGAATGATACAAGGTTGAGATACTTTTGTGTAATGATTGTACGTTGATTACGAACTTTGACAATTAACTTTGTATTGGATATAAGGTTGCTCTTTCAAAATTCAGTCGAAATCGGGCTATCTCTAGCCATCCATCTTATAAAGGAGGATCAGGATTCCTTATCGCTTTAAGGTCAATAACTCAAGGTCAGTCTGCGAGATTCCCTGAGTTGTTTTATAAATCTAAGTCTTGGGTTTCGTCGTACCACTGAGAGGATCTTGTTGCATATATAGGGACATGCGGCAAGTCGGATTTAAAGGGGGCGCATCCGAAACACCCCCTTAATTTTTTCAGTGACATATTTTTATGCAGAAACTTCTCTATAAAGTATGGATGTGGCTTATGCAAACGATCGTTTTCATGTGGAAATAATTTAAAAGCTGCCCTTTGTGTTGCCTTAATTTGATCCTGAATTATTTTAGATTGATTATTGGCCACTAAGTTCAGGTAATTTTGATTGATCATTACCCGAGGCTATTTCGGACATTTAATGATACGTTTTCTGTTCTACTACTTATGATGAAACAATTTCCCGTGTTGACTTACTTCCGGTGTCAACTTGGCATTTACAGAAACATTTTTGGCTAAAATATCGATTTAACGCTAGAATAAGTAGTCAGAATGGTGGAATACGGGTCAGGACCGATCAAGGAAAGCATAGATAACACAGTCTTTATTGTGCCTGGCCTCATCATAGGTGTTCTTGTGGGTAAGTTGAAAATCAAATACAGCATGTATTTAACATATGGATATGGCATACCTGTACATTGTAGGCTGGGGAAAGGTACTGTTCGACCTAATATACCTTGATCGAGCTAATATACCTCGATTGGGCTAATCAATCTGAATATTTTCTGTAATAAAAAAAGAACTAATAGGATTTTGTACAAAATAATAATTTTGAGAATGTTTTAATTTTTCAAGTGCTACTACAGTTTAGCTCAGTGGCGGATTCAGGGGGGTGCAGAGGCCCCCCCCCCCCCCCCCCCCCCGGAAATGACCCAAAATTTTTCAAAAACAGGTATATTTTGGCCCATTTTCAGTTAAAATCGGCAAAATTCGCCCCTTGACCCCCCGGCAAAGGGGGCGCTGGATCCGCCACTGTAGCTATATAATTATACCCTAATTTTCCATAATATCAAAGACGTAATGTTTATAAAAGAAACATACCTGAAAAGTGAATGCATGGTTACTAAAATATTAAAAAAATTATATTTAAAATAGTATCGTCCTTAAGGTGATATCACACGTTTCATGTTATACAACATTCATTTTCAGAAAAAAAGCATAATTCTGATTTCCTTATGTAATTCAGATGTAAGGGTCAATATTAGGAGGTCACCATCCAGAATTTTTAGATTTTGAAACTGATCAGACTTTTTAGCCATCCATTGATTGTAATGGAAATATTCATTTCTTGGCTATATTTTTTTCAGCCCAAGATTTTCAAATGAAACTTCACATATGATTCCCTCATCATATTGTGCAAATTCTTAAAGAAAGAAATCATTCAATGACCACATCAAATTTTGCAAAATCTGACTGAATGTGTAATTTATCATGTAAAAAATTTAAAAGTTCAATTCGAGTAATCTTTCTTTACTATGTAACCAACAACAAAAGCATCCAAATTTATATAAACAACTTTTTTGAAATATCACTGCAGTGTTCCTTCCCTCACAAAGATTTCAATATGTAAATAGATAGAGCCGAATACAGATTTTGTGTGATAACACGACAGTATGTGCATATGTGTAATGATATTACCATATTACTATATGATAAGTTTCTCTACATTCAAACACTTTACTGACACCTGACTTTTTTCTGAATAGATATGACGTATGTATGTAGGTAAAAAAGTCTTAAAAGTTTACAAACTCTTCAAATAAGTTCAATTTCAGCAAAATTTTGACTATTGTTGGTCACTCTAGGCTTAATTACCATTTCTTTGCAAAGAAAAAAAAACATTTGTATTTACATATGAATAACAATCTGATTGTTATGCTTGCACTCAGACTCGAACCACGGTCTTCCTACATGTATATGGTGGGCAAGAGCTCTACCTCTGAGCTATTAATATTGGATCGACTTGTCGATTGAGTGATTATTACAGACTCAGCCAGAACATTAAGACATTTTAAGTTACGAAAATGTGAAATCTTCAGCGTGGAGATTTCTTAACAATTCTCGTCTAAGGGAGGCTACTGAAACGTGTGTGATATCCCGTTAATACATGTATATTGGGTTAGATTTTTCTAGGTAGATTGATTGGGTTATAATAGCTAGATTAAGCTATTGCTTTCTAACATTTTTCACTACAAAATTAAACTAAAATTAGAATTTTTAAAAAAAATATTCACTGGTTCTATTTGTACTCACTGTAAATCAAAATTTTAACAATGGCAAATATATTCAAATATGTACATCTAATGAGCAACAAGATTTTGAAAATATGAAAAGTTTGAGGTTCCCTATCTCCTGATCTGTTGACATTCTACTGGGGTTCCTAACAAAAAGTTGTAGTATTTTATCAGTACTAGTGCGACTTGTAAACAAAATTAAAAAAAAAAAATTCTGAAGAAAAAATTAGTTATGTGATAGCTACATGGAGCTATTATAGCCCAATCGAACTATTATAGCTCGATCTGAAGTGTCTAAATCTATAAAGTTTTCAGGCATTGTTGGTTTTCACTTTTCAAGCATTGTTGGGGGGGGGGGGGGGGGGGTCGCCAAGAACTATACTTTTTAATCTACTTATATGAGAAGATTCAGTTCTATTTCTAAAATCATTTTTAATAGTCATTTGTAGAAAAGATTGATGAAAACAATATGTGAAATTCATCCAGTTTAGCCTGAAA
Source organism: Pinctada fucata (assembly GCA_028142955.1). Taxonomy (NCBI): domain Eukaryota; kingdom Metazoa; phylum Mollusca; class Bivalvia; order Pterioida; family Pteriidae; genus Pinctada; species Pinctada fucata. The sequence continues at coordinate 50,297,302 of AP027105.1, forward strand.
TTGAAAATCAGGTGTCCGGAAACTGGTCCAGTGATTTGCAAAAACGGCTGAATTACAGGGTAATGAAATTGATGTAGAAACCATATTTCTTGATGAATTATTTCATTTTCTTTCTACATGGGTGTCTGTGGGAAGGGCAAAGCATTATTTGAGAGATTTTTTAACATTTGCCATGAAGGGACAGAGGAGTTATCACAGAAAAACTTTCAAAAACATCCGGAAACTGTTCCAGCACAAGTATGATTTGGAGGAAAAAAGTTTTCTTCTGATTCAGTGAATAAAAAAATCAGATTGATTAGCCCAATTGAGGTACATTAGCTTGATCAAGGTATGTTAGCTTGATCGGTGCCGTTCCCCAACCTGTTGTATATTGTCAAATGTGCAGTCAGATTGTAATTGGAAGTTTTCAGTTTACCAAAATATTAATATTTGATTATTTTCTTAAAGTGAAGGTTATTGCATGACACATGATTCATTAAAAGCAAACTGGCCCATACTTGATTATGAGTTTGCTTTGTTATCCATGAATAATAATCTTGAACCATATGGAGAAGCCTTATAGTTATATCAATACAGCTTAAGTTTGATTTAATTACTCTAACTTTATCAGTAAGCAAGCATTTTGACAAGCATAACTTCTTTATTTTGAAAGAATCAAACTTAATTGATTGAGCAAAAAAAAAATTTGGTTCAACAGATCATCTGTTTTTGAAATATACAGGTATTTACATTATTACTATTTCAGCATTTTTCACATACAAACTAGTGGCCAGCCTTCGAGAAAAGCAGAGACTTAAAGAAGAAAAGAAGAAAATGAAACAACAAAGAAAAGAAAAAGAAGCATCAAAGAAAACAACAAAAAAGAAGCAGTGATTAAGGATCTATAGATAATTAGTTTTAACAAATTTGTTATATATCAATTTTATCATTAACTCTTGGGGATGACAAAGATTGAAAATTTCTTTTTCTTTTAACTTAAAGACCAATATCAGCTTATACATTGTATAACTAAATTTTAAACAATTTTTTTTAAACCAACAAACAGGTTCATCAATAAACACTTTGTTTTCATCAATTAACGAATCTTGTAATTTTGAAGCATCAGCCGCAATATTTAGCATGTGTAGAAAAAAAAAATAATTAAGATGTTTTTTATGGTAAAAATTTTAAATTTTAAGTTGTTAAATCATATCTAATTAGTATCACAGTTTAAAAGAACTTGTTACAGATTGTTTTTAGCATGTTAGTGTAGGAATTTTTGTTTAAAGCATGTTTAATATACCTTAATAAGCAAGGTAATACATACTGTTGAGCAACCAAAGAAAAAATTTAATCTATTTCAAAAGGTCATATATGTTTCTGTTCAAAATGTTATAAAGTTATGTATTTTAAACTAAAAAGTCTCAGAGTGTTTTGACCATGGAAAGTTAAGTTGATGTAAAGATACTTTTTATCTCCACAATACATGTATTATAAAAAGTACTTATCAGGAGAATTGATTATACATCAATGCACTTCACAATGCAATGAAGAGATACCCATGATATTTAGATGCGTGAAATAGTAAATTATTAGAATTATTCTGAAATGAAAATGTAAGGAACACAAAGCTGATGGTGAATTCTTTCTTCATTAGTGGATTATAATATGCATTCCTTTAGCTCAACTAAGCTAGTTTCATTTTATCTGTTGTCATAGACTCATAGTGCACAACCCATATCAGTCAAATTCTCCAGATCTACGTGTTGTCAAGGGATTGCAATGAAACTGTAGGAATGCAGGGCTGTTGCAGTACAGCCTTATAGGTGCAGGCAAGAAATTGATTTCCTACTCTTTCAGTTAATGAATACATAGTGTTAAAATGTGTACCACACCATAATATTAGTAAATTGAAGGAAGATACGTTTGTGATTCAGATTGGGTCCTAATTTTTGACCCAATTAGGCTTAGGGTACTCATAATGCAAGTAATTAAAAAATAGATGCATCTTGACAATTACCGGGGATGGCGGTATTTTGTCTCGCATCTGAATCAAATAAGTCCTTTTATGAACTTCCTTTTGAATTTATTTGTTGTGGTGGACTCATTTTCCTCAAAAATATTTTGCAAAAAAAAAAAGATATATATAAACTTAAAGAGATACCCAGCAAATTTTCATTTAATTTTCCTATTCTAAAAGATGCACCTTTTTTAGCAGGTGAGAATTTTGCCAGTTTCACCTCCTGATTTGTGTATGTTCATTTATATTTGTCACAAAATCTTTTTTTTTCATTTTACATGTATGAATATGCTAGAATCTTAGTTACATGTGTAGATAAAAAGCAAGTAGATTTAGCTTATTCGAAATTTTATATATTGTTAGGATGTCTGAAATTATTTCACAACAGTCTGTGTTTGCTTGTAGCTTGCATTTTTCCTTAGTTGTTATGGATGTTAAATACATAAGGAAGTTTTCAGTATTTGATCTGTAAATATGTTCTGCACCTTTCAAATAAGCTTACTAGATAAACTATACATGCTTAACACAGTGATAAATGTATCGTAAATATGATAACTGATTAATTCATATAAACATTCCATTCATGTTCAACAATTCAATCAATATACATATAATCAAGAAAGTACAATAGTGTGAAAATAATTATTGAAGTGCCAAAATAAGCATCTTTCCTCTTCAGCTTGGTAATGATATGCCTTAGACAGAAGGAGATGCTGTAATCATTATGTATTGTAACACATACTACAAAACTTGTTCACTCATAACATGTGTAAAGGTCCTCTGTACTTACTAAATACATGTTTAACTTGCATACACAACAGGATAATTATTTTTGCTTGTACGCCATACCAGACTGATGTACAGATTCATAGGAAACAGTTTATATAATTTTGATTCAGAGGCATTGTATCTGATTTGCTAACCTAAAAATCCTCATTTGGATATGAATCACTGGGTACCAGTAGTTAAGTGTCAATGAATGTTTGATTACTTTACAGGAAATCTTCCTATTGCTGTTTGTGGCATTAAAAGTACCTGTATTATTGTTGTATGATAGAATTTTCACTTTGAACTTATCTAGCTGTGTTTGTTATAGACTGCTGAAATATTTTTCTTTTCTTAAAAAAAATGTCCTTGCAATGAATAAAAAAATTTCAATTCTACTACATTTCTTTTTTGCACCACTTATCTGTAGAATTTTTGTTTTCCTCATGAACTAGGATATCTCAATACACATGTATATTTACTAACACCCCCTTTCCTTTAATGAAAGTAAATTGAAATAGAAAAACAGTGACAAATATAAGAAGTATTTTGGTATATACGATAGTTGAATTTAATAAGCCTGTCAGTCTTGTCATTTGTGTGAAATTATTTATGTTATTGGGCTGTTGCAATTTTTGTGAGTGTTAAAGACGCTTTTGATGTAAAAATGTAGATAACTGCAATTGATATATGAAAATCTTTGGTTTTGAGTATTATACTGCAAATGAACATTATAATGATTATTGCACTTTGAGAAGGAAAAAAGAGATAACACATTTCAGAATACATAATGCATTAGAAATGAGTATAGATGTAGTTAAGAAATCTGAATAAACAGAGTTGAATCCTGCCACTAATACATGTATGTATAAAGATAACGTTTAGCATTACCAAAACGGTGTGTCTATTATTGTTATAGAGATTCCAATACATTGTACCTTTACATTTGTGTTACAAACACAGACATATTGTATTTCTATTCACATCAAGGTTGTACATGTCTTTACATTATTTAAATTGTATATACTTTTATGACATTGAAATTTATAAATATGGAGAATAAGGTATAAAGTGGAGCATAAGAAAGTTGTGTGACTGATTATATATGTTATTGTGTATGAACGTATAAATGGAAGGTCAAAGATCACTGGTGTTTTATTCTTTATCTTATACATGTAGGAGTGATTACACTTAACAAGGAATATGTGCGATTGAGTCTGACTAAGTCAGAGAGGGCCCCGCCTGGCACTCCTTGAACCCAGTATGACATTTTGTTCAATGTGGATCAAGGTCAGAAAATGAATATTTTCTAGCATTAAGGTACAATGGACATTGGTGCCAAATATGAAAGTCTATTGTCGTCACTTGATGAACTTATGGTAAATGTTTAATAATGCTTTCAAATGTAGGACAAGGTCTCAGTCAAAGTCACATGATCAAGAATTTTAAAATCTTCAAAAAATTTTGTCACAAAGAACATGCGGGATATGAGGGGTCTTTCTCTTATGATACAGTAGCAATACTTAATCTTGGAATGTAGGTCAAAGGTCACAGTCAGAGTCACATGACCAAAATTTGGATAAAAATGCATGCAAGAGAAAGATCTCGTCACAAGAAGTATACATGCTAAAAATGAGAATCCTACCTCAAAACTGTTCATTAGTATATAATGGACAATGTTAAAGATTTTCAAATACAGGTAAAAAGTCAGAGTCAAGGTCACATGATGAAAAATTTGGTACCTATACAGAGAGGTTTTGTCACAAGGAACACACAGCTGTCAAATATGAGAGCCGTATCTCTTGTGGTGAAGAATTTTTGGTCAATTTTAAATAGGTCAAGGTAACAGGAACCAACAGAAAGGTATTTTCACATAGGTCAAGGTAACAGGAACCAACAGAAAGGTATTTTCATATATGTCAAGGTAACAGGAACCAACAGAAAGGTATTTTCACAAGGAACACGCATGCCTAATTCAATACGTGTACTTATTTTAGTGCAACCATATTTTAGTTGGAACAAGGGCTAATTTAAATAGTGTAATTATTAATTGGTGAGCTTGACTTGTTCTTCATTATAATATATTTGCAGATATGTTTAGCGTATGAATCTTGGAAAAAACATTCTTAACAGTGCTAATTACTCCGCTATATGAATTCCACTAAAATAAGTCCGAGAGCCCTATATATCTCTTGTGGTGAAGAAGTTTTGGCCAATGTTAAAGTCTTTCAAATGTAGGTCAAAGGTGGAGATCACAAGATCAAAACATTTTGTAGCAACACAGAGGTGTTACCACAAGGAATACACATGCCAAATATTACAGCCTTGTCTCTTGTGTTGAAGTTATAATTGCCAATGTTAAAGTTTACGTATTGTTGGACAGACTCGGTGATTACTTTAGGGCAACCTCCATTCAGCAAGACCCTAGCAAGGCTATTATGGTCAGCTTAAACATCCTCGGCATGTCTAGACATCTTTATAAGCAGACTTTTTTTACCTAAATTCCACAAAAGTTCTGAAGAAAATTTTGGTTGAGTTTCGCATCGATTAAAAGGTTCATGGTATAATTTCCATATAGATAATTTCTCTAAAATGGAAATTCAGAAATATAACTTTTTTGCCAGTGCTTTAGCAGAAGAATGAAGCAGTGTAAAGTAAAAAAAAAACCCAGATAATTAAGGATATTGTACAATTATTTTTGTGAAAAGGTACACTGACCTTGAATGATTATAATGGGAATTATATTTGATTCATAAACATCAAATATGAAGCAAAAGTTGCTGCAAAATGTGTCCTCATGAAGGAATACAAAGTTATATGCCATTTTCTTTCAAATGACCTCTACATTCAACACCGAATTCTGATGCTGTTGCCAGATGCACACCATACATGTATAAAGTACTTCTATCAAATTTACACTCGTCTTTGACCAATTTAAATGATGCAAGACAATGCAAAATGCAAACATAATACAATATTCCAATGCAAAATATAATCTTTAATCCAATCACTTTGTAACCTTCGTTCACAACCTTGAACATCAGTCCTCTCACCATGGGCATATCACACAGTTTGGAGAATGTTGAAAGCAAATCTAACTTAATGAAGGTAAATAGGATTTTCTCTGCCAGATCTGGCCTCAACCTTTGACCCCCGACATTGAAAATTATAGATGTCATCTCACCATATGCATAACTCGAGCAAAGTGTGATGATCAACCAACTTTTAGATCATCCACAAGCTTGCAGGAACACAAACACCACCACGGGGGCATTACCTTGGTATTGTTAAGTTGCTAGAAGTGATAGCCACAAGTTTTATGCATAAGGTACGCATATACACATGAACAGGTATATGGAACATAGGTGTGAAACCTCTTGAACTTTGCTACAGAAATTATAATTAATATTTTTAAAGTCAATTTTTCACAAAATAACATTATTCTTCAGACTCTGTTTTACACTCTTGTGACTTTTACATAGAGATCAATAAAACATTTAATTGTGCGGGGTTTCATTGCTCTTCAGTATTGCACTGGTACATGTATAAAGATAGCGTTATCTATAAGTTCTCAAAGCTTACCTTGACTACACATCTTTGTTTCAAAGTTGACATCAAAGTCACAAGAAAGGTAGATCATTAGATGTATCTACAACGTGCAAATTTGGTACAAGACACACTTGGAACTTTAATATTCCATAACTTTACATAAAGCAAATTAACTCGAGAGAAAAACCCAGACCAAGGTCATTTGTCTTGTAGCTGTAAATGTATGTACATGGATGAACAAGTGGTCAACCTGGCCAATGCAGAATTTTCTGTAAATAATTTTAAATGTACAGACCTTTCCAAAGATATGACACTGCCTTGCATATGACAATGAATTTAAGCTATCCCGTAGTTTAACCTTGAAGATAATCAAATAAGGTGCTTCACATACCCTATGTACTAATAATAGAATTAGTGGAATGATATCTGAAGGAATATCAAACTTTCTACAATAGAACATGAAGAAAATCATTCAATTGTACATTTGTTTTAATTTATACACAATATTTAGTGGTACATTTACAAAAAAAAAAAGAATATACAATTTTGACAAAAAAGAAAGTCAGTTTTTTTTCAAAATGAATTCTAAAAGACAAGGTAGACACTTTGTCCAATTCTAATCAAATACATACATGTATTTCCCATACAATTTAAAAACAATGATCTACAAACATGTATCATTTGCTGGTTTTTCTCAAGGATCTCTCTTCTTTTCTATTTACATAAATGCTTGATATTTCAAAAATTAACACTTTGTTTTTCAGTAAAAGATTTTTAAAATACATGTATGATGCTTCATTTTGCAAGCAAAGATATTGGGTATCTTTTTCATAATTTTCCACATACTGTATTTTATAAGAAATTCAAGATACTGAATATTGTTTTCATAATTTTCCACATACTGTATTTTACAAAATCTTTTGCTGTATCCCTATCCCGTGTATTTTCCAACAAAATCTTTTGCTGTATCCCTACCCCCTGTTAAATCGTCTGGATCCCTCATCCACATTATTACAGTGATAAGATATGTACTTTGATTTTGTTATACACACATTGCAACATCATTAATAATCACTTACGACATATGTAATCAATCCAAATTAAGGTACAAGTCATAACTCAAAACAAAACAAAAAAAATCTTATAACAACAAATACAAATATGACTGAGCACTCATACCATAATTTTTCAGGAAAAAATGAAAACATTCTCTGAAGAATCCCATTGCTCCATGATAATACATCTGTGAATGGCTTCTACATGTTTAAATTCTTTCAAGATCTTCAACTGACATGATACCTTTAAGATACATCGATTTACAATTCCAAACTCCAAAATAGAATTTCAATGATGTGAAGAATGAGGGTATGATACAGGAATGGTGAATGTAAATGTAAAATATGAACGCTCTTTACTAAATTAGAAACCTGTTATCACAATTTATTAACAAAACAACTATTATAAGGTCAAATTGCAAGGAAAAGAAGGTCAAGGTCACTAAGTCAAATGTATTAGTACCAAAGAGTAAGTGTTGTTATAGTGAATCTGTGTGTGAAATATGAAAGACTGACATCTTCCCCAGTAACAGAAAAATCTTACTTCAAAAATGCTTTACTAAATAACTACATGAGGTTTTACAAGGTCAAATGCAATAAGTGAAATTCCCATTTATCAAAATGTAGTACAAACTGTATATTTAATATAAAGTAAAGTATATCTTTTACTGTAAAATGTATCAACCATCAGAACTTCTTAATCAAACAGATAGAAAGAGTGGCTACTTTGCATGAGAAATACTGTATAATGAAAGACATACAGATAGGGGCCCTGTGGGAGAAATCCGGAGGCTTGTAATAAACATAGCCATACTATATCGGGACAATTTTGCAAGAGCTGATAAGAATTTAAGGCTGAGTTAAAGCAATAGCACAGAGTACTGGTAGACTGGATTTATTATTCAAATCAAAATATCTGTTGATGTATGTATTTAACTGAAAGTTGTAGAATAATTACAAGGCTCCTTGAAATTATGGACTCAAAATTACAACTTAAATACATGTATACAAACATACGTATTTACAGATTTACATTAATCTCTCTCTCTCTCTCTCTCTCTCTCTCTCTCTCTCTCTCTCCATCTCGCCAATGGTTTTCTCTTTCAATCTTTCAGTAATTCTATATAGGTAAAGCTGTAAAATCTGGTGTACACTGTCAAAATGGGTCTCTACTCATGTCCTGCAGCACCTATAATGTAAAGGAAGACAGTAAACATGGGTAAGCTCATCTCACAGCAGCAAAATTCAATTTAAACATATTTCTAAGAACACATATACATGAATTAGCTTTTAAAAGCAAAATCACTTGAGCGGAAAAATAAAGTCATGGTTATTTAATGAAAGTTTTCTCAAAGATACATCCAATATGCAAGTTTGGAACATGCAGCACTTATACTTTGCTCAAAATTGACTTATATAAGCAAAATCACTCAAGCAGAAAAAAGTAGGTCAAGGTTATTTTATGAAAGTTTGATTAAGACACATCCAACATGCAAGTTTGGTACATGTAGCAAGCGGAAAAAGTAGGTCAGAATCAGATGCTGCATCCGGTGTATGGGTCCATCTCAGCATCCCAAGATGAATCACTTGTGCAAGTTTAGATACTGTAGCATCAGTACTTTGTCAGATACTGAGCTACCCCAAACTTTTTAACCAGGTCACTCAAGCAGAAAATGTAGGTCAGATGCAGCATCCAAGGCATGGGTTCACCTCAGCCTCCCAAGATGAATCACTTGTGCAAGTTTCGTTATTGTAGCATCAGTACTTTGTCAAATACTGAGCTACCCCAAACAAGGACGCGGACAGATGGGGGTATAGCATAAGCTCACTCAACATAGTCGAGGTCAGCTAAAAACCAGTATGTGCATTAAGTTAATATCAATATGGGCGAAAAGCTGGAAATTATGTGCTTCCCTATTCATTTGCAGATCCAGCATTTTTGGTCAGAGGGGGTCCAAAATTTTAGGAAGTCCACCCATCATGTAGGTATATTTCGGTGCACATCTAGGGGGTGGGGAGCAACGTGCGATCTAAGAATTGATTTGGGAGGGGGGGTTGAATATCATGTCAAATTTTGTTAGCTTTCCTTTCAAATTTATTTTTATGAAGAATTGGCCCGCGTATCAAGAATTTGTGAAAATTTTGATTAATTTACATTATTTTTTGTCTTTATTTCATGGGGATAAAAAGATAAGAAATGTTTCATTTTCCCAAATAAACAGACATGTTAAAACGACAAAACCTTGAAAAAGATGAGGGAGGTGACATCCTATGAAGTAAGGGACTGTTGAAAATATGAGATCCTGAGACCCAAGACAATTATAAAATTATTAGTATAAAAATTGAAAATAATCAAGGAACTGTGCAGAAAAAAATAATTTCGTACATGTATTTGTATTGTAAATGGCGAGCAGGGCGAGCTGAAATTTTAGGTTTCAAAGCCTTTTAATGCATTTTTAGACCCCTTACAATTAGAAATGGGGCAAAGCTGGACTCGATCTCCCAAAATCTCAGGGGGGGGGTCCAGATGTAGAGTATTATACCCCTAATGCCTTAACCAATTTGCAAGTGAAACATTTTGGGGCTTTTCAATTTTGGAAAGTATATGACGTAAACTGATTTGACATCATCAATTTCTATAATGGAAACCAGCTTAAAATTCAGAAAAAAATGTGCCACAAACACAAAGTTTCTATAAGAATTTATTACTTCATAATCCATCAACACCAGATACTGTCCCAAATGGGAGGTAACTCTGTATATTAAAAAGATGGAATTGGAACAATACATGTACTATCTTTGACCTTGACTTTTGACTTTGAAAATTGATTTCTACTTTTTTTATGCAATTAATTGTGGCAAGTTGAAAATCCTGTCCAATAGAGCTTAGGCCATACAAAATTAATGTTTAGTTTGACGGGCACTTTTTTAGAAAAAAAAGTGAGGGAGGCAGGTTTTTTTTTTTTTTTTTTTTTTTTGCAAACGTGAAATATGATGAATGTAATTTATCTTTAACCAAATTTCTAATTCAAGTGTTTTGATGCTGAAAATACATTAAAACTTAAGTATAGTATGAAGTGGTTATGTTTAGTACATTGATTAACAAGATAACCCATAACAAGATAACCCAACGTCTTCCTGTAATATACTTATTGCATTTCCAAACCTGAAGTTTGCTAGATATTCTGTGATTTGGTCACACTTGTTATATGTATCATATGACAGACGATGTCCTATGGCAGACCAGTATGAAGATGTAGACTAAATACATGTATGGTGTACATCTAATTTATGCTAAAAAGGATCACCAATCTCTAACCGTTGCCCTGTGTAAGGTTAAAACTCCAAATGACGTTAACATTTTGTGAACTACTTTCAGGTGCAACTAAGTGAGTGAAACTCGTAATTGTTGCTCAGTGCTTAGACCGAAAATTTGACCCTTGTCGTCGGCAAAAGAGTAGGGAACATACCTGTCAACTTTTTTCAGACCAAAGAGGGTCAATGACCCTCTTTGGGAAATGAAAAAGAGGGTCATAACGCGCGAACCAAAATCGCGACCTTTTGCTTGTGTCATTATGAATAAAATTTACCCCCCCCCCCCCCAAAAAAAATACATGTCAGGTCAATAAAGTTCATTTTACTGTAAGACATCTAAGGCATTTATTTAAAGTAATACTGCATATTCATGATATTGTAGCACATGTGTAAAATTTTAGGTCTTCATTAATCAAGGCCTGAAGGTTCATAGTTGAATTTGTTAGGCTAGATAATATATTTTTATTCAGTTACATGTATTGCTATACCATGATGAAGATTTTATGTGAAATGAATTCTACAATTTCACAGTGCTTCAATTGTTTTAAACACTATAAAAACATTCGTTCCTTTTCGTCTGCATAAATCTCCGTGTTTATGATCGTCTTCCCATTGACATTTCCATAATAATCCAAGCCCAGATTGTTAAAACAACATGAAAGTGGCTAATAACTTCCCATATCACTAAACAAACAACCCAATTTACCTGTAACTGCAGGTGTTTTAATGAAAAAGTCACAGCTGGAAATTTAAAGTCCCAAGTAATAGACGGAACCAAATCGGAATCGGGTGATTCCCGGGTCAACAACGAAAAATCGGGTGAAAGGCATGACCCGCGCGGGTGATAAAAAATAATCGGGTCAAAGGGTAAAAAAGCGGGACTGACCCGCCGAAATCGGGTCAGTTGACAGCTATGGTAGGGAAAATACAAAGAAACATGTCCAGGGATTGGGAAGGCCCATTCTGATAGAAAATGGCCCATAAAATCGGCAACTCGCTGCGCCCTGGTGCCATCATTCTATGGCGTCCATTTTTGTTTTTTAAATCTATTAAAAGTTCTGTTCTCGTATCTACGTTGTAACGTAGATCTACACCAGGAGCAGTAATACAGAGATCACAGCTTTCTGTACATGGCCAGTCAGAACTCTAAGGCACAAAATTCTTCTGTTCACTGACAATTGAAAGGTCCTTTGCTATTTTGATACAATATTGATTTCTCTCCGACATCTGCGCCCGAGATTTAAATCTCCAACGTCCACTTACCGTACGTATCTTATCTACGTTAGGGTTCTTGTGTATGCGTTCGTCCGTAAAATTATCATGTCACTTTTTAAAAGTGGTCAGTCAATGGGTACAAATTGATGTAATAAAATTTGTACAACATGTCTTCCCTAATATCAAAAAAGCTGAAAATGAAGCTGCCCATCCGTGGACACAAAAAATTCAGGAAAGGTGGCTGAAAGTTTGGTCTTGACTGTTCTGTGATCCATGCAAAAAATGTACTGTAAATTATTCATTGGAAATGGTCAAATTGGGAATCTCGCGACAAAAAAATGTGCTAACGTCTGATGCATAATGCATGCATATGCATAGCTTTTCGAAAATTGATCATTTTTGGAATGGCCCTTTCGTGAGGAAAGATGGCCCATTGTTTTTGAGAATGGCCCATTAAAGTTCAAGTGGAAGGGACCGTCGTCCCATTGAGCAAGTTTGCCTTCCCGATCACTGCATGTCTGACAATTTAGTTTGAATTTTAACAACGATTACACAAGGGTACCCTGATCGATTCGTCATCCCTTTTTACTGTCGGACTTGAGCAAGTTGTCTGCAAATTTGAATTTCTATCCCTCGGAAATTTTGAAGTATCTGCGATGTGCTTAGGGTTTAATTGACTAGTTTATCCGAATCAAAATTAGGATCGTTTAGTATTTCTGCCCCTCCCCTCGATCCCGTCACCGGCGTTCCCGGCTGATCAATCTGACGTAAACTGTGAGTTCTAAACAAAAACGTTTTCAAATTTCTAATAAATTAGATAATTTAACTAATAAAGAATAATGCTCTTGCAGATTATCACAACAGAGTCAAGTATCATTTTATGTTACGTTACCTCGTCCGTGATGTGGAATATACGCGTGGCCGCGATTACCGTACAAACAACAATTGAATACGGCAGCTCGGGTAAATAATACTATTTTATGTAAACAAGTATTGAGTTACAGCTTTACAATTTATATATTTAGTGAAGTAAAGAATATGTAAACAAACAATTTGTATTAGCACGACGATGTTCAATTGACTACTTTAAAATTATGGTAAAACACGCGATAAAAATCGGAAATGCGGCGGGTTTTTAGGCAATGCGGCGGGTTTTTAGGCAATGCGGCGGTGCCCGTCAAACGAAACCTTAATTTTTTTTGGCCTTAGGAGGGGCACAAATGGACATACAGGCAGTGCCTAATACATCCTTTTCAGAGAATTGTACAAAATTACTTACTCTTTCCATCACATGCAACAATCTTCACTTTATCACACTTTGCAAAATCTTGAACTTCTCTAAAGTCCACATTGTTGAGTACAAATGTCCAAACATTGTCACAGAATCTATAGGTGTTCAATTTTCCCTGCAAAAAAAGAAAATAAACGAAAAAAATAAGACACCACTCTGTGTTTAATACTGTTAAATAAAACAATTTGATTCCATTTATTACTGAAAATCAAACCTGAAGATGTTTTTCATTTCACACTCTGCAGTTTTCTGATATTTTTTAGATACATGTACCTGTATTAGTGAATCATTCATAAATCATGTACAGTATACCACTGTCCATATCCACCCAATTCACTATTACAAGAAAATAGATTTGTGATGTACATGTATATTTTTTTATATACATGATGTAAAACAACTGCTGCACAAACTTGTCATTTAGTAATCAATATGCCTTTCAGGCTCTCACAAATGCTTTGCAGGAGGCATAAACAAAATTTCTGACATAAATTGCAAAAGCAGATTCTAAGTCCTGATGTGTTAAATTCATTCAATAATTCTTCTCAATTCCATTTCACATTTCCTACATATGTCTGTTGATACCTTGAGTTGTATCCTTGTCTTTACACGGCTTGCCAAGGCATTGTTGATTGCCCTATCAAACTGCAGCAAGACACGCAGGGCTAGCTGAGGAGTAATCTGTCCACACTACAAAAGAAAAGTGAGTGATGCTATTTATGAATTCGACTGTATATTTTATAGGTATAGAGTCAGTTTACTTGCAAAGATAGACTATGAAATTAATACATTGTAGAAGCCTGTCAACAGACAGTATACCGGTATATTATGTCAAGGTATGTCTGCCTGTCTTCTGTCTGTCTGTCAGTCAGTCTGTATCTAAATCTACCCCAACTACATGTACTTTGGGACAGAGAGGGGGATACAGATTAAGCAAGATGAGGCCCTACAGATAGGATCTTTACTCTTTAGTTTATCATTAACACTGATTTTAAGTTAACAAGAAGCAGCATCTTATTGATTTTCAAGGACAGGGATCAAAGGTAAATGTAACTTTGGGACTTGAAAAGTCATTGGATTACAGGCTAACATATTATACTTATAGACAGAAATGTCTCCAACAAGAAAAATCAAGAGGTTCAAGGGCCACATCGCTCACCTGATATTCACCTACACTGCCCTGTGTTCATAAACAAAACCACACATTTATAGTTATTCAAAGACACATTCAAAAAGATGTCAAAAAAGCGTAAAAAAATTGACTTCAGACTGGAATAAAAAACAACAACATTTGTTAAGTCATTCTTCTGGATCATCCAAATGCTTTCGGTTTGTCGATATTGCCTCGCTTCTGCAGAAGATTGTCAAAGGAGGGTACCCCTGTAACCTACTTTTGCCTGTAGGGGCGCCACCTATTGATGGATCCCAACAAATGCAGGGTACCATGAGTACTTCATTCCTACCAAGTTTCATCAACAAAAACCTTTATCATAGGGGTCTAGAATTTTTTCAAAGTCTACTTGCCAATGCTTGCAACTCATGACATGAAATTTACTTACCCAACCCAAAATATCCCTTGCCCATTTAGAAGGATAGGTCTTAAAGGGGGGGGGGGGAGTATTTTAACACGATACATGTATAGCAAATTAATTCATCTAGATCTTTCGATGCTTGTATTCCTTGATTTTGTACTTGATTTATTAAATATGCCTTTCGTACATTTAAATGTCTCGCTATATAATGTGGGCCCACTTGGGTCATTTTTGCAGGGGTTTCCTTGAAAAGTACTGTTCCTCCCAACAATTTTGGTTTTCTGTGTGGGGCCTTGAAACTGTCGATGTTTACATCTCTTGTCTCCTTGTAACTTCCCTAGAACCCATCCATGGGAATCAGGATATCATTTGAATGCAGTTTTAACTCAGTGACAAGATTTTGTCACCACCGAATTCGATTACTAACATTGTAAGTTTAACTTTTGAGAGACTGGCCCCTGTAGACTTCAATCAGCTGGCGAACCATTTTTGAAACCGAATCAGAATAATTGCATAACAACTTCGATATATACATGTACACATGTCTTTAAAGGACTTTTCTAAACATTGTTCAGATGGTCATATAATAATAATATAATAATAATATAATACATGTAAATA
Organism: Pinctada fucata; assembly: GCA_028142955.1. Taxonomy (NCBI): domain Eukaryota; kingdom Metazoa; phylum Mollusca; class Bivalvia; order Pterioida; family Pteriidae; genus Pinctada; species Pinctada fucata. The sequence goes on from AP027105.1 coordinate 50,312,644, forward strand.
CTTTATTTAGAGAAGGTAACCTGATAAGCAATACAGCTTTTCTTCCCCAGGGCCTTCTATAGCAATCATTTTATAACATTGTATAACATGTAAATCATATTTAATCTCCCTCTCTCTCTCTCTGAATTACACTTATTCTTGCTCGCATCTGATATTACAGTCAAGTGTCACAAAACCTGAAAAGAAAGATAATAATACACACTCTCTCTCTCTCTCTCTCTCTCTCTCCATTCTTTCTTGATACATAGATATAGAATTCATAGTCACTTTCCTAAAAGAGAATTATATGTATAGGTATATTATAATGTTCATCTTTCTATCTCTGACTTTCTTTTCATTTCATCCTTCCATCTCACATACGGGTCACTGTAAAGTGCGAAACGAAACAAAAACGAAAAAAAACAAATCGAAACGAAACGCAACAAATCGAAACGAAACGAAACAGATCGAAACGAAACGAAACAAAACATAAAACTAAAAGAATATGAGAAAAAGAGGGAAAATCGCCGAGAACGAATATTAAAAGACAAGATCAGCATGTAATAGTGCCTTAATCAAAGAGTTCTACATTTGTAACTAGCGCTGAGAGGGTTTCTTGAAAGAGTCAAAGTTGACAATAAAAGTAAATGTCAAATGCCATTCAAGAAGAATAAAGGGGAGGGGATAGATAACCACGCCATGACACCGTAATGAGATCATAAAACTGGGGGAGGGGGGCACATTTCAGGAAAAAAATCTTATCCTTTTTCAAACGAAATGTGACACCCACCCCCCAGTATTTGTTCTCATTTTTCCTCTGTACTAGACTCCTCCCAGCTAAATAAAATTTTTTCCGGCTATGACGAGGTTATTCATCCCGTTCATTCTCCTTTAATCCTTTAAAATGCATTTACCGTATATATTATGTTAATTTCAATCTTCAACTTTGACCCTTTAAAGCCCTCTCCTGGCTCCAGCCACAAGAACTAATAGTTGAAGGCAATGATATATGCAGATTTTGACATCTGTGCTAGTTCTCTGCATTAACATCAATTTTTCTCAAGTTCTTTGAGATTTATGTTTTGTTTCGTTTCGTTTCGATCTGTTTCGTTTCGTTTTGTTTCATTTCGTCTCGATCTGTTTCATTTCGTTTCGGTCTGTTTCGTTTCGTTTCGATTTGTTTCGTTTCGTTTCGATTTGTTTCGTTTCGTTTCGATTTGTTTCGTTTCGTTTCGTTTTTGTTTCGCACTTTACAGGGACCCCTCACATACATGTACTGTACTTATAATTTAGTTAAAGTGTAACAATGACTGTTACAATCTTGAAAAAGAGCATGAAAGAAAACCAACATGTAATTTTAATGTTAGATCTCTCTCTCTCTCTCTCTCTCTCTCTCTCTCTCTCTCACATATAGATGTGCGATCTTTATTTTTAGATGAAAATTCCAAAATTTTCAATTTTAGTACTTAAAATATATAGCCATATATGGCTATCATAGCCATTTTTAGCTATATTAGCCATTTTTAGCTATATTACTAGCCATTTCTGGCATTCTCCCGGACCTGTATAGTGTTTAATGTTCTAAAGCTGCTAAAAGCTGCACCAGAGGGGTGAATGTAATAACTATTGGCATCAAGATTTTGACTGATATTCATTACCACTGTTACTAGTGGAGAAGTATATCGCCAATTTTTAAAGCATTTTTTGCTCTATTTCCTTTAATTTTTAAGACTCACACATGAAATTTGGACAGCACAAATTAAAACCCTCTACCAATAATTCAATAAATTTTCAATAAATTCTGATGACTTATACTGGTTTTATAAGCAATTAAAATGTGCTACATGTAGTTTTAAGCACTGTTTAAAGAGGTTGGAGAATCAATTATCGCCGTGTGGCATCATTCTTTTCTAATGTCCACAATATTGCAACTAAAATTATAACATCAGATTCCTCTATTCTTTCTCTAATTAGTTGTGATAAAAATTATTGAAAATAGTTTGAAATTTCTTCACTGATTGAGAAAGAAGAAAGCAAGGTGCAATGCAATCGCCCCCGAGGAGCTCGGGGGAAAACAACACATTTTCATGAAATTTAGCTGCTAAAATCTTAGATTACATCGAATGGATTTATTTGAAATTTCATATACAGTTTGATAAACATTAGAAGTATAAGTACTGGTACACTAAATAATCCAGTCTCTACCATTGCCGCTAAAAGAGACTGAACCCTACTATTGTTGTTACAGATCGAATATGAAAATATAAATATGATCTTGTACTATAGGGTGACTATATACTTCAGTTTTAGCTACATATATACAGAGAGTGAAATTGTGCAAAATTCACTTACCAACAGATAAGGAGCATTCTGTTTTCCAGTTACCCGACCTCAATTTTCACTTACCTCGGGTAACGGATAATGGAATCCTAGAACACTGCCAACGCTTTTTCCATATTACAGACCTTTAATATTGATTTTCTGGCAGGTGACTCTTAAGTAAACATTAAACTAACTATCTCTACCCACCTCGCATTTTTTCTCCCTTGGTTATTGCATTTTTGCCAGTTTTTAACTCCCTACCAAACCAAACAGGCTAAGCGAAAGTTCGGAGAATCGACCAATCAGAACGAAGGTTACAAATATCACGTGATCAACTTTCTTTATCCTTCGTTCTGATTGGTCAAATCTCCTAACTTTTGCCTTGCCTGTTTGGTTTGGTACGGAGTTAAAAATTGGCAAAAATGCAATAACCAAGGGAGAAAAAAAGCGGGGTGGGTAGAGATAGTTAGTTTAATGTTTACTAAAGATTCACCTGCCAGAAAATCAATATTAAAGGTCTGTAATATGGAAACATCGTTGGGCAACACAGAGATGTTGAAATTTACGGTCCGACCGGCAAAACCGATAAAAAATTGCAATGACCGGTTGGTTTTACGTATCAATCGGTCCGAATGACCGGTAACGACCGAGACGCGAATCACAGTTGGTCGAGTTGCCTAATTCATTCTTAGTCTATTAAACGCTTATAAGATAAGATAAGATAAGATATGCTTTATTACCTAAAGAAGGGCCCGTAAGGGCATGATATGAACATTACAAGATACTATAGTAAAAAATTAAGGAAATGAGTATTAAATAAATAATATTACAAGCAGTTGCAAGCTTTCAGATTTTCACTCTTTGGTACATGTGTAGATACGTCTCTCGGATGCATGCGTTTTAATAACGCCGATGCCCTTGATCCAAAATGGCAGCCCCGTGGCCCATAAAGTTTGTATCGTGTCGTCCGGATTGACATCATTGTAAATGGTATTTGATTCATAATTTTGCTGATATTCTTTTGAGGGCTCTCTCATTAATTCAACAGGTGTCCTCTACACAGTCAAGAAGACCAACATACCCAAAGAGACAAAAGAAGACAGATCAAGAGACAGATCATGAACATTTGGAGAGAGAGGGAGAGAGAGAGGGTGAAAATGAGGGTGAAAGGCGATACATGTAGTAGAGGAAGAAGTCAGTGATTTTTTTCAGTAATTTGGGAATGGGGTCGGGGCCCGTGCAATTGGGAAAATTAACGACATTTGGGAATATTTTGGGAAGTACTAATATAAAAGTAAAATGACAGTTTATACAATCAAGAGTTCAGAATTGAAAGTTTAATCAAATAATATTCTTTTCAATATGATTTAATTTCTTATGCTTACAAAAATATGGCAAATAATTAGTAAATTTGCTACTTTTGAACCAGTAGATTTCACTAATTTTGGTGATAATTCCATCTATTTATGATTGGGATATTTTAGAGCCACAATTGGGAAAAAAAGATACTATTTTTCATTGGGAATGGGGCCGAATAACAGCCCCAAAAAGGGGCAAAAAAAATCCCTGGAAGTAAAAGTAAATGACAGAGAGCAAGAGGGTGACAGAGTGTTGGAGAAGGAGGAGGAGGAGGAGGAGAGTGAGGACGAGGTAGAGAGTGACAGTGAGAGCGAGCTTGAGCAGGACGAGGACGAGAATAATGAAAACATCAAACTAATTGTAAGAGAACTAGAAATGGAATATAATTAAATAAAATGATCTCAGAAAAAAGATAAAAGATTTGTCTATGTTTACAAATAAGTATTTGTTTGATAAATAACTATGAAAAGTTGTTTTATCTGAAAATTCAAAAAGAATGTGTCGGTCCGGCGAAAATGTATTCGGACCAGTTAATTTAGTGGAGTTACTGGTCCGAATGACCGGTTGACTTGAAAAAATTTCAACATCTCTGGCAACAGTTTGGTCCGATTTCATTCTGTAACAACGATAGTGGGGTTCAGTCTATTTAAGAGGCAGCGGTACAGACTGGATCATTTAGTCTAAAGTACTGAAAAAATCAAGTCTCGTCATTCATAGAACCGAAGATATGGGCAAAATGGCGATAATCACTGCTCGGCGATAATTACTTCCCGGCCAGTATCATTAGCAGTAGACAAAGTAAATATAAATAATATCATAAATATGGGAATTTCTTTAGTAGAAGCGCGAATTTGCTCCAGAAATAATATCGTAGTTATTGTTACATTTCTATTTCTGAAAGAATATGATAAATTGTTATGTAAAGAACCTGAATTAGTTCATCTAAGCTCTCCTGGAGTGTATGACCCAGTGTAGTATTTCTGTAAAGTTGATAACTCATTTTTATGAAAATCACTGGTTTTAATTTCTTATTTATCGCAAGCCCGACATACTGTAGACGTTTCGATCTAAATTTGTATCGGTCTGTCGTCATTTCGAAATCTGTAAATGGTTATTCATTCAACCATACACGTTCATCTGAAATTGGCACAGTGTTGAGGTATCGCTGTAAAGTCCCAAAACTCCTCGTTTCCTACCGCTAGACATTTTAGACACTCCAAGATCCGACATTACAACTTTTGAGTCAAGAAGAAGTATCTTATAACAAGGGTATAGCTTAAAAACATTTAAAACATATACTTTTCTTGTCATTTCATTTTCTTATCATTAGCTAGACCTTTTTGAACTGGTGCGGTAAAACGAAGCCATCTTAACTTTTTTCATAAAGTCGATAAATACTACCATTTCAAATACATCCCTTTTATCAATAACTTAAATTAAAAAGTAAATAAATAGTCCAGATATAACTTGAAAGCATTTAAAACAAATTTTCTTGTCTTTCTTGTCATTTCATTTTCTTGTCATTAGACCTTTTTGATTTTCTTGTCATTATTTATTGGCTACCGACATAGAAGCCACCAACGTTAAATATTATTTTAACCAAACTTGATATATTTTTACTTATTTATATCTTCTTTATTATAAGATCACAGAAAAAATGTTTTTAAAAGTCCGGGGATAACTTAACACAGGGGCGGATCCAGAACCCCAATTGCCGGGGGGGGCACATACAATTTTTATGGAAATCACTTGCGAGGCCCGTAGGGCCGAGTGGGGGAGGGTATGGGAGGGGGTTTCCCCCTCCTATTGGTGGGGGTTCGGGGGGCCTCCCCCGAGAAAATTTTGAAAAAAATGAAGCAATTTGGTGGCATCTGAAGCGTATTTGAACTGAATTTAGAAGGGATTTGGCGCACATGATTCAGTCAGTGTCAGTAACAATAATTATTATTCATATAGAATATATTTGAAAATTTTCGAAATTTTCTGATGCTGTACTGTTCTTGCACGGCATGCAGAAGTCAACATGTTCAGGATTTCCTAAAGAAATGGGCGGATCAGGAGAAGTTTTGAAAGCGCAGAGAGGTGACAGCCCACGGGAGGGAGGGGTGTCCAGCCATAAATTCTCGTAGAACTAGGAAAAGTCAGCATTTTTGCAAATTCCAGGCAGGACTTGACCCCCCTAACCACTCTAGACCCGCGCTTGTTTGTTAATATTTGTATAAAGGTAAAGATGTCAGGGGCCTGGGCCGATGAAATTAGGAATTTTGCAACATTTTAACCTAAATTGGGAAATAAATTTCAAACAACAAAAAGATATATTCATGCAAATTATCCCTTATCATATCAATTGTCTATATTTTGAATCCCTCCTAGAGCATGTTTGTTCTACTTTCGTTTTCCTTTCAGTTAATGATACGTAAATTGGAAATGAATTTCTCGTTTTGGAGAAAAGATTGAATTGGGAATTTTTAGGTCTAAAATTGGGGAAAAGTACCTCGAAATACGGCCCCATACAGACCCTAAAAATTCCCTTGTAAATGATAAATTTCCTTGACAAACTAGAGATCACGGGTGCCCCATTCTCTGCATCGTCCAGACTGAAAGGTTTAAGTATTTCTTGGCAGTTCTATATGAATCGATTATATTTTTGATTTACCTAGGGGCTTAACCCAAAATGTGATCATGATAACTTCGATTCTAAAAATAAAGAAAAACATGCATTTTTATCTTTTCAAAATTCTTGGAGGTAGCCGGTTTAAATTGACCAAAACAATTTCAATTGTTCATTTTAAAAAGATTGATCAAGACCTCAAATTTAGAGTTAAAAATTTTTTAAATGTAAGTTTTATAGGAGGTTGTATCGAAGATTTGGTCAAGAAATATGTGTGTTAAATATGCCTTGCATAGGATATAAAGTTCCCGATCCATCCCTCAGATAAAGAAAATTCGATATGAACATGATTCAATGTAGGTTGTTTCCAAAACGTGTGTACGTCCGCGTACAGACAGTGGACATGACTATCTATCCCCGAGAAATTTTTGGAAAATTTACTCAAATCGGTGGTTTCTGGGGTGTTTTGGGGCTATTTCTGACTAGTTTCATAGATTTATTACGGAAACAGTAGTTTAATGCTTCCCAAAGCATGTCATAAGTGCCCCTTATTTGGGCACTGCCGGGGGGGGGGGGGGGGGGGGGGGGGCACGTGCCCCCGTGCCCCCCCGGCTGAATCCGCCACTGTAACAGCGTCCAAAACTCATTTTCCTGTCTTTCTTGTCATTATACTTTCCTGTCATTAGACCCCATCCAATTTTGACGATATTTTTTAACCCTTTTCTCCATCTTCTCAAGACAAGTGTATGTATTACGTACACTTATCTCGAGAAGATGCTTTTCTCTAGCTTTTTTAAACTCCAGTGGCATTTTTGGTAAACAATATACTGCTGACCAAAATCAGCACACCTGACATATCGTATATCGTTTGATAGGTACTGTCTTAGGATTTACACATTTGTGGATTTAGATCAGGGGCGGATCCAGAACCCCAACTGCCTGGGGGGGGGGGGGGGATTACATACAAATTTTTATGGGAATCACTTGCGAGGCCCGAAGGTTTTTGCTATTTGCCCGAAGGTTTTTGTTTTTGCAGTATTTGAAGATTTGAAGTAGTTGTAATCCTCCTCATCATCATCACATTATAGTAGTAGTAGTAGTAGTAGTAGTAGTAGTGGTGCTTAGTAGTAGTAGTATATTGCAAACCTGTGCCGCTTATGTCCTTGTGTGCAAGTTGTAGCAGTATGGAGGAGGAGTATTTGCAGCAGCAGTAGTTGTTCTTGTTTTTGTTGGTTATTTTCTTATTGCCGTTGTTTTGTTCTCAAATATTATAGTGAGAACAGTATAGTTGAAGAGGGAATAGCAGTCGTAGAATATAGTCATATATATATGTAGTTGTAGTGATAGTAGTAGTAGTGATAGTAGTAGTAGTAGTAGTAGTAGTAGTAGTAGTAGTAGTAGTAGTAGTAGTAGTAGAAGTTGTAGTAGTAGTAGTAGTAGTAGTAGTAGTAGTAGTAGTAGTAGTAGTAGTAGTAGTAGTAGTAGTAGTGATAGTAGTAGTAGTAGTAGTAGAAGTTGTAGTAGTAGTAGTAGTAGTAGTAGTAGTAGTAGTAGTAGTAGTAGTAGTAGTAGTAGTAGTAGTGATAGTAGTAGTAGTTGTTGTTGTTGTTGTAGTAGTAGTGATAGTAGTAGTAGTAGTAGTGGTAGTAGTAGTAGTAGTAGTAGTAGTAGTAGTAGTAGTAGTAGTAGTAGTAGTAGTTGTTGTTGTTGTTGTTGTTGTTGTTGTTGTTGTTGTTGTTGTTGTAGTAGTGATAGTAATAGTAGTAGTAGTAGTAGTAGTAGTAGTAGAAGTAGTAGTAGTAGTAGTAGTAGTAGTAGTAGTCCCATTTGCAATTCGGGTAATGTCGGTCAAAAGCTCAAGCTCGTGTTGTAGGAATCCTGTGAATTATATTCAATTCACTTTATTTTGTATATAAAATTCCACAGGGAATGCAGTTAAAGTTCTGTAAATTTATTGCTCTTTTGTCAACGTTTCGGCCGAAGCCTTCTTCAGGACGATCAACTACAACTCGACTACATCTTTAAAATACTATGCACATAACTGTAATTGTTCAATAAGAAGTCCAACGTTAAATTTTGTTTACTGCGCGTCTATGACGTCATTGACGTCATCGCGCCAAATCACCAATGTCACTTTGACGTCGTTAGTTTTTTCCTGTAATTGGCGTATTATGCATGATGTAAACGCTTTTGAAAAGGTTAATAATCGGGCCAAAGTACTCCCATGGGTGATTTTGTGTTTAATCCGGATGGCTTCACGGTATTAAGTCTCTCAATCCAGAACACTTCTCGGATTTTACGATAGTACTTAGAGGCATCGGAACATTTCTCCAAAATTACGATTTTGAAGTCCGATATTGAATGGTTTTCTTCATTGAAATGTTGTGAAACAGGCTTTGGGCGTTTGTGTCTGACATCTGCTAGATGTTCCTTTAGTCTCTCTCCAAGTGACCTCTCTGTCTCTCCAACATAAACAATGCGCTCGCATTTGTCGCATCGTATACCGTAGACGACGTTCCAAATTTTGCAAGACTGGTGGTCCTAAATCCTTAGTCCGTGTCCCTCGAGTGCATGGTCCCTTGTCATTATCTTACAAATTTGACATTTATTCAGCTGACATCTTGAGTCTATGCTGTCTTGTCTGTCTTTGAATATCTTATTATGTTTTCCATGCACGAGAATATCCGCTAAGTTTCTGTCTCTTCGGAAGGCGACAATAGGTGGCGACTTGAACAACGTTTTCATCCTTTCTGATTTATGAAGTATTTCTAATGTTGTCGCGTAATTTTCTGCACGTCTGGTAGATGATTAGTGTACGTTATTACCAAGGGAACACGTTCTAGTTTGTTCTTTGGTTTCTGTTTCCTATAATGAAGCAGGTTCTGTCTGTCTAGTTGGTCTACCTTACCTAGTTGTCCTTCGAGAAATTTTGAACTGTATCCTCTTTTACGGAGTTGTAACTTGAGTTCCGCTCTGTGCCTGAGGTAGTCTTGTTTTCTACTGCATATTCTTTTTATGCGCAAAGCAAGTCCGTACGGTAGTGACTTTTTCACGCTGTTTGGGTGGTTCGATTTGCGCTGAACATAAATGTGTTTATCGGTTGGTTTGGTAGTTGATCGTCCTGAAGAAGGCTTCGGCCGAAACGTTGACAAAAGAGCAATAAATTTACAGCACTTTATTTTGTGCAAATACTTAGATGATTTTTTCAGGCAAGAAAAGAAAATATTTTATGTCAATGAAATGTTAATTGTGTATGATGTACGCCTCATGTCATGGTATTTCATCAGTGGCGGATCCAGCGCCCCCTTTGCCGGGGGGTCAAGGGGCGAATTTTGCCGATTTTTACTGAAAATGGGCAAAAATATACCTGTTTTTGGAAAATTTGGGGTCAGTGCCGGGGGGGCGGGCGCCCCCTCCGCACCCCCCTGAATCCGCCACTGTTCATTTGGAAAGAATTGAATTGAACTGAACTGAATATGAATTTACAGATTTGAAATAATTCTTGTCTCATGTTTTGGTGTTATTGATGGAGGTGGTTGTGTTGTTGTTACTTTTTTGTTCTATATGTTTAGACAGTATAACAATGTATGTATGCAATAAAACCCTCCTTTCAGAGTTATGGGTAAGGAGAACACTTTTGTTACAGCGCGGCGGGCAATGCAACCTATTTATTTACGTGCAGAATAGTTTATTGGCGAAACGTCTTGCTTTTAAGAAATCACGTGACAATATCTATTTTCGATTCTGTTCAAAATGGCGGAGAGTGGAGGAACGGAGAAGCAACTCCTTGGACAGTTTGTCGAAAAACAAACGAAATACGGCACAACCACTCGACTTGTATCCAAAAGTTCTACGTTTATAAAACACTTTATACAAAAAACTGACACATTAATGGGAATTGCCCTCAAATATTCTGTTACGGTAATTATTCACTACTCGAATCATTTCCGTATGGCACTGACATGACAGGTGTACGAGGGCTGCGTTTGATTACAGTATGCGAAACGTTCCAGAACGATTCCATTCTGATAATGTAACGAAACGAAAACAGTGCCAGAATAACTTCACCATGGCAACAATGGACAGAGCAAAATTTTGATATTCACAAAATTTACAAAATTCAAAATAAAGTTGTAATTGATGTTGAAATAATTCTAATTTTACGTATTTTATCAAATTTTCACTATTTCTTGTTTCATCCATACCAAAATTTCCAATTACAATAAAAATTTCCGGCACTGAAAGGGACATCGTAACCATGTCCGCCATATTCATGATATTGGAACGTCGGTCATGAGACAATTCTGTAGATTTTTTTAATGGATAATTCATATCATGAATCATCGTAACAAAATTGTGCATCTACTGTCCACGCAGTTCACTTCAGAAACTGGATGAACACAATTTTGATCATGTTAATAACTCTGTTGTGCGAAAATTAAATAAAATCTATATCATTGAATAGATCTCGCTTAGTCGTAAATTTTGATATATATGTTACATGGTCGGAGGTTTATGTAATCATATTATAAAGGCAAAATAAATAAATTTAAGATGGGGCATTTTCAATGTTAAATTCAGCGTGACAGCATCGAGCTTATCATTGAGCCTATGGAGAGTTTCACGACATCACGGAAAAAAATTAGCGTGGGAAATTGCCCATCTAAAACTTCTTTTGTCTGTAAAGTTTTATTACATGCACTGACTATCATATAACTTACACCAAAATTTATGACTAAGCAATATATATTGGATGTTATCAATTTCATTTAAATTTTTGCATGATAAAGTAGTCAAAATCACATTTATCCAGTTTCTGAAGTGAGCCACGCGGACAGTAGTTTGCCCTAGCATCAGGTTGGGGAAAGGTACCGATTAAGCTTACATACCTCGATCAAGCTAATGTACCTCGATTGGGCTAATCAATCCGACCTTTTTTATTAACAAAAAAAAAAACATTTTTTCCTCTAAATCATATTTGGGTGCAAAAATTGCACAAGCAAGAAGCAATATTTAAAAAGCAACTATGCCTGAAAACTTTTTAGATTTAGAGAAATCTCACCCAATATATTCAGGAAAATAGAAGTATATTTTTTCAGTTACCAGTAAAATTTGTATAGGGCGATAGATCTTGAACTCTCTTAACTAATGGTGTAAGTTATATGTCCCTATGACTAACACTACACTCACAGTGAAAGAAAATAGTTTTAGAAATGGAGTTTTCTATATTAATTTTAGCCAATGTGTAACATTGATTCTATGGAGAATGTCGACGTCACGCTAAAATTAACATATAGAAATCTCCCCATCTAAAACTATTTTCTTTCACTGTGAGCATAGTATTGGTCTTGCAAACATATGTCACACACCATTTGTTATGAGAGTTTGAGATCTATTCCCCTATATAAATTTTGATCGGAAAATATGCCGACAATGTAGGGAAAACTTCAATTTTCCAGTTTCTGAAGTGAGCTACACGGACAGAAAATTATCTATTAATAAGAATCAAGGCAAAGCCTTATGTGTGAACGGAGCAGAAAAAAGACACAAAGAATTTATATAACTAAACTTTTACCTATTGATCTCAAATTTAGCTGGTCAAAATCAATCAAAACCTCCAGTTAATCTCGTTTGAGACTCGTGCAAGCGTCTAAGTACTATGCTTTTTTTTCTACTATGCAGTACACTCGCATGAATCTTGTGTCACGTCTTCATTCAGTAATTCAGGGTTTAGTCTGTTTTAGACCCAATCAACCCTTTTGTTCTGACAATAAAAAATCATGTACAAACCTTGTTTTCCTGCAGGTAGCAGGTCACAGTTAGCATCAAGACATATTTCTCTTCAAAATCATGTAAAATATTCCATCATTCAAGAATATTCAAACACAGATAAATGTCCAGGTAAAGTAAGGTTTTGGAACCTGGGTCTTGAAGTTTGAAACATTTTTATGAAAGCCCAAAAGTGGGAGACAAAAATTTATGACTTTGCTTGATTACATTTTTAGCACACTTTGACAAAGTTGAGATGAGCTTATGCTATACCCCTGCATCCGCTTCCGGTTTTCTTTTTTTTGGGGGGGGAGGGATAGCTCAGTATCTAACAAAGTACTGATGCTACAGTAACCAAACTTGCACAAGTGATTCATCTTAGGATGCTGCAATTATAACATGCTGCCATGAGGTGAGCTTTGTAGACGTTGATAACCTATTATTTTGTATATCTATGTAGAATTTTTAAAATTCTCACTAAGGATGCTATGCCAGTCAAAGATTTCTACAAGTATACTTTTCATTGCCAAGATACAGTCTTTACATACTAGAAGCTCTCAATGGAATAGAGACATTGAAATTTGATTCATGTAGAGCTGAAACGAATGTTTGTAAATGAATAGTTTTTAGTGAATATTTGAATGGAAAATTGGTATTCAAATATTCGCTAGTATTTTATTTAGTGCCTGTAATTAGATGCAGCACAAGGAAAACAAGCTTGTAATGGCAATATTTTGCCTTGAACATGTTGAAGGGAAAGATAGAAAAATCATGTTGTAACAAAGGTTAATGAGAGAGTGTTATTCTTACGCACATGGAAACGAGGTCAATTTTAAAAGCATCCAGTAGCACACTGGTCAGTATACGTGGCTTTTAATTTTAAACAAGTATGATGCTGTCATGTGCCATTTGCATTGAAAAAAAAATATCAAAGTTCTATTACAAAAATTAGTGTTTCCTAATTCTGTGAATATCATGGAGTATTTTCAAGCAAACGCTGCACCTGCATACCTGAAAACATGTGCCCCAATCTCTACCTAGCCTCTCTTCCTGCCATATTGTAAAATTAAATCAAAGATTACAAAGCTCACCTCATGGCAGCATTTCATTATGGCAGCAAACAGGGAGTAGTCAAAGGTTACACAGTTTTTAATTAGAGAATCTGTCCTGATGAGGACAAACGAAAATGTTTAAACAACTAAACAAAACAGAAAAAGGAAGTAGACTATTGATACCCAAATCTTCCTAACATGTGCACTCAAGCGGGAAAAATAGAGGTCATGACCTACATTTGCATGTAGGTTTGTGATTTACGCATAAAGACGCATTATCTGTGCAAGTTTGGCCTTCCTAGCACTTAAAGTAAAGAAATAAAACTTCTTAACATACTAGTGCGGACACCTACACAGACATGGACACCAACAACAGGGTGATAGCATAAGCTCCCTCTCACTTCATGAGGTGAGCTAAAAAAGAATAATTGGCAACCTTTTCTGGTCGCCTGCAAAGCGATGGGAAATCCAGAGTCCGTTTTGAACTGACAATATACTGTTAATACTAGTACACATGTCTGATGTCTGTGGATGAAAGGTGACACTAAAGTTATACAGTGTGTACATTACTGGTCTAATAAGAATATCTAGATATATTGCCCAGCATTCAACAAGGATATATGTGTGATTTATGGTCATTTTTCTCCTTGAATGATATATTTAATGATAATGTATAAGGCAGAGGTGTTATGTATTCTAAACTTCAAATCCTAAGTGACATGCCTTTTAGACAAACTTTTATCTCAAAGATACAATCAAGCTTAGCTTTGTAAATATTTCTTTTGAATTATCCTATATTTTTCTTTTACAGGTAGAACAAATCAAGAGGGAAAACAAGCTATGGACAAATGACAGTTTATTCTTAAGGGAACACCTACTTATACCAGTGGCACATCAAGATATTAGTAAAATTCCAGAGGACTGTGAAGTGATAACAATCGAAAAGTCTAGGTCAAGGTCAGAAACTGGTAATTCTGATCAAAGATCAAGGACATCTAGTCAGAATTCTGTAAATAGTTTACACAGTGAAAAGCAGAAAGAGAATGACAAATGTGATAGTGAACAATCTGTAGTGAAACAAGAACCATCAGGAATGGACTTCTTTTCTAAATTTGACAACTCTATAGCAGAAATCAAATCCAATGTGAAGAAGATGGAGGAAAATGCAAGGTAAAGTAACAGGCACAACTCTGTCAGCATAATCTATAATGTTGTAAGGCACGATCCATTTGATATTCGGGGGGGGGGGGGGGGGGGGGGGGGGGGGGGGGGGGGGGGGCTTGGGTTTTTTCCGAAAAAAATCATTTTGCTCTGAATTTTGATGAAAAAAATAAATTTGCTTATGGTGTGGCAGAAAAAAATAATCTTGCTCTTACAAGTAACTGAATTTGAAGAATAACCATAAAATTTGCTTAAAATTCCTGAAAATAATTTAAGTAAAAATAAAGAATTTCTATTGAAAAAACACAAACATCCTTAATACTCACATCAATTGTTATAAAAAAAAATTTCCTTGCTCCAACTTTGCAAGAAAAAAATAATTTTGCCCTGGTCCGGGGCGAAAAAAATAATCTTGCTCCGACAAACAAGAGGCCCAAGGGGGCCACATCGCTCACCTGAGTTGCAGACAAAGAGTTAAAAGTCACAAAAATACTTCTACAGATCAAAGCCCTTGACAGCCATATTTGTTGACCTATCGACAAGAAAAACACAAACTTGGCAGAGGACCTCGAGTACTTGCTTGCTGCAAGGTTTCGTGAAATTCTGTGCAACGGTTGCAGAGGAGATTTCGAAAATGTGTCAGCCAATCAGAGTCCTTGGCGGCCATATTTGTTGACCGATCAGCACAAAATACACAATCTTGGTAGAGGACCTTGAGTACTTTCTTCCTGTAAAGTTTCATGAAATTCTGTGCAGTGGTTTTTTTGCAGAGAAGATGTTGAAAATGTGTTAGCCAATCAGAGCCCTCGGCGGCCATATTTGTTGACCGACGGCACGAAAAACAAAAAAACTTGGCAGAGGACCTTGAATACTTCCTTCCTGTAAAGTTTCATGAAATTCTGTGCAGCAGCTGCAGAGGAGATGTCGAAAATGAGTCAGCCAATCAGAGCCCTCAGCAGCCATATTTGTTGAACAATCGGCACTAAAAATAAAAACTTGGCAGAGGACCTTGAGTACTTCCTTCCTCCAAAGTTTCATGAAATTCTGTGCAGTGGTTAAAGAGGAGATGTCGAAAATGTGTCGGCCAATCAGAGCCCTCGGCGGCCATATTTGTTGAATGATCGGTACGAAAAACACAAACTTAGTAGAGGACCTTGAGTACTTCCTTCATGTAAAGTTTCATGAAATTCTGTGCAGCGGTTGCAGAGGAGATGTCGAAAATGTGTCAGCCAATCAGAGCCCTCGGTGGCCATATTTGTTGACCGATCGGCAAGAAAAACACAAACTTGGTAGAGGACCTTGAGTACTTCCTTCCTGTAAAGTTTCATGAAATTCTGTGCAGCGGTTGCAGAGGAGATGTCGAAAATGTGTCAGCCAATCAGAGCCCTCGGCGGCCATATTTGTTGACTGATCGGCAAGAAAAACACAAACTTGGTAGAGGACCTTGAGTACTTCCTTCCTGTAAAGTTTCATGAAATTCTGTGCAGCGGTTGCAGAGGAGATGTTGAAAATGTGTCAGCCAATCAGAGCCCTCGGCGGCCATATTTGTTGACCGATCGGCAAGAAAAACACAAACTTGGTAGAGGACCTTGAGTACTTCCTTCCTGTAAAGTTTCATGAAATTCTGAGCAGCGGTTGCAGAGGAGATGTCGAAAATGTGTCAGCCAATCAGAGCCTTCGGCAGCCATATTTGTTGACTGATCGGCACAAAAAACACAAACTTGGTAGAGGACCTTGAGTACTTCCTTCCTGTAAAGTTTCATGAAATTCTGTGCAGCGGTTGCAGAGGAGATGTCGAAAATGTGTCAGCCAATCAGAGCCCTCGGCGGCCATATTTGTTGACCGATCGGCAAGAAAAACACAAACTTGGTAGAGGACCTTGAGTACTTCCTTCCTGTAAAGTTTCATGAAATTCTGTGCAGCGGTTGCAGAGGAGATGTCGAAAATGTGTCAGCCAATCAGAGCCCTTGGTGGCCATATTTGTTGACCAATCGGCACAAAAAACACAAACTTGGTAGAGGGCATTGAGTACTTGCTTCCTGTGAAGTTTCGAGAAATTCTGTGCAGCGGTTGCAGAGGAGATGTCGAAAATGTTAAAAGTTTACGCCGGACGGACGGACGACGACGACGACGGACGGACGGACGACGGACGGCGCGCTATGACAATAGCTCACTTGAGCTTCGCTCAGGTGAGCTAAAAACCCAAGCCCCCCCCCCCCCCCCCCCCCCCCCCCCCCCAGAATATCAAATGGACCGTGCCTAACTTGTAAGAATGATTTAATTGGTTGCTCTAGAATTAATTGATAGATAGAATTCCTTTGAAATGAATAGCATAGTTTTTAAAACTGCATTACATGATATATCAGGTATAAGTTCATCATTAAACATCATCTGTACTTTGCAAAACTTGTTAAAATCAATAGTACTCAGCCCTGTGAAACCTCTAATTTTGATATTTTTTTTCTTTTTGTGAAATTGCTGTAAGATCTACAGATTTCTATGTAATAAAAATGCGTAAATAGTCTGTAGACCTTCAATATCTGACATTGAAAAAAATTATTTGTTAATCATAATGTGTTGTAAAAGATTAGTGGTAGTTGAATATCAAATTTTTCTTCAAACACTTAGGACTCTGATTGGCTGAAATATTTTTAACTTCTCCTCAGCATAGTAATTCACTGAGGCCTTTTAAAAAAAAAAGCTCTTTTAAATAAGATTCTATATGTACTCTTCAACCAAATGTTTTCATACCTCAGAATCTAGTGGAGAAATATTTGACAATATGAAAAGATGAAATCGGAATTCCTAAACAAACACTGTCATTACCTAGGACCCGGCCTATCAGATCAGCTTATGAGAAGTTACTCTGAACTCGAAGTACAGTACCGAGTACATGTACATTTGTACATGCCCATTGTACTACATTTGTAAGCTAAGCCATTTAGGCCCATTTTGATCCCTAGTTATTTGACACTGCTCAGAGACATTTGTAATATTTGAGTTTGAATGAAAGCTTCAAATCTATAACCTAGACTAGATTCAGTCTATGAATAAATAAAAGAATAAAGGAGTTATAATAAGTGATATTGTTAAGGTAAGAAAGAGAAAAAGTAACTGAATAAATATTTTAGGTATGCTAAACACAATATTAACAACAACAAGATGGAGCGACAAAGGAAATCTTATACATTACATATTGTATCAGAACCTCTCTATAGATTGACCCTTCCTCATGGTTTTTGTTTTCAGTCCTAGCACACCCGTATGGAATGGCACTACAGAGAGTTACGATCTGAAATCTAAATATGCCTTACCCATCAACCCAGACTCCGAGTGTTAACATTCTCACACTTCCCTATAATCATCTCATCTCACTTTCAAGGTATCATCACATGTATATTACACATATGCTTTTAGCATCAAGTAAGTACATATTAACTAGAAGTAGATGGAAGCAGCTTAGACCTTACCTGTGCTCCTCATGTGACAGGACAGCTTTAAATGTAGATCTATCTAATTATTATCCTTCTCTCTGCTTTGTGTCTGTATACCTGCACTTTAAAAAAGACTTACACACAGATGTAACCAGAGCAACATGAACAATGTAAGGCATAACTCTTACCGTAAGAATCCTTTTGTCTCTCCATCTTGTTTTTTTTCCAGTATGAACAATCTTCACCTTGTTTTAATATTATAACAAACATCTTAATGTATAGGAGATGGGTATGGTCAGAGCAAGGAAATTCAATCTTTGTGTCTTGGATTCTCTTTTAGTGGTTTTAAGGTTTTTAAAAACTTTTCCATTTATAACAGAAAAAATATCCTGACCTGGTACAGTGAAAGCTTTAATTTTAAAGTCATCCTTTACCTCTAAGGTTTTTAAAAACTTTTCCATTCATAGCAGAAAAGATATCCTGACCTGGTACAATGAAAGCTTTAAAGTCATCCCCTACCCTTCTATGTACACATAATGGCCTGCATGAGGTATAGCTTTGTTCAGCTTCTCTATGGACAAGACATTAATTAACTAAAGAATCTGTTCATCTATTTTGAGTACATAATTATGGATGCATATCAGCAAAGGGGGATTTTGGTGTCATTTGGTCAAAGGTAAAGGTCACACTTCTTCTATGGATACAAACTGGTCAAGGCTTGCAGATATTTTATAATCATTTTCTAGTTTTACTTAAAGGCTGCATGGTGCTGAAGATAACAGTACCTATTCAACTGAATTTCCTTGAGTTACAAGCTGTGTATGACTTAAAAGACATAAATGTACTGACAGGTAATCTGAGATACCCAAATATCATCAGCTGTTAAAAGCTATGTATTAAAAACTGAGAGGGCTGAAACAGACCAATCAGATTACAATTAGAGATGTTAACCCTATAGTGGTCAGTGATGATTGAAGAAATTACGAAAAATTTACTGTCCCCTTATATAGTCCCCAGCCTGCCTTTAATCTCTATAGTATAAGTACATGTATTAGTAGCACAACATTATATGTATCTTAGAAGTTGTATAATAGATAGAACTCTTCCTTATGGTAATTCATACTTTTCATAGGACAAAGACAAAGCAAAAGGAAAACAGGTATAAGATTAAATAACTACAAACCTTATATAGCCTAGGACTGAATTATTATTAAAATGTTTGGGAACATCAAATTTTATAATTAATTAGCATGTTCTGTCATTTAATGTATGAACCTAAGTATATTTAGCATTAATATTTGCTCTTTGAACTGCAACACAGGAAGTTGCATGATTATATATGGAATGATATTAATAATTGTAAGCCTGATTAAAACCTATAATATATTGTAAAATATCTTCCTTCTAACTGCTTACAATTATATTCCTCAAAACACCAACCTGATACACCACACATACTAGAATTTAATAGTATAGATTACCTCTTGACACTTCCTTATAATTTAATAGAATGACATCTCTGTTGACCAACATGTAGGCATTCAATATGCAACTCATATAAACTCATATATGTTATCTTCATACTATATCCTGATTTTTTCTGCCAATGTCAGTTTCTGCACTCAATTATTTTAAAAATCAGCCTTTCCCAAAGATTTCAATGTACTTTATATGTTAATTATTGGTCCATGGGTTATACAGATTGCCTCTAATACCATTTTGCATGCATAAGCTGAACTATATATCGGAGTTTCAAGAACTTTTCTTATATATTATGCAAATTAATTTTTTTTTTATTATTACGCATTTAATTCAACTTTTATAATGTCCTATGATAAAAGATTTCATGAATATATAGTTTTTTGGCCTGGTCTGTTTGCAGAAACGTTAACCTTTGTTATAACCCTTGAATGATACTGGGTATTGAAGAGCTTTTTTGGGTCTTTGTTATTCATCAAGTCCTCTCTATTGATACTATTTTAATTTTTTACCAGGTGACTCAATATTGAAAAACTTTAACCTTAGCAATTTTAAAAAAGTTTGACCTTGTGACCTTGAACTTTGACCTACTGATATTAAATCATCTTTAACAAATTAAAGCTGATTATTGAGCATTAGTGTTTCACATCTTAATGATACATAAAGTATGAAACATTAAAGGAGGAAAGTATTTTGCCTACCATTGAATTAGATATGATTAGATCATCTCTACCTCTCTATGTTATGCACAACTATGGTATGGTCAAGGGCAAGATAAATCTAAATGAGAATTAACGTCAAATTTTATATTTCCTTTATTTGTATACTTCTGTATTATAGTATTCACACTGATTTATATCTATTTAAAATTCTTGCTCTCAGTATTTAGATATGTACATTAGAACTGCATTGTCATTAATATTTCAATCATTCTGATGTTTATTCACTACTGTAACTCTTTTGTCATCTGAATTCTAGCTCTTGAAATATAATCATTGTATTATAAATGTCATTCATAATATATACACTATACTTATACATGTATGTGTCTTCAATGGTGAGTGGAAATTGAACAGTTATACAATTGATATTAACTCATTTGTTCATTTCAGATTTATTACCGATTCTGCTGATAGTGATCCGTTAGTTTTACCACCAAGAAAAAATTCCCGTAGTTCAAACAAACGGACTTACTCTCTCCCATCGCCTACTCCTGATTCCACGCCTTCCCATAATTCCAATCACTCGTCAAGGAGAAGCACACAGGACTTCACACATATTAGTGATCAGTCATCGCCAGTCTTACTTATAAAATCCAGGAACTCTTCCCAGAAAGTGCAAACATCACTAGAAAGACTCGAAAAAGCCAGTGACGAATTGTTCCAACTTTGAGTGTTGCTAAGTGTAGGTTTAGATTTAAGATATCTGATCAAACATATATCCTGTCTTTCAGTTTGGTTTACATCCATTATCCTATTTTGGACTAGCCAAACAATTAGATTATACATCTTCCTCTTCATTGTATATGTACATGGTTCTTATGGATGCAGATTTGATTTACGTGCACTTAATTGTTATATGGAATACACAAATATACTTTTATGAAAATCATATTTTCATTGAATTTATATATTTAAAAAGGAAAACTTATGGATTGAAAAAAATGTGTTCAGTCATTGGATAAAAAGCTTGTTTTCTATAGATTATATCGTAACTTGTATAATTCTGAAGTTGATAAAAGATTTTAAATATTCAACTATGATGAAATTTCTTTCAACATGATTAGAAGTTAATATACTAGTACCTGTTCAAAAACTTTATTCAGTACTTTAATTATGCTTCTACAAATGTATTTCTTTTAACTTCAAAATTAGACAAGTGTGCATTTAAAAAAAAATAATCAAAATAAAAATGTTTTGCATTACTTCAGAAAAATTTGATGCATATTATGATCTTATTTGATTTAAAGATTCTTCATTTAAACACAATCACGCATTTATGAATACATCTTTTACTAAGTTTTGTTCTTCATGTAAGGAGGTATCACATTATTGAGAAAAGGAATAGGTTGTGCACTTAATTACATGTAGTATTAAGTTAAAAAAAAATCAATAGATACCATATGTATGTGTGTATGATAGAATTATGTTGGAAATTTAGAATTACATCTAATATGATTCAATACATGTAGATATAAGATTAGTTAACCAGATTCATCTAGATTAGCCAAAATGTTAAATAGATCATTTCATGCCAAAACGTGATTGTTTCCCATAGAAATGATTGATGGTAAAATATTAGTATTAAACACTTTGTTGTCAGGGTAAATGCCTGCAAGTTTTCACATTTGATCTGCCATGTTTTCATTTTACACATTTGATCTGCCATGTTTTCATTTTGTTTTCATTTCAGTTGTGTTGTTATTTTTGTTATGCTCAGCACTGGATTGATTATGTTGAGATACATTGTGAATAAGAATTACTTAGGATTTTCTACAGCATATAGAATGTTGTGACAATAGTCAATTAATTGTAGGACCTCTACGTTATGTCAATATGTCACAGAGCTTGTTTTGTTAAGCATGTATTTTGTATTTACTGACTTTTCAGACTTTGAGCACTTTTCTCCAGTAAATCTCACTTTTTAGCTCGTCGGGACGATAAAGTCCAGAGAGCTAATACCATACCCTCGGCGTGGTTGTCGTCGTCCGTAGACAAAACTTTAACCTGGGCTATATTAATTATAAGGGTAGGGCTTTGATATTTCACATAGAGATACCTTGTGACAAGACCATTCATTTGAGACCATGACCTTCAAGCTAGTGACCTTGATCTTGGACTTTGACCTACTTTTCAAAAACTTTAACCTGGGCTATATCTCTTGAACTATAAGGGTTAGGGCTTTGATATTTCACATGTAGATACCTTGTGACCAGACCTTTCATTTGAGATTATGACCTTTGACCTAGCGACCTTGACCTTAGCCTGAGACCTACTTTTCAAAATCATTAACCTGGGCTATATCTCTTGAATTATGTGGAATAGGGCTTTGATATTTCACATGTAGATTCGATTCCTTGTGATGGGACCTTTCATTTAAGACCAATGTCTTTTGACCAAGTGACTTTGACCTTGGACTTTGACCTACTTTTCAAAAACTTCAATCTTAACTATATTTCTTGAACTATAGGGAGTAGGGCTTTGATATTTTACATGTAGGTACTATGTGATTGGACGGACATTTGTGACCATGCACATCGACCTTTTTTTGGTCTTCATCTCTTTAACCATAAAGGAAAGGATTTTTATGTTTCATGCACATACTTCAACAGTTATTGCCAAGACCTTTCATTTGGACAATGACCATTCACTAAGTGACCTTGACCTTAACTGTTAACCTACTTTTTAATTACTTTGGCTGTATCTTTATCTCTCTAAGGGATAAGACTAATATTAGGTGCATAGTCTCTTCATGACAATGCTTTTTGTATTTTAGAAGTTATTTGATTTTTTGACTAAAACATGCTACGGCGAGTTTTGTATTCTTTGATTACCCTATGTTTATGATACAGATGTCTTCTCACAATATACATATTCATACCTTTGTTTGACAAAAGTCACTATTAATACTATTGATGTTCGAGGTGTTTTGAATTTTCAAAATACACGAGTAAATTTTTACAAAACATCTTTTACTGATGTGTACACAATTATAATTTTATTTAATGCTCTACATATCAGTAATTCAACAAATGAAATCTGCATTTATTCAGAGCTTAACTCTTACAGCAATTTTTGATGCATGAAATAAATACACAGTAGTACATCCTCACAGTATATATAAAGTGCTCAGGATTTAAGAAATCAACCGTAATAGGGTACTTATGGATAGATACTTACATGTATGTAGGAAGAGTATTTATAATCTAGATGTTCTGCAATGTTTGCACTGTCTTCTGTATTTATGCATGTATTGTACATAAAGTACTATGTGATAGTTTGTATAATTTTGAATGGTGCAATATTATTATTACTGATATGACATTGTTTTAATTATGGTACATAATTGAGAGGAAATGACATTTACAATATTGATAATTAGATTAAAGAAGTGGTATTTCACATTGTAATTTATTGAAAAGCATATTTCTTTGTTTGATATTTAGTCCCCTACTGGCAATGCCGAAGGGGACTCTTAGTTTCCTCTCGGTCTGTCTGTCTGTCTGTCTGTCCGTCCGTCTGTCCGTCTGTCCCATTTTCAGTTTCCGGACTTTTTTTCGCTGTTGTTGCATATATTGAACTCATTTTTGGTATGTGGATATATCTCAATGGGATACAGATCAAGTTTGAGTTTGCTTTTGATTGACCTAATTTTACAAGAGTTATGGCCCTTGGACTAAGCAAATTTTATGAAAATTTCAGTTTTCCGGACTTTTTTCTGCTGTTGTTGCATATATTTATCTCATTTTTGGTATGTGGATATATCTCAATGGGATACAGATCAAGTTTGAGTTTGCTTTCGATTGACCTAATTTTACAAGAGTTATGGCCCTTGGACTAAGCAAATTTTATGAAAGTTTCAGTTTTCCGGACTTTTTTCCGCTGTTGTTGCATATATTTAACTCATTTTTGGTATGTGGATATATCTCAATGGGATACAGATCAAGTTTGAGTTTGCTTTCGATTGACCTAATTTTACAAGAGTTATGGCCCTTGGACTTAGCAAATTTTATGAAAATTTTCAGTTTTCCGGACTTCTTTCAGCTGTTGTTGCATATATTGAACTCATTTTCGGTATGTGGATATATCTCAATGGGATACAGATCAAGTTTGAGTTTGCTTTCGATTGACCTAATTTTACAAGAGTTATGGCCCTTGGACTTAGCAAATTTTATGAAAATGTTCAGTTTCCTGGACTTTTTCCCGCTGTTGTTGCATATATTTAACTCATTTTTGGTTTGTGGGTATATCTCAATGGGATACAGACTAAGTTTGACCTTAATTGCTTTTGATTCACCTATTTTCACAAGAGTTATGGCCCTTGGACTTAGCGAATTTTATGAAAATTTCAGTTTTACGGACTTTTCTTTGGTTCTATTGCAAATAATGCACTGATTTTTGGTAAATGAATACATCTCAGTGTGAATCAGACCAACTTTGAGTTTGATTTCCATTGACCTATTTTTACAAGAGTTATGGCCCTTGGACTTAGCAAATTTCATGAAATTTTCAGTTTTCCGGACTTTTTCATGCCTGTTATTGCAGATAATGAGCTGATTTTTTGTATGTGAATACATTATAGTGTGATGCAGATTTGAGTTTAATTTAGATTGACTAATTTTCATAAGAGTTATGGCCCGTGGACTTAGCAAATTTCGTGAATTCAGTTTCCCAGACTTTTCTTGGCTGTTGTTGCAGAAGATGAACTGATGAACAGAGATGCAAGTCATAAATTTATGCCGCCGGTAGGGGACTTATATCGCACAGCGATCATTGCATTTTTACAATTGCTTATTTTTGATGCATGCATTTTGGTCAAAAAATATAAAACAGAGTATATCTATGAACTCTGCACGAAAAGGTTCCTATAATGAATGGAATGTTGATATTTTATTGGTAATGTGTACAAATACTGGTATCAATTTTGAACAAAGAAGTATAATGTTACTTATTATCAGAGTGTCAGGTGTTCTTTGTCTGCTGGGTTTGGTTTGACTTTTACATTGTGTGTAATAGGTCCCTTTTTGTCAATATTAGCCTATGGTAACTGCATGTAATAAGAATTTCGAACTCTTACAAATCTAATCTTCTAAATTTTCATTAAGAAAGCAATTAATTTTACTATAACCAACATACAAATTATGTATAAGAGAAATCAACTGCTCATTAGTTATGGCAGGTCTTAAGACTTTTTTTTAAGAAAAGAAGGTCTAATAAGCAGGTCAAGGTCACAAGGTTGGTATTGGTACAGAGTAAGGTCCTGACATAAGGTATAATCGTATGTAAATATGAAATAAATATCAATTCCATCAAGAGTTATGGCAAATCATGAATATTAGGAAAAGTGGGTCAAACATAGGCCAAGGTCACAAGGTCAAATCTTTAGTCTCATCTTGTTTCACAGAATATACATGTTAAGTATGAGAGCCCTGTCACTTACCAATCAAAAGTTATGTGGTTTGAATTTTGTTACCAAAACCAAATACTTGTAGCATGCAACCACAGCAGGAAAATTTTCAATTGATTTTGTAAAAAACAACAAAATTGTAGGCAGTACTATACTAGACTCTGCTTAGTATGATTGAAAAACTTATTATTGTTACATGTATACTTAAATAGTGCATTTTACTTACATGTATGTTCATAATTCATGAGAGAGCTTGCCATTTGTCTGTACATCCACATAAATATTTATTAGATTAAATTAAAAGAACTCGTCATAAAATTTTTGATAATATGAAATGAGTAATTCATACTGGTTACGTTCATGATGTGATGTTAGTCACAATGCAATTACTAGTCATTTTGCAGTAGTTCATGTACATGTATATTATGATAGTTAATTGGTATTTTTGCTTCATTGTCTGAACAACAACCTGTTAAGTTTTTGTTTTTGCTTCAAATGAGCATATACACAATTAATTAAATTCTGCTTCACTATGAAAAACCTATATATGACCTCATCTGACCATCTGCAACTTCATTTTGGAAAATAAGCATTTTGTATTCAGTGTGCTAGTTGAGTATGAATAATGATAATAAACAAGAATTTGAATCTATAAAATGACTTGTATGTTATGTCACCAGTAAAGTAAAGGGATAAATAAGGAATAATATGTCTGGCATCTGTCTGTCCATCAGTTTACTTACAAAATTCAGAAAAAAAACCCCATAAGGCATCACAAGCAGAACTGTTTTCATATTTGAGATTGTATAGAGTTTCTTTCAACTTTCATTTACAACCTTGGCAGTTAAAGATTTTTTACTCATCGGCATCAACAAGTTAATC
Source organism: Pinctada fucata (assembly GCA_028142955.1). Classification (NCBI taxonomy): domain Eukaryota; kingdom Metazoa; phylum Mollusca; class Bivalvia; order Pterioida; family Pteriidae; genus Pinctada; species Pinctada fucata. Next base: position 50,338,818 of record AP027105.1, read on the forward strand.
ATTGTGAGGTCATATACACAGAACTATAAGAGTGCGCTCTTGCCATATTATGTTTTGTTGCTTGATTTTACACCAAGATATTTTGAAGGGATCTACTTGAATTCACTGTGACATGAATTGAACATTTACCCCCCAGGACCTGATGTGTTGAAAGGACGAACTAAGGACATAATTATACATCAAAGTCACAGTGTATTATAAGTGAATGGCAAAGTCTTGTCCAGATCATATGTACTTTTCAGTGCTTGCATGGATTTGATTACTTTTAGATAACAGAATTGTTGTTATGATCAAAGAATATGTAACGACCATAAATCAAGGCTAAATATCAGGACAAGGACATGAAGTATATGACTCGGGTAAAAACATGCAGCCATAAGTTTGCATGTATTTGGATATTCCATCAAAACAAACATTATTTTCATGAAGGTCATTGTTCAAAGGTTCAGTTCCCAGTGCACTGCCTTATTTGTCAAGGTCGAACTTAACACTGCAGGCATGGATACTAATGTTTTTGTATAAATTTGTCAAGAACACAAATGCCGAAGATCTAAGGATGGCATCACAGTGAACACTGCTTGTATGAAATGATATATTTCACAGAATAATTAGCCTTGGTCCAAATAGTTGCCTAAACATCGAACCAAGATCATATTTTGTACATCAAGATCAGTGTACTTGACTGGTGAAATATTTTGTGTTCTATGAGATTTAAGTACATGCACAGATTTGAACGTTTCAGAATTGTGGTCCAAGACCCTACAGTGTGATGACCTTGAGCTAACATGAAAGCTTGATGTAATAATGCATGGTAATAATGACTGGTGACCTTGACTGGGCCACATTTCACATTATTGACCAAAGACCTTGAAGCAAGGTAATATATCAAGGTCAAGTTCCAAGTAACATGAATGGTTAAACAGGTATTAATTTCCATTGCAGCATGCATGCATTTGAATACTTCACAGAATTTCGAAGAACCCAAAAAGAGCTAAGGCCTTGACCCAATTTCAATTGTTACATTGACCTAAAGATATGTCATGACCTTAACTTGAACAAATGCCATAGGTTAATATTTGTTGCAGTAATTGTGTACAAGCCTAGTTTTACAACTTGTCGGGCCTTTCATGGATTTTAAAAAATATTTCTTCGAATTTATGTCCACAAGGATGTGTCATGACCTTGATCAAAGTTCATAGGTCAGTTATAGTGAACATGAGTGGCAAACCTTGTTCTATCATAGCTGTCAGGTTTTTGAATATTCAGAAAACTTCCTGCTTTTGAGCAAAGGAGGTGTCATGACATAATCAAGGTCACAGTGTGAAGAGCTGGGGTTAAAAGAAAATGCCATGACTCGAAAGTGTATCTAATGTACCGTCAGTGATACTGTTGTTTTCAATCTTGACATACCTGTTTTTAAAATCCATAGGACTCAGAAGATTTGAGAAGAAATACATTTAGCTCTCATGAAGAAAGTCTACAGGTGCTTATGCTACATTTATACCTTCATTTTCATCAAAATACTGGATAATACCAATGACAGAGGTGCATGCTATGTTGTTTATGCACTCTTAATCATCTAAATGTCAAACTATTGACCTTGACCTACATTTTCAGCTTGAAAGGCTTTGCTTTTTCACAAAACAATGAATAATATTCTAAAATGTAGCAAGCAAATGCCTTGGATGCAATTTTATGGTCAAGATTTTCAATACAAACCTTGACTTCTGTTTTCCAATGTTGAAAAATTATGATGTACCAGTATGGCTTTGTTCAAAGTCATAACACAAGCTATCCATAAACAAAGGAACATTTCTACCAAGCATGAAGATATTCAGGTCAGGGACTCTGAATATTATATAGTTCAGACAAACTAACAACACTATATCATGACATCCCAAATTATATAACAGTGATATAAAAGACAAAGAACATTTATATTTGACATGATTTGGACATTTTAATTCTTATACTCGGTTTTCCAGGGAGATTCATACCCACCAATAGTATCAAATTCTGGTTTAAGAAGTAAAATAGGTACAAAAGTTGATGGCAAATGTATGTTTTCTACAAGCTGATGTATACGTTTTCCCAGACAGTGTCTGCGAATTGCATTTCTACTGAGAACAAATAAACTTGGTACATTGGCCAAGAATTCCTCAAACTGTGATCTGTATTTCACATAAGCGCTGTTAGGTAGAGTGTTCCTGAGGCGCTCTCTGTCAGTGTTACTCAAAGCATTTACGGAATTCAAGACAAAAGTAACAAATGCATCGCGCGTATCACTGGTAACAAAGTATGACAATATGGAACTTAACATTTCAACAAGGTGATCCATAGTACTCACATTACAATAGAACACCTCTTTCAAAAGCATCTCTGACATAAACGAAGAGAAAGCACACTTTCCTTGAAATGGATCAGAATTGTGCATTAAAAGCACGTGCATGCTCTTAAAATCTTTATTTTTAATGGCTGCGAATAGCGGTGTTATGCCTTCTTTATCCTGGCCGTTCACATTCAGGCCACATGCAGCAAGCTGTCCCACCTGAGGAGAAATGTCAACTGTCAGCTTTTTCTTGTAAAGCATAATCTCCAACAGTGGATCGGCTTTTGTGACACCTTTGGTGACTGAAGGAAAGTTGTGTCTACGTAGAAGATCATAACCTAACTTAAATCTGGAAATACGAGCCCAGTCTTTGGCAGTATACACATTCACAAGGTCATCTTTATTATAATTTTCTTTCATATGATACTTTATTAAGATTTCTAACATTTTCTCGTTCTTATTAAACACAACATTCCTAAATATACGTTGAAAAAATGTGCTTTTCTCTTTTTTCCTCTGCAGAATGAGCCACTGCCGTTTAAACTTCTCCATTAACAGCTTTACTTTGAACGTTTGATCTGAAAAAAAAGATTTCAGCATGTTTTGAAACTGAAATCTGACCGTGTTTGTCAAGAAATTCATTTCATTAGTATCCATGTATGTAGTACTGTATGCATGCATGATATAAGGTGAAATATCCTAACAATTACTATGAAAGTTTAAAATCCTTTCAAACTATAGAAAATATATTGACTAAATTCACTGCATTTTACAATGTACATATATATACGTTTCAATTTTTTTTCCAACCAAACATATTGCTTTTTACACTTTCCCACTTTGATTTCCAAACCTTTCCAATTTGACATTGCGATAATACTTACTATGGATCACACAATATTCCAAGGCATTTGTTATGAATTTTTCAAATCCTTTGCAGTTTATCATCAAGTTGAATAGCTCCATATCACCTTTCTCTGCGACACTTTGTACAGCTAGATCAGTGCAGGAACAATGTGACATAATATCATAGGAAATTACATCATCATCTGTTAGCTGAACCATATCATCTGGTAGGTATTCATTCTTCAATTCCATAAAAACGGCACCCTCCTTTACAAGGTACTGAATTATTCTTTTATTCAACTTGTGAAATGCATATGCCAATGCGTATGACATTAGGTTTGGTGTCACCCATGGCATTTTGGAAGTTTGGATTTTAGATATGGCCAACAATTTCTGCAAAATGTCAATATTATCTTTTTCTACAGCATAATTAGTCACGATTCCCCTCCATAGCTTAGAACCTTCACTCCCACAAAAAGTCTCCTTACAATAGTCTCGTTTTAATCGCAACGTAAAAATTTCCTCGAAATTGAATTTAAGAGCCATGTGATAGACAGATATCCAGAGAAAGGTTGTCTTTGCCTCTGCACTCAGGTAGACATTATATGGTTTACAGAGAGGCTCGTCATAATTATCACTTGATCGAAATGAAAGATCAATCAAAGTTTTCACAGCTAAAAACTTCCTCAAACCTATGGCCATATGTTGCAGAGATGTTCCGCAATTTGCTAACATACGCCTCTCTGCAGGATGATGCCATCTCGATTTTGCATAAAAAGATCTTGGCTCATACAAGTCAGTTAAATATCTCTGAAGACGGGATCGGACCAACACTTCACTCTCATCCAGACTTTCTTCATCATGAGATAGAAAAGTGCTCAAAAATGAGTTGTCAACTTTCTTGTTTTCATCTTTCAGTAGTTCGACCACATGTGGACATCCTCGTACATACATGTTTTTCAGTATCCTATCCAGCATCTGTGAGTTTGATCCTCTAACGTCCATCTGCTCCAACTCATTACAACACACACATGGATTCTCCATCAGACAAACACACACTACAACAGAAAAGGTCAAAGATCTGTAAGTCACTAGCTATAAAGTACAAAGTATTTGAAACAGTGATAATGTCCCAGATAGCATGACTACGTTGGGCCAATGTTGGTAATATGTTGTATGGTTGGCCGGTGGTTGGCGTTGGCATGTCAACGTTGGACCAACATTGGCCCAGCATTGTATTTGTCGGACATACCAATGAATTATCGCTGTTGTTGGAATGGGGTTGGGCCAATGTTGGTCCAACATCATATGTTCAAGATTAAAGCTCTGATCGAATTATATAATTTTACAAATAAGATTTAAAATACACACCATCTTTGAAAAAGATCAAAATTTTGTTTCAAAATAATAAAACGAAGCCATGAAAGTCAAAAGAATATTAATCAAATTTACGACGTTGGTTCAATGTTGGGCCAACGTTGGTCCAAAATAAAGAAAAGATATAAAGATTCAAATGAAATCTAATTTGATAGAAATTCAATCTGACTTTTGTAACTGGACAATATTAACTGAATTTATTCCTCTTTGACATTTTTACATGATTTGCAATAATGGTATGAATGGGTTGACGTTGGGCCTACATTGGACCTACGTATGTTATACCAAGGTTAAATTTCAAAATATCGTTTATTTTTCATTTCCGAAAAGTCTTGAACTATAAAGTTTTCAAAAATTTTCAAATACTTAACAAGTCTTTAGATAAGAAATTTTGTTTCCGTCAAAAGAGGACATACTTTTTGCGGTACTGTAAGACGTTGGGTCAACGTTGGACCAACGTAAACATTGGGTAAAGAAAACATTAAAAAAAAATTCATAAAAATATTATCATGTCTATAATGTGCATAGTTATTTCACAATGATACATACATGTATAAGATTTGTCAGTATTTCAAGGTTCCTGTATAACTTTATAAAATTCAACTTATCATAAAATTAACTACCGAAGTAACTGCATGCAGAGATAAGATCTAGGTCAGTGTTTGGCCGGTCAAGTCATAATTAACACCAGATGTCTGACCAGTTTCTAAGGCAACGGAGCTAGATTGCACAATCTGATACCGGACGTTTCTTATCTTGGACGCAAACTACAAGGTTTTAAGTAAAGATAAATTTGAAATAGAGCGAGAGCGGTCAGTGGACGCTAAAGTTTTGTAAAATGTAGGCAGTAAAAGTAAGTACATTATGTATACTTATTCATGATTGTTGGCAATTCGTATGTATTATTTCATTTATTTTTTTCATATTGCATTTGTAGAAATCAAATTAACTTGTATCATTAATCATGTTAATTTATTTAAATCTCTGATATTTTTGTGTCTTTTCTCTTTTGCAGTAATATACCACGTTGAAATGGAGATCGATTTATCGGATGATTTGGAGATAGTATTCGACTTGATGAGAAAGAAAGGCAAAGGGGAGATACCAAAGGACCAGAGTTGTGTTTTAAGTCGGATAGTTAACATTGAGTGATTTATGTTCAGACTTGTGGATCAATAAATATGAGGATATTTATTTTCTACTTTCAGATCACCAAAGGATCTACGGCCAACGTTACCAACAAAAAGCCAACGTTCAGCCAACATATCATTGCAATGTTGGATTGACGTTGGACCAACATAAATCCGATATATATGTTAAACTGGGCCAACGTTGGGCCAACGTGTAAACATCCGAGGTCTGACATCGGCCCAACAGCGACCCAACTTGTGGGGCCAACGTTGGGCCGATGAGCAACATTGCATTGGCCCAACATTCACTGCCGATATTGGCCCAACGTAAATGTCACCGATGGACTTGCGTTGGGCCAACATCAGCATGCTATCTGGGGTACAGTTTGTAAAGGATAATGTCAGGTTCATTCTAAAATATACCCTAAGGACAGATTCCATCTACAGTTATCCCTAATAATTGCCTGCAAAAAATATTTTGATGTGGCAATGTTTTGCCTGACCTGGTCAGAGCAACTGGAGAAACAAATAATTTATTCCTAATGGCATAATAAATGAAAATACTTCTTGCATGAGCACATAATCATGATAATATTATAATCATTCCTTATAGAAATTCTGAAATTACCATGTACACTAATTGAAAAATAAAGTCCTGTTTACTCAAGTCTTCAATATTCTATACATGTACTTACAAAATTTTATGTCTGGATAATTGGTTATTAAGACAGCTCTGTTCTTCATAATGTAGTCTATGAGATCATCCTCTGAACGTAACCACAGTATCCTAAGCCAATCCATATTCTTTTTCCTTGAATATTCCAAAAATTCCCTGCTTACATGTACAGTGCTATCTTGACAGCTGCTATCCATCCTTGTTTAGCTGAAAAAGGGGGATGATAATAAAAAAAAAAGATGCCTTAGGAGAGCTCAAATAAGATTACATTATGTATTGGATTAATCTGATCAGCTGATACAGATCAATTTATAGTACATGTATTAGTATCACTCCAGGCCATAATACAAAAAGTTTATTAATTATACACAATGTAGTAATAATAATAATTACTTTATTTGGAGAAGGTAACCTGATAAGCAATATTACTTTTCTTACATAGGGCCTTCTAGACATCATTTTACAACAAACAAGGATCATCATAGCTCTCTCTCTCTCTCTCTCTCTCTCTCTCTCTCTCTCTCTCTCCAATACATCATATAAGTCATACTCATACATGTAGCTCTCTCTCTCCAAAGCACCTTAATAGAGATTTTTTCTTGTTCTAATTCCAGGGACAAAGTTCTACCAGCAATTGGTTAGGCATGGTCCATTTGATATTCAGGGGGGGCTTGGGTTTTTTGTCGGAGCAAGATTATTTTTTTTGCCCCGGATCGGGGCAAAATTATTTTTTTCTTGCAAAGTTGGAGCAAAGTGATGTCCATACATGTATTAAGAATGTTTGTGTTTTATCAATAGAAATTATTTATATTTTTACTCAAAACTCTAAATATTAATATATTAGTTTATTTTTATCAAGTTTTCAATTTTCACTTTTAAACAGAGATACATGTAAAAGATTTTTACAATACAATTCTCAATATTTGATATAAGGTACATCATGTATATAACATGTATAACATGTATAAGAGGGTCTGAGGGGAAGGTCTCCTAGACAGATTTTTAAATGTTACTGAGAATTGTAAATTGGTGAATAACTGAAGATCTCCTTCTAAGCTTACAGGAACATAAAATTAGACTATATGCAACATGTGCTAATAGCAATACATAAATATTGATAAAATATTAAAGCTTTAAAGGAAGCCCTTTTTTCATTCACATACATGTATAACTTTTGATATCTTCAAATATATGAACTAAATGTTTTGATAGAAAACTATGGCGAGCGAAGCGAGCCAAAAATTTTTTATACACTTTGAAAACTGCGGCGAGCGAAGTGAGCCGGAAAATTTTCAAGAATTTTAGCAAAATTTTATGGTAATTCTTTAAATTCAGATTACTTGTAAGAGCAAGATTATTTTTTTCTGTCATACCATAAGCAAATTTATTTTTTTCATCAAAATTGAGAGCAAAATTATTTTTTTCGAAAAAAACCCAAGCCCCCCCCCCCCCCCCTCCCCCCAGAATATCAAATGGACCATGCCTTACCTAAAAACCAATTCCTTTCAAAAGGGAGCTCGACCAGGGAGTTTGATTCCAGGGAATGAAATTAAGTGGAAATACTCATGAAACACTAGTAGAATTTATTATTGTGAGTGAAAAATATTGACACTGAACTACCAAAAATTTTCAATGAGGACGTAATCCGTTTTATTTGCTTTTCCTACTTATACCTCTATCAGAGTCAAACAAAGGCTTCATGTTTCGCTGAATTTTAAACTTACAAACACGATAAAGCTGAATTTCTAGTGCATGGTTCAGTGAGATTTGTGATTCAATATATTATAACACACTTTTTCAAATGCTTATATATATAATCCTCACAGTCAGACGACAAGAAATTTGCATGGACATTAAAGCCTAGGTTGTAACTTTTAACGGATTTTGAAGTCCTCACATTCTATTTTTGGTGGAAGATTTTCCAAGATTAATATATCACAGGAGTTGAATATTTTGAATGAGTAAATTGCACTGCAATGTAACAAACTGTCCCTCCTCAAATTCATAATAGAATGAAATGAGAAAGGGCATTTTGAAACATCTCGGTGTGATGTACTGATTAAAATTAATATTAATAGACTATGCGTACCAATGCTCGAACGGGCGAATGCTCGAACGCTTTTTTAATTAAAGATAATTATAAAGTATAAAGCATGTGATTTCCAGTATATTTTTTCACATATGTCTAGTAACGAGTCTGGTGCAACCTGAGTGTTAAGGTGCCTTACTTCCGGTTTACAAAATATAGACTACAGACGAAAATTAGGTCAACATATTTTTTTTTTAAATCCGGATGACCCTTGTAACAGGTACCGATATTTAATGAGGGAAACATTCTAAAACTCATTTTTACAGATATGTATGGAGAAAATATTCCAATTTTTCAAAATCGGATTTAATTTTCACAAACTCCTCAATATTGACCCCTTACGGCTTCATATTGAAGAAATGGAATGGTCCATTAAATTTTGACTCTTGTGCCATCATACATATAATTTTATTTCATAAATAATAGATATTCCTATGATATGACATAAATCTTTGTGGAAAAAAATGATCAAATCTGTCAGAAAAATCAAATAAATATAGATAATTATAAATTTGCAAATTATCTTACAGAAAAACACGGATAGTTTAAAATTTACCTATCCGCGAGAAATGCAATTTTTCCTTATACATCAAATTTTTTAAATGTTTTATTTAATGGTATGTTGTGGAGTTTCATTCAATAATTTCAACATATTCTAAACAACAATTGTATGTATTGAGAAGTTCCATTACAAAAAAATGCATAACATTTAAAATGATCGACAATGTATCAGTCTCTTTTAACCGTTCGAGCATTCGCCATTCTGCCGTAAAATAGGAACGGCCTAGAGGTAGGTCAATTAGCGCCCTCTATCGTTGACATGTGATATAATGTGACTTATTTTGCATACAGGAATAAACGTCAAGGGTGAGTCATCATTGACATGTGCACTGGTTATGTGTACATTTGACTTTCATCAAGTTACGGACAAAGATGATACGAAAACGTTCGAGCATTGTTACGTACAGTCTATGTAATACTCATATTAATGTCAAACTCCTATAAATCAAATTTATTGTAAGTTAAGTTTACTCTGATTCATGAAGAAATTTCTACATGTAAATGTGACATTGAAAAAGAGGGAAAAAAATATATCAAGTCTATCTTTTCAGCAGCAATCGATTATAAGAAATTGAAAGCAATAATTTGGATCAAAAGAAAATTTTAGTTTAAGCAGTCAGGGGCAATTGTAGACTGAATAATCCAGACACTAGTTAAGTAGTTTGGCTGCCGCTACCGGTTCAAGAGACTGAATCCCAATATCGTTGAGCAACAGATTTGTCTGACTTCACTCTGTCACAAAAATATAGGGATCATGTAAACTTGGCGATCGCAATACTGGTATACCAGTATTGTTGACAATACTGGTATAAATTTTTGTTCCAGTATTGTCACCAGTATCTTCCAGTATTGTTCGTTATGTACAATACTGGTAAAATACTGGAAGATACTGGTATTCCAGTATTGTTAAATTAACAACATATTTTTTTTGCAGATACTGGTTTTCCAGTATTGTAGAATTGAGAATACTGGAATACCAGTATTGTAAATTCAACAAGACTGGAATACCAGTATTGTAAATCCAACAATACTGGAAACTGGAACACCAGTATTGTTTATCTGATAATACTGGAAAACCAGTATTGTTACTCTAATGAAAGGCATGGCCAGTGACATGTTACCAAGTTACCTAGATGAAAGGATGTGGAGAGACCGATACTGCCAGTCCACAGAGTCAAAAGAACAATCATATGACAATACTGGAAAACTAGTATCCTATAAGTAACAATACTGGAATTCCAGTATTGTCAAATTTACAATATTGGAACACCAGTATTGTCACATTTACAATACTCTATATTTCTCTATACTGGACAATACTAGCTACCGGTATTGTGACATGGACAATACTGGTAAAATCGATATTCCAGTATTTTTATTTTTTCCAGTATCTTCCAGTATTGTAAAATTTACAATACTGGAATTCCAGTATTGTCACTTTCACAAAATAATTTTTTTATCCCAACAATACTGGAATACCAGTATCTGTACAACAATACTGGAACAAGAATTTATACCAGTATTGTCAACAATACTGGTATACCAGTATTGCGATCGCCAAGTTTACATGATCCAAATATAGTGATTCACGAGTCTCTTGTAGCTAGTCCAGCAAGTTGACCCAAAACACTGTTGTGTATCGTTTAATCTACATTTGGGTATGACGAGTCGTGCTTACTTGTAGAAGAGGTTGGCAGTCAAGTGACTGGATTATTCAGTCTAGGACAATTGGTTCACCAGTAACTGTAGCTTTACAGAAATATTGCCTAACAAACTAAACAATGATCCAGCGGAATTTGTCTTAGGGCACCATTCTCGGTTTATCAAAACGAAAGTAGAACTTTGCCCTTGAAATATTTTGCTTCTTTTCGATTATTTATGATACCGTAGAGATAACTCTTTAGCTGTTAGTATTTAGCAAACATACAGTAAAATTATTCTGAACGTTCAATTTCTAAATTCATTGGTGAGATTTTAGGGAATTTCAAGTAGATTTTAAACAAATACCAACTTGTCTAGTTTAGATTCGGATAAAACCCACAACGGATAATTCGTTATCCGGATTTACTTTCATTTTCTGTCCAGCTTAGCGCCCAAATAAGATGAGCTTTGAGTAAGTTCTTCGAAGTGCCATAACGTTATAAGCGTAATGTATATTTATACTTTTTCATGTCTTCATATATTCTTTAATCGTCGAGGATACAGACTGTATGGAAACAAATATGAAATAAAATATAAACATGATAAGGGGGGGGGGGGGGGGGGGGGGGGGCATTCACCAAAGTTCCATGAAGACTGCCTTCATACATGTATAGCAAGCTAGGGATGCCCGATTTGTACATACCAATCGAAGTGGCACATTTATAAAATCATATTGTTTGAGTGCACCTTGTTTTGTTTTTTAAAAATCTATACATTTGCTTCTTAGAAGTTTTTACTTAAAATTTAATAATACTGTATACCTAGAAACTTTTAAGTTAAAACGCTTTGTATTAATCAGCACTATTTATATTTGTTGGTCAAAAGTAAATTATGCCGTCAATATTTTGGTTAAAGTGTTGTCCTTTAAGGAATTAATCTACCTCTGCGTCCTGCGTCTCTGAAGCATAAAAATGGCCAGGACCCATTGATTGCCGATCGCTTTGTCCCATCGTAATGCGTCCGTTTTAGTTCAAGTTTACATAATACTTTCTAAGTCAAGAAAGTGACTACATTAGCTGTAAATATATCGTGTTTGTAATCGATCTGATAATTATCTTAACCACTCTTTTAAATCTAACAATATAGTTTGATCATGTCCATGGTATTGTACGAGAAATCGTTGTGGAAACATTTTTGATGTAAAAGTTATATGCAGTGCTGATGTGAGTCTAACTTCTTATCATTCGGATTCAAATGTAATATACAATATATTTCTTAAAAAATTCTTCCTGATCATGATGAATCAATCAATTGAAATCGTTTCATTCTCATTTCATCGGGTCCACAGGTTCCCTTTAGATCAAATTGTAAATTAATCTCTGCACTTTTGAGAAAACCGTTTGGAGAAGCAACTTGAAACTTAACATGGTGATGGACCAAATGATGAGACGATTCAAATGCAGCAACAAAATTTGACCTAATGACTTTGACCTTGGAGTTTGACCTACTTTGTTAAAAAACTTTAACCTAGCTGGCAGGGATTAAATCTTATATTCTGTAACTATACAATGACATCAAAAATTTATAAATTTTTTTTTTTTTTAATTTAACCTAGGCTTTATCTCATTTACTATAAGAGGTAGGGCTTTGATATTTGACATTTACTATGATTTAGATTCCTCATGACCAGAGCTTTCATTTGATACCATGACTTTTGACCTAATGACCTTTGACTTACTTTTAAACTATAAGACGTAGGGTTTTGATATTTCACATATAGATTCCTCATGACCAGAGCTTTCATTTGATACCATAACTTTTGACCAAGTGACCTTGACATTGACCTTTGACTTACCTTTGGCCTTTGATATTTTACATGTCAAATCGTCATGACCATAGTGTTTTTCATTTTGCAATAGTATTAATGACCTTTGACCTTTCTGTCTGCACAAAAGAGTCTAATACAAACACTTCAAAATCCAGCCTTACCGCCTTTAGCGGTTTATGGTTTATTGAGAATGTGGGAGTGCCTCCAACGGATGCATTTGGCATAAATGAATGGGTTTTTGCTGAATTTTATGCATAAAGTACGTGGGATGCATGAATCACTGAATGTGCCTGTATACTAGGGGTGTAACAATATATTGATATATCCATATATTGCAATATTCTACTAATTAATATTGTATTGCAATACAAAATGTGTATCACAATAAATCGCGTCCTTATAGATTATACCATTAAATCATTGAATCTCTTTAATTTCAATGAAAAGAAAACTGGAGATCCATGGTCCACATTGCTCATAATCGAAATGGATAATGAAAAAAGCAATCAAATAATCATATGCTAATGAATTTGGAGACGTTTAATTTTCAATTACTTAGTTACGTGTGTTTCTATCAAGCAAAAGCCATTGGCAATGTAAAATTCAATCAAAAATTACAAATAGTATGTACAATCATACAAAGAGGAACCTTGTTTTACACTAAAAATAATAAAAATGTAAAGAAACGAAATATCACAATACAGCAAATGAAATATTGCAATATATCGCGATACACTTTTGGCATATCGTTTCACCCGCACTGTATACCTTGCACCTGAGAGAGAATAATGTCTCACTACTCTATTTTAAGGCAGATTAGAGGCAACATCTGCACACTTACAGGGATTTCAAGTCTATGCATGTCAAAAACATTTTATTTAACATTTTATTCAGAAAAATAGACTTATGACCTTGACTTATTGATCAATATTGGGAGCATTCTTGGGGAAAAATTCTGATCAGTTTCATGATGATCAGTGCATAAGACTTAAGTGGAAAAATATCTATAAAGTTGACCTAGAAACAATTTTTAAAGTCCCATGACCTTGAATTTTGATCGAAAAATTTCAAGGCAAGGATCCAGCATATTATTATGAAAAACATCTTTGGGAAAAATGTGTAAAATCAGCATTTTTGGCAAATTCCAGAAGATCGGGGAGGAGGGAGCTCTTATCTCTCAATGCTTGTTCAAACATTAGACTTCAGGCTCAATTCAAATGCTATATGACTAATCTTAATGATTTTATCACAGTTTGGCACAATTTACAAAAAAAAAATGCATCTATGATACGAAAGGGTTTCTTTGGTAATGGTAATCAGTATAGGTGCTGCATTATTTTATGAGAACTCATATCACAGCTATTCATCAACATATATATAGGATCTCAAATGAATTTTCATTTCATACGATGTATTATGAAACGAGTTGTGTGTTTTATATCCCCGAGCCTTGGCGAGGGGATATAAAACGCACAACGAGTTTCATAATACATTGTATGAAATGAAAATTCATTTGAGATTCTTTTTATCACATGATATTGCCTAAAAATGTGTATTTCCAACGTGAAATCAACGTTTCCGAGAACTACAGAGGCGAACCACGCCGTGATCTTGAGGTCGTCTGCTACGCCATGAGAAGTAGTGTCCCCATCGTATAGATATTCTGTGCGTAAGAGAAAAGTATTTCAATTTTGAATAGTATTTTAATGCAAGAATTAATTCAATAACAACAATTTTAATCACTGATATTGACTCTTAGTCTGAATGCAACAGTTGACCGATATTTGAAAGGTCATATTTGTCAAGGTTTATGTGATTCGGTTCCAAACTTGACCAATCGCATTCAAGCAGAGCGATGTGTAACGTGTTATCATATAGTATATTTATGAAATGGCTTTATGAAACAGCATAACGGGTGTATCATGTGATAATTATCAGTATTATATTAATTTTTTTTCAGAAAAATGAAAATGGCAGAAAAGATGGTATCAATTCACAAAAAGTCAGTTCAAAAAGAAATAATACAAAAAGTTTCAGATCTGGTAAGTACCACAAGTTGTGTAATTCCCTAATCATGCTTATGTAGAATTAAAGATCAACACTTATTGTCAACTTTTTAGCTCACCTGAGCAAAGATAAAGCTGAAGTTAGCTATTGTCATAACACATTTTCTGTCTTCTGTTGTAAACTTTAACATTTTCGACATCTCCTAAAAACTGTGAACAAAATTTTACAAAACATTATAGGAAGCATGTAACCAAGGTCCTCTTCCAAGTTTTGAGTTTTTTACCCAATCCGTTAAGAAACATGTCTGCCGAGGGCATTGATTGGATGACACATTTTTTACATCACCTCTGCAGCCACTGTACAGAATTTTATGAAACCTTACAGGAAGCAAGAACTCAAGGTCCTCTACTAAGGTTGTGTATTTCAAGCTGATATGTCCATAAACATGGCGACCAAGGGCTTAATTGGCTGACACATTTTTAGCTCACCCGAGCAAAGCTCAAGTGAGCTATTGTCACAGTGCGCTGTTCGTAGTTAACTTTTTACATTTTCGACATATTCTCTGCAACCGCTGCACAGAATTTTATGGAACTTTAACAGGGAGCAAGTACTCAAGGTCCTCTACCAAGTTTGTGTTTTTGGGCCAAGGGCTCTGATTGGCTGATGCATTTTCTACTTCTCCTTTCGAACCGCTTCACAGAATTTCATGAAACCTTACAGGAAGTAAGTACTCAAGGTCTTCTACCAAGTTTGTGTTTTTCGTGCCAATCGATTTACAAGTATGGCAGCAACAGGCTCTGATTGGCTGATGCATTATCAACTTCTCCACAACCACTATACAGAATTTCAGGAAACCTTACAGAAAACAAAATTAATACTTAAGGTCTGATACCAAGGTTGTGTTCTAGCAGATCAGTCTACAAACATCAAGGGCTCTGATTAGCTATTTTTAAAAGCTCTGCACTGATTTCACACAACCTTACAGGAAGCAAATACTGAAGGTCCTCAGAGCATCAAGTTTGTGTTTTTCCATCTGATAAATCTACAAATATTGCCATTAAGTCCTCTCAATACGGAAGATCACAAATACTTCTAACCAAGACTATATGAATGTTCTCGCGCACACTTTGATTGTTCTCTATTGTTATGACGTCATCAATTTACTTGGGCAGAAAAGGTGCCCAAGTTTGAACAATGGTTTAGGTAGGTGACTAAAGGAAAGATCAGAACGGACATGCTGCACGCACTGCATTTACGATCTTGCGTATTCCTTATGCATTTTCAACTTCTCTTCTGCAACTACAGCTCATAATTTCAGGAAACCTTACAGGAAGCAAATAATTATGTTCCTCTACCAAGTTTGTGTTTTTCTAGCTGACCTGTCTATTAACATGGCCACGTAGGGCTGACTGACTTGTTTTTGACATCTCCTCTAATACCACTGCACAGAATTCCATGAAACCATGCAGAAAGCAAGTACTTAAGGTTTTCTACCAAGTTTGTGTTTTTTGAGCTGCCCAATCATCAAATATTGCTACAAAGGGCTTAGATTGGCTGATACATTTTTGCCAATTCCTCTGCAACTGATGCACAGAAATTCAGGAAACCTTACAGGAAGCAAGTTCTCAAGGTCCTCTATCAAGTTTGTATTTTTAAGCCAATTGGTCAATAAATATGGCCATTGAGGGCTGACATATTTTCGACTTCTCCTCTGTAACTGATTCACAGAATTTCACAAAACCTTACAGAAATTTTCAAGGTCCTCTACCAAGTTTGTGTTTTTTTAGCTGATCGGTCAACAAATGTGGCTGCCAAAGGTTCTGATTGGCTGAGGCAATATTAACTTCTCCATAACTGATGCACAGAATTTCATAAAACTTTACAGGAAGCAAGTTCGCAATAGTCTCCACCAAATCGGCCACTATCAGCCCTTTGTCCACGATAATGTATGTGATAAATAACATTTTCCACTTCACTTCAACAATCACTGTATCTTTAGGTCCTAGACTCAATCATGAACTTTTGTTCAATGGAATTTCATTATTATACAAAGTTTGATGTACAGTATTCCACAAGGTATTTGCAGATTATTTAGAAGAGATTCATATGACCACCATATATAGACTTCTATTCAATTTTTCTAGGCCCCAGCCATGTAATTGTCTTTCTCATTTGGACATTCTGTCACACTGTCAGTCTCCAGATGATAACTCAAAGGTCAAGGTCACTTTAGGAAAATTAAACTTAAAATCATGGTTTCCAGATGTTAACTCAAGAACTCTTTCACCTATCCAAACAAAATTTGGATATACAAACAATGTATGTTTACCTATCATCAGGGGAGGAGGTGTTTTGATTTTGGGTCAATAGGTCAAAGGTCAAGGTCACTGTTAGGAAAAATACAAATTAAATCATTGTTTCCAGAGGATAACTAAAGAACTCTTTCACCTATCCACATCTATTTAAAAAGTGTTTAGAGAAATAGACCTCAAATTTTAAAAAAGCTGATTGCAGATTTTAGGGTCAATAGGTCAATTTCATTTCTTCCTTTCACTTGTTGTTGTCTTAATGTCATGAAAATCAAAGTGTTCATCAGAGGCATATGTTTTACAAACACAATTTGTCTGGTTTTATGATAAGAAAATTCCCATTAAGATTTGACTTAGTGCAATACTGTTTTCCCGAACTTGTACCATATTTGGATGTGATTGCCCAAGTAATACTAGCACTTTTATATCAAGTGTTAAAGGGGTAGGGCCATGAAGCCCGATATTGCCCCTATTTTTAAACATTGTACATCATGGAATATTTATTTGTGAATTGGTAATTTGTAAACTCTCTATTGAATAATGAATCATTGTATTAAAAACAATGCAATTATCTGTAGTTTTAGCTCTCTGAAAACTGCAGAATCGGCAGTATTCCGAGAAATAGCTGCAGAGTCTACATATTTCTATGAAGTTTGCAATGGCCGCATGCAGTAACTAACATGAAAAAAATTGCATATGGAGGATTTCCATCATAAGTCATTGTCCTAAACATTTTATCTTTGTGAATGCATGTGGCCACATCCAATTCTTCCACAAAAGACAATTTTTTTTAGCAATTTTGGCCATCTTTTAATGAAAATGCCAAAATGATGTCATTTTATGACTCAGAGCACTTGGTGGATTGATTTATTCTTTTCATTAAAAGCAGGAAACATTTAAATATTTTTATGACCAATATCAAGTATTTCTCATTGACTGTAGTTTTAAGGAAATTTGCAAGGCCGAATTAGGGTTTTCGTGGCCCTATCCGTTTACCATTGACTTTCCTAATGTTTAAATAATAATTTGTAGTTAATTGTAGATACATATACATATTCATGCACAACCAATGTTTTTCCCTGAAACAGTTACTATTGAAAGGAACGTGTTGCATTTCGCATGTAAACATTTTTTTTAACGTCACAATGCATAAGCTCTATTATCTATAGAAACATGCTGCGATGGCTGTTCTAACCTACAAACTGAATCTGCCCTAACCTAAATTTTAGCATCACCTTTTTACCTGGAAAAAAAGTGATTTCAGAAAACAGGAATGAAACTGACAATAGCGGTACATATATTATTATATAGAATGTCATAATTTGTGTTTTGTTACGGGTATACAACACACAGCAAGTGCATTTATTGCATGAAATGTGCTAACATGCATACATGTATGATAAATGAACTTGATGTGTGTTGTATACCTGTAACAAAACACAATTTAAGACATTTATTCTATAAGCATAATACTATCTTTAAAAAAATTCTTTTACAGTGCAAGGAAATATGGGACCTAACAGGAGACGAATGTTACTTTGTAGCCCTTAACAAAGGCACATTACTACAGACAGGCACAAGGAAAGCTGTTACATTCATTCAACAAAACAGCTACATCTTACAAGCACTCAAAGAATACTGCAGTAAGTGGAGATGAAATTTTCTCCTGTCTATGCAGCTCACTTTGGAAATAAAGGGAATCATAAGAAATCATGGTTTCTTGATTATCATGGAGTTTGTACATTTGTGTTTCACCTATCATCATGAAAAACTTCATTTATTTGTTCCTAACAAGCCAAGAATATGCCCTATTGATTGGGTCTAGAGGTCAAGGTCCTAGGGCACTGATTGATAATAATTGTCTGGATCATGATAAAAAAGTCGTCTATCATCATTATACACTTATCTTCAGTTGAAGTTTTATCCATTGATATTGGGTTCAAAAATAAAGTAACTATCCCCTCCAGAACTTGTTGCCACAAGGCTACTGCTGCACAGTATTTCTCAAAACATTACAGGAAACAAGTACTCAAAAGGTACTCTAACAAAATTGTTTTTGACCCAATTTGTCAAGTAAGATAACCAGACAAAGCTGTCATGATTGACTGGCTGTTACACTTACAACTTCACTGCAACTTCTTCATGGAATGCTCACAAAATATTACAGGAAGCAAATACTCAAGGTCCTCTACTATAATTGTATTTTTCTTTTTTTACCAAATCCTTCATGCAGATGACAGTCCAATCATTACAGGGGGGGGGGGGCATTTTAGTTGCACTGTCATTCAATCCATCTGTCTGACATCATTTGGTGTCCAGGCAATTTCTCCTCAGAGGTTTGATGGATCCAAATGATATTTGATACACAGAAGATGATGAGATGCAGAGCAGGTTGGAGTATGGGTGCAGTCTGATTATTATTTGGGGAGTAATTGCCCTTGGACTTGAAAAGTATATTCAAAGATGGCAGCTAGCGGGACATTCAAGTTACGCCAATTCTACATAAATGTGTACAATATTTAAACATGCTACATTTTTTGTCTCAGATTCAGTATTATTTTAATCTATTTTAGACAATAGTGGCAAGAAAGATCCATCCAGCTCAAAGAAGAGGAAGTCAAGGAATACGAGAAAGGACGTTAAAAAGAGGAAAAGGCAAAACTCTAAAAATATGAAAGATCATACAGATAGTAGTGTCTGTAATACTGGAGACAGTGGATACAAGTCTGAGAGTACAGACAGTGTGCAGATCAGGAATGAATATAGTACTAAGGCTCAGAGTGTAGGCAATATGTGCCAGACTACAGACAATGGTTATCAAAGTTTCGAAAATATGTGTCAGACTACAGACAATGGTTATCAAAGTGTAGACAATATGTTCATGACAGTAGACAATAACTACACCTTCATAGACGATGCCTGTAAATTAACATATAGTATGTGTAAGACTGGAGATTATTTATGCACGACAGTAGACAGTGGCTATCGAAGCGTTGACAACATGTGCAACATAGTGGACAGTACAGTTAATGACTACATACATCGACTAAGGTATGGTGCACGTACACGTAAGACTATAGGCAATTCTACAACTCCCAGTATGAGTATTGGTGCAGACAGTGTGGAAAAGGCTGCACATTGTATTGATAAGACTGAAGAAAATAATCTTCCCTTTCTATATGGAGACATTGTAAGTGAGGATGCAAATGAATCACAGTTTAAATACAAAACAGAGGAGTCAGAGGACATTGTTCCGTTTATATTAGAGGGGGATGATGCAGCTGACGAAAGTGATCAGGAAGACTATACTCTAATGGATTATAGATTCCAAAATGGTAAGAACAAACATGACGCCTGACACTGTTAAACTAGATTTTTTCCCCGAGTGTCACTTTTTGCAATTCTATGGTTAAAAAAAGTATGCCATAATTTTCAATTTTTCACAAGTACAAATGTTTGTGATATTCTAAAAAGTTCATGCATTCATTTCACCGGTAATACTAGAGACTGTTCTAAATCTTTATTAGACATCACATCTTTTTGCAAATTATTTTTAGCTCGACTGCACTTTAGTGCAGAAGAGCTATTGCAATACCCCCGGCGTCGGCGTTGGCGTCGGCGTCGTCCGAACTAGATGATAAGGTAAATGTTAAGATTACACATTTACCTTTCCTATATTCATATTCTGTTGGTTTTTTTTTTGTTGCAAATGTTTAATTGTACATTTTTACATCATTTAATATATCCAGATGAGGATATAGCCCCTGGGGTTGGGATTTTTAAAATTATTTCAAATGATAAGGCAAATGTTGAGATGATAAGGTAAATGTTAAGATAGCAATAAAGTCTTTAAAAGCCAATATTGAGCAAAGTATAAGTGCTACATGTACCAAACTTACATATTTGATGTATCTTTGATCAAACTTTCAAAAAATGACCTTGACCTACTTTTTTCCGCTTGAATGATTTTGCCTTTAAAAGCCAATATTGAGCAAAGTATAAGTGCCACATGTACCAAACTTGCATATTGGATGTATCTTTGATCAAACTTTCATAAAATGACCTTGACCTACTTTTTCCGCTTGAATTATTTTACCTTTAAAAGCCAATATTGAGCAAAGTATAAGTGCTACATGTACCAAACTTGCATATTGGATGTATCTTTGATCAAACTTTCATAAAATGACCTTGACCTACTTTTTTCCGCTTGAATGATTTTACCTTTAAAAGCCAATATTGAGCAAAGTATAAGTGCTACATGTACCAAACTTGCTTATTGGATGTATCTTTGATCAAACTTTCATAAAATGACCTTGACCTACTTTTTCCACTTGAATTATTTTACCTTTAAAAGCCAATATTGAGAAAAGTATAAGTGCTACATGCACCAGACTTGCATATTGGATGCATCTTGGGTTAGACTATTGAAATATGACCTTGACCTACTTTTTCCGCTTCAGTGATTTTGCTTTTAATTGGCAATATTGAGCTAACTATAAGTGCTACATGCACCAGACTTGCATATTGGATGCATCTTGGGTTTAACTATTGAAATCTGACCTTGACCTACTTTTTCTGCTTCAGTGATTTTGCTTTAAATTGCCAATATTGAGCAAACTATAAGTGGTACATGCACCAGACTTGCATATTGGATGCATCTAAATTCTTGGGTTAGACTATTGAAATCTGACCTTGACCTACTTTTTCTGCTTCAATGATTTTGCTTTAAATTGGCAATATTGAGCAAAGTAGAGTCTTGACTCCATCTCCTCATTTATCAAATTGGCTGTCATGAGAGATATTATGCTATGCAGTCGAGCATTAGGTGACTCTGGCAACTATTTTTATTCTAACGTTATATTACATGGTGGCATTACCTTGATGCACTGTTGTGTTTTCATATACATTTTTGTATTCCATATATGTCATACATAAATTTGGAGGACTATGTTTATTTTACGTATATTCTCAATTTCTATATGATCATGTTTTAACCTTTATTTTCAGCTCCCATTGAGGAAAGGATTACCGTTACAAAAGCAAATAATTTCAGTTACTTTTACATGGATCCTGGTAGGTACTGTACAAAATGATGATGGAAAAAGTTGAATTGTTCATTTTGATTTAATAGCTTTCACAATAGGTCAGTTCATGATCACATCAGTGTACAACCATTTGTGTCCTAAAACAGATACAGCTAACAACCCTCTGTATTAAGAGACTTCCTGTCATATATGACTTATCTTTCATATCCCTATGAAACAATTTTCAAGTAAATGAACCTGTATTAAGAGACCACCTGTCTTAAGTGACCTTGATATGACGTTCCCTTGAAGGGTCTCATAAAACAGGTTTAACTAGTTATTCTGAAGCTTTATGCCTTTTCTTATACCATTTGCTTGATTAAGTACTATCAAAGACTTTCATCCATTATTTTACTTCAGTCTTCAAGAATAAGAATATGTCTTACTGAGTTAAAGACAACAAGAGCTGTAAACACTTCCTATACAACTGCTGCAGAGAATGAAAAAAAAACTACCGGAAGCAAATGGTGATGATCCTCTATAAAGATAGTGTTTTCCGACCCAATCTATCAAAAAAAAAATGGCTGCCAATAGATTAAGTTTGAGTTGATGACATACCGGTATTGGTTACTTCTCCTCTGAAACTGCTGCACAGAGATTCATCATACAGAGGCTCTACCAACTTACGGTTTTTCAAAAGCACAGTTGGTTTTTCATATTTGATATGATTCAAGTGAGTGACGTAGGCCCACTTGGGCCTCTTATTTGTTGTTGTCATTTGGTTTATTACTTTATATATGTTTGCATAAAATGTATCTGTCATATGAAACTGTACAGTGTATATATAGAGAACAACTACTTAATCTAAGAATTCTGTACAACGATATGATTTCAAACCTATATAATCAATGCAGTCTACTTTTTTTTATCTGATAGAAAAATTCAAAATAAGTGAACGCCTCTTTATCTGATTTTTTCCAACCAACTTGAGAATTTTTACCATGAAATTTATATTATTTTTAAAAAGAAAATTGTCATTGTTGATTTGAGTATATGCACACTCAATGTTATTCCCTCAGATGAAATTATTGAAAGGAATGTGTACATGTACATGTAAACGCTCATGATGTCACTATGCTTAAGATACATGCCACAACGACTATTCTAACCTGCAAACTGAACCCGCTGTGACCTTAATTTTAATGTCACCTTTTTACCTAGAAAATGCAATTTCAGAAATCAAGAATGAAACTGACAATTTGTTTGTGCATATATATACATGTAGAATAACTGTCATAACTTATGTTTTGTTACTGGTATGCAACACACAGCATGTGCATTTATCACATGAAATGCATTACATTTATGATGAATATACTTGCTTTATGTCGCAAACCCGTAGCAAAACACAAAGGAGCTGTTAAGATCAGACATAAAATCTGCCCTGAAAAGTCAAAATTTCAAAATACAAAATCTGAAAAAAAATTCCGTAAAAAAGTAACAAGAAACTTAATCCACATATTTACCAACTGTCAGGTTGGAAAAAATATTCAAAATAAGACAGATTTTTTGGCAAAATAAGCGTTTTTTTCCATAGAAATCAATGGAAAACGGAAAAGTTTTCTACAACATTCCCCCCTCCCTTCTGTTCAGAATGCCACTTTCACCAAAGGTGTTTATCAATAAAAGAAATTTTCTGACCAAGTGGGGTTTTGAACCAAGAGCCTTGAAGAGGGGGTACAATGCCCCAAAAAACAAAAAAGGGGGATGGATGACAATTTTAGAATTGATCTTAAGAGTAGTTAAGTAGATTAAAATTGTCACTTTTTTATGCCCCTGTAATCGAAGATTCGGGAGCATATAGTTTTTGTCCTGTCCATTTGTCTGTCTGTTTGTCTGCAAAAAAACTTTAACCTTGGCTATATCTTTTGAATGGTAAGAGATAAGGCTTTGATATTTCACATGACTTCCCTATGACAAGACTTTTCCATGGATACCATTTTTTTGACCTTGTGACCTTGACCCTGGAGTTTGACCGACTTTTGAAAATCTTTAACCTTGGCAATAACTTTTGAATGGTAAGGGATAGGGCTTTGATATTTCACATGTGTGACCTTGACCTTGGAGTTTGACCTACTTTTGAAAAACTTTTTAATTTTTGGCATTAAATTTTGATTGGTAAGGGATAGGGCTTTGATATTTCACATGTGTATTTCTTGTGACAAGACCTTTCCATGGATACTAAAATTTTTGACCTTGTGACAAAGATGCTGACGGGGCATTCATGTTTCACAAACACATGGTTTGTTTTATTCTTTTAATATCATGGAACAATCTATTAAGAGTGTGTTCCAATCAAATATTCAACCATTCGAATGGAAATAAATGAGAAAGTTGTTTACCTTTTTTATGCAGTGTGTATTTCATGCCTGAAAGCTACATGTGTGGCTGATAAGTACGAAATAAAACCGTTTTTCGAAATCCGGATTTGCGTATTTTGTTGATTGTATTGATATAATAACCTCAATGTTAATTTCTCTTATCCAATTTTGACATGAAAAGGTATAGAAGCATAAAAAATTCAAAGGACTATATACGGTTTACATAGAAAAGTGGCCCCCCTTTTGAGAAAAATCTTAAATTTACATAAAGAAATGAATTTGTGCCAATATTTATTCTACAATGTAGGCTACTTATGAAATGATACATATCCTTTAATTTCCTTTCTCAATTTCTTAGAATTAGAGCATCAAAAATGGTATATTTCGCCAAATTTCTGGAAAAAAACATCATTTTGGGGCTTATTTTCGACAAACTTCCTAGTAGCTAGTATCGAGCGGGCTTCTGAACAACTTTTATATTTTGATATGTTATTACATTTGCACTTCTTTAAGTGCATATAAAAGGAAAAAGTTGTTCAAGATCCCGCTCGATGTTATCTCAATGAAAATAATCAGGAATTCTTCTATTTTTAGTGAAAAATAGACAAAATCACCGGTTTTCATGATATTTAGGCTACATTTATAATGTCTTAGAAAGCGAGAGGTAGTGTTTATGACTAGATTCCATAAAATATAGATATTTAACTCTCTAAAAGTTCCAACAAAATTTGATTATGGAGAAGTTGATTTTTGGGGGCCACTTTACTATATAAACCATATATACTCCTTTGTTTAAAATAATGCACTTTTTGTTAAAGATTCATTTGAAATTGGATTTTTCCTGTCATCAGTACCCCCTTCCTCTTTAACCTGTAATTATAGCATCTTAACCCAAATTTATGTGAATAAAATACCTAATAGGAATCTTCTAATACTTCATATTTTCATTCCGACTAACTTTTTCCTAAAATGGAAGGACAGTGCATGAGAAATAATCAAGTGATTTCAGGGTTAAATCAAGCCCTTATCTTAACAGGTCCTTAACACGCTTTGTCTCAATTATTCTTTCATTGAAAGTATAAATTACTTTGTACAGTATACAAAATGGCCTGGTAGGTGTAAATATCATTCAATTAAGACATTTCTTTTAGTTTCAGATTTTTTGTTGTATGATCATAAGGTCTATAACATTTCTGTGTAGTTTTAAACACCTGATAATCTCATGAATGTGGCCCCTATGTAATATCTGATATTGATTATCAGATTAACAGGAGCTGTTTATACTGTAATATTTGAGGTACTTCATGTATATATGTAATAATTTTCATATACAGACAAGCTGTGCTTGAATTAAACGTTTAACAAACATTATCGCCCTTAATTAAGGCAAGGTTGATATGTATAATAGTTATGTGTTCAGATCGAATAGACTTTGGCAGAAGAATCAGCAATTGTTTCTACACAACAATGTTTGTAGAGCTGTATAGCTATCGTAAATAAAAACATTAATATAACAGTCATATTTAGGGATCATTCATCAGTGTTGCCTCTTTAAGTCAGAGATGAAATACATGCTTATTTTCATTTGAAGTACATGTATGACTTTTTATGCCCCCTGTCATTTGAGCAAGGGGGCATATAGTGATTTGTGTGTCTGTCTGTCCATCCATCATTCTGTCTTGCTGTAGTTATCAAACTTGCACCAGTGATTCATCTTGGGATGCTGAGATGGACCCATGCACCCAATGCTGCATCTGACCTAGTTTTTCCATGTGATTTTACTTTCAAAAGCTAATATTGAGCAAAGGATAAGTGCTACATGTTTCAAACTTGCATATTGGATGTAATGTTTGATTGAACTTTAATAAAATGACCTTGATCTACTTTTTCCACTTGAGTGATTTTGCTTTTAAAAGCCAATATTGATCAAAGTATAAAAATTGCATATTGAATGTTTCTTTGATCAAATTTCAATACTAGACCTACTAGAGTCTATTTGTACCAATGAAAGCCATTGTGCAGAGTGTATATTTTACAAAATCTTTTTAACTTGATTGCTTACTTGAAAAAATGTAAAATTAAATTATGCTGCCATATGATAATATGCTGCAGATTAAATGAGCTTTGTAATCTGTACACCCATTAACTCTCCCTCTTTTGGAGGGAGACACCCTCTTTTTGACCTTATCTCCCTCCTTGGCATTCCTCCCTCACATCAGACCAATCTCCCTCTGTTCAGGCCTATTCACCCTCTTTCTCCCTTCTTGGCCAAATTTACCAAAGGAGAAAAACTCTAGATAGCGACATTCAGATGGCATTGCATGACAAAATGCAAGAAAAGATGTATAGAATGCAAAAAAATTATTGATACATGTTTCAATGTTTATTTAATGTTTTTGCATTGAGAAATTATTTTTAAAAAGGTTTTGCGTAAAATGTCACGATTCATTCAAAATGTAGCAAAAATGGGTTCATACACAATCTCCCTCTTCAAGTGCCAAGAAGGGAGATCTCCCTCTCTGTAAGATTTCAAAGCTTACTTGTATGAATCTTTGATTACCTATGCTTTATTTCATGCTGTTAAATGGATGCATATCATGTAACCTTTAAGAAATGGTGCTGATTTTGTTGAAAAAAAGTATTATAGTTCTATATTAAGATTTTGAATACCCAAATATTTGAACATGAATGTGCTACTTGATTTATTTAAGTTCTTATATTTTTTTCAAATAAACTTTTAATTTGTGCTAATCTTGATTCAATGTCTAGAAATGTATGTGAAATTTATTGATTTTGAAATCTTTCTGAGCAGCATATAATTGCTATTATGTCAGCACGTCTGTCTTTTTTATTGTCTGTCCACAGCCAGTCTTTAGAATCGAGTATTTCTCAAACAGCTCTATCATAAAACAAGATTTGGACATTTGAAATTTAAACAAGATGTGCATTCATGGACGAAACCCATATTTCTAGGTTAATATCCTCAGAAAACATTCTTTATAAAAGGACTTTGAGATTTCACAATAAAGAGGAAGAAAGAAAAACTCATTTGAAAGGTCCTTTGTGTTTTTCGAGGTCTGATTGGCTGATCCGTTTTCGACATCTCCTCTGCAACAGCCGCACATGATTTCACGAAACCAAATAGGAAGCAAGTGCTCAATATCCTCTTCCAAGTTTGTAGTTTTCTCCTGCCGATCGGTCATCAAATATGGCCGCCAAGGGCTCTGATTGGCTGACGCATTTTTCTCATCAGTATTTGATGCACATAATTTGTTGAAACCGTAAAGGACGAAAGTTCTCAAGAGCCTTTACAAAACTGGCCATTATCACCTTCGTCTGCAGCTTGGGTGAAAGGATGCGACAAATTTTGAATAAAACCTTATCTTAGGGTATAATGAAAGAAATCATTTCAAAAATATTGAAATTATGTGTATAAATAATTTCATATTTCTCTATCGCTTTTGATGTTGCACAAACCTTTGTACTGTGATGGTAGGTATTTGATAAGGGATTTTAATAAGGTCATGTTCTTCACGACATAAGTTGCCATCGCAACCAATTTAGGAAAACGACTTGTCACCACACAAATTTTCTACTACTTTTAAAGAAGCTCAACATCACCCGGTCGAACTTTGGTATTTGTAGAAATAGGTTTCGTCACAAGGAATATACGTGGAAATCTTTAAAAAAAAGTTATGTCCAATGTCCTGATTTCATATGAATTTAGATTGAGATGAATTCTGATTTATTATTATGTTATACTAAAACTGAATATATGAAGAAATAATCTCAAATTTCCCAAAATACTTTGTCCACTCGCCAGTCCATGATATCGGACAAGGCGTCCTTGGTTATTGCTGTCCTTATCTCTGGGAATACCTCATATCTGTGACCCCGTGCTCAAAGTTACACAATGGAACATAGTTCTTATAAATATGCCGTAATATTTGTTATAATCCATGTTGTTTCCTTCTGTCTTGTCTCTGTCTCTCTGTATTGCCGTATAAGTGGTCTGCAGGACGAGTACAGGATAGAGGGCCAGAAACTAGAACTTCTAGAAAACCATTGCTCTTTTGATTCCTTCGAGACAGACAGCACATCATTGGTGAGTAAACTTTTTTCAGTACGCACAATATACAGAACTATTTTAGTACATGTGCACTGAGAATATACATGTGTAGTGACAAAGTAGGATCTGACGTTACAAAGAAAGGAGAGGATATCAAACAAGACGGTTGCAGCACCCACAACAAGACATCAACACACCCCAAGTGAAAACACATGAGAAATACACAGTAAGAGATGCAAAAGGGACAAGGAACACCAAACACGACATCAACACACCAAACACACAAGACTACACATAAATCAATGAGATCTATGGGCAATCTGTTCCGACTTAGGACGTTAGTATCAAATGGTGTAGTTATCCGGATTATGGGCGCACAACCTATCCACTTTTCCGGTTACCGAAATGTTACGAAGAACGCACACAAACAAGACGGCAAAACACAGGGACCCAAGCATTACACATAATGGGCCTACGAAACACAGTCCGTGCTAAGTGGGCTATAACGAGTTCATGCGTGTTATCACCCAAGGAGTCCGACCGACATTCAGAGAGGACAGGTGGTCGAAACACAGGGCCCCTGTAGGTACGTAAGCTCTATGACGAAGGAACTACATGAAGAGCCCTGTCCTAACCTCGTTAGAGAATACGGGACCCCGACCACCTGTCCTCTCTTAATGACTCCAAGGGTAATTTTACCCGCATGAGCTTGCTCCAGCTGGCAGATCACACGCTATTTTTCGTATGCTCGTTTGATACCCATTTACACGTTCGTATGTTTGTTTTAAGCGTTTAGCTGTCTTGTTTGTGTCTTCATCTTACAGTGGGGAGACTATTATAAAAAACCATGATTGTTCGTTTTTCGAGTAGCAGGGTTGTGTACAAGTAATACGGATAATTACACAATTTGCTACTTTGCCTTTTTTTGTGTGTAGTCATTAGTACTCTTCGGTATTTTATGCCGTCATTTGTATTTGATGTTCCTCCTTCTGGTAAACAACTTTAGGGAACCTCAAAATTTGGAGGATGGGGAGTGTGACGGTTCGGGTATGGAGCACATTCTGTAAGAGTGTATGCCCAGATAGCAGAAGGTCTCGGGTTCGATTCCCGGACTAGCCACATTTTCCATTCCGCCTGTTACAAATACCTTAGCTTCTAATGAAATGTCTTCACCAGCTCTGTTGATAGCAGCGAGTAGCAAATTCTAAATGTCCTTTGCCATCGATTGTTTACGCTGTGTTTTTACAGTTAAAAAGTGTTTGTCCTTGACGTCATATTGTGGGAACTGTTCTTATTTTGCCGTCTAGAGTTATATCGGTGTTTTGTCGTGTTTGCTGCAACCAAGCCCTGTTGGAGATCCCCTCCTTTCTCAAGTAACAAAAGTACGCAATGTTTCAAAATTACTTTTTCATATAACTGCGGTCCAGTTGTTTTGGACGGCAAAATATTAAAGAACAGTTCCCACAATATGACGTCAAGGACAATCACTTTTTAACTGTGACGTCATGAAAGTCGGTACTTGCCGTCCACAAAAGTCACGCAGTTATGTGAAAAGGGCTTTTATATAAAATACAATTTATAAATTGACAACATGGCGTTGTAGGATAGTGACCATTCATGTACACGAAATGTAGACACGAGAAATTTACAACCGAGTATTTAGAGGTGGTGCTTATTTGTTTTTCGTTTCTTTTAAACAGAATAATGAAATTGAAACTGTCTTGTCTCAGCTGAAACAACATTTCAACACACACGGCGCTAAACGTCAGGCTGGTGTTAGTTTGAATAACCTTGTTGCTGATCTATTCAAAGCTCAGGTAAGTCTTATGTCACCCATGCACTTAATGTCCTCTATTGCTGATGTGTTTTTGAAGTCGATCGGTCAACAAATATGACCGCCAAGGACTCTGATTGTCTGACGTATGTTCTACAACCTCTGCAACCGCTGCACAGAATTTCATGAAAACTTTCAGAACGCAAGAACTCCAGGTCCTCTACTAAGTTTGTGTTTTTTCAAGCCTATCAGATATTCACTAGATCTATTTGTGCAGAGGATTATGCACTCAGATAATGTTTCTCTATATGTTCTGTCAACAAATACACTAAGACAATTTAGTTTTTAACTTTTATCTGATCGACCGACGCATTTGCATTTGTTATAGCATGGTGATCAGATGAGCGCTATTGATGCATTTGGACTCTAGTCTGTTGCTTTGTATCTTGTTGCAGGAAACAATCTTAGAACAGCACTGTATTAACAACACAAGACTATGTGTATATGGTAAGATCAAATGTATATTATTACCAATTCTGGATCATATTTTAAGGCATGACATATACTAATTTTATAAATAACAACATAAAGGAGCTGATAAGATAAGGGCTGTAATTAGCCCTGAATTTCATCAAGTATTTCTTCTACATTATGATCTATACGCAAGAAAAACTTGATCGTAACTAAAATGTAATGTTTTTGGAGAATTCTCATACAACTTTTATTTTGGTAAGCTTATTTCTAGATACTTAAATTACAGTCCAAACAGTAGGGGGTAGACATGTTGAAAAGAGGCTTATGTTGATAAAAAAAACCTTGAAAATTAAGAACTATTTAGCTAATATGGATATCTATAAACTTTAAAACATAGTTATAGTCTGATCAAGATACTAGAAATCATATTTAAAAGACTGGTCTCAACTTTATCCATAAATTTTAAAATCTTGAGTCTGAAATACGGTTATATTTTGAATTCATTGGCTACAAAGTAGGCATTTTACTGCGAAATACACACTGTGTAGAAATAAACAGCATACTCTTGTTTATTTCATTCCAAAATCTTGTGCATTTCATGTGAACATGTTTAAAATATATAAATGAATGACTTTAAAAGGGAAAAAATGAAACTTTGCTTATATTATGACCTAAAACACAGATTTATAAAAAGCCCCCACCCTCCCTTTTTCAGTGTTTCGTCTCTGGGGTATCGTCCCCCCCCCCCCCCCCCTTAGCTACAGAACCCCACTTTGTCAAAAGATGTGTATTAGTAATATGCATCTTCTGTAAAAGTGACGTTCTGTAGCTGAAGGGGGGACAATGTTTTAAAAAACTTTTCCATTTTCCATTGATTTCTATAGAAAAAAAGACATATTTTGTCCTAAAATTTAGGAACACTATGCGCGATAAATCTTATCCAATTTCTGATTATGATGAAACCAAGAGCTGGCATCGATTTTGTAAAAGAATTTTCTTGAAGTTCCCATTTTGAAACTTCCACTTTTTCAGGGCTGATTTTACGCCTTATCTTATCAGCTCCTTACCACAAAATAATCATAGGTTACTGAGACAGGAGAGCCATCTCCAAAGAACAGTGCCGGTAAATGTACTCTCTCTCTCTCTCGTAAGTTGCGCAGTTTCCATTTTCCATTATAGAAATATTATGCACCTGCAATCTTTGCAAAACCACCCGCATTCTCAACCTTCTATATCTTTTAATTTTGTGTATCCTACAGGAACCAAAGGAGTCCAGGGACAGAAAGGAAGTCAAGGTATACAACATACGTACTATTCATATATCTCGCCATATTTATATGGACAGTAAAGGGGGAAATGAAGAAACGTTTTGATCTTCGTCATCGAATTTTTCATGAAAGATGTAGAATACTTCCATGGATACAGATCAGAATTAGTTGCTATTTATTGATGTTAATGAACTGAATGAAAGTCCATGAGGTTGCGAAATACGTCGGTTGATTAGTACCCATGGGTACCATCTTTGCTGGCGGAGAAGATCGAATAATTTTAAAGTTCATGCATGCAGATGAAAACATGTAGTTGAGACGCGAAAGTGTTTGAATGTGCGATACAACAGAGTTGAAGAATCAAAATATTTGCAAACGATAGAGATAGTTTAATTTTATTCAAAAGGTGAAACTGGATCTAAAGGTGCTAGGGGAAATATCGGTCGTATTGGTGACCCAGGAATACCAGGGACAAAAGGAGATCAAGGATCTCCAGGAGAGGAAGGAAATGCTGGAGCAGTCGGTGATCCCGGAGTTCAAGGACAAAATGGCAATAAAGGTTCCAAGGTAATATTCTTCAACTTACAATTAGGAAATCATTGCTTTACAACGATGCTTAGCTTATTGATGCAGATCAGTTGTGGGCTATGTAAACATAAAGATACTAGCTGATTACGGTAAATGTAGGAGGGTTATACGCATTTAATCCCTATAGCTACAAATATACGTACATTGTGGAAATAGCATTTTTGACATTCAGGATGCGTCCCTACCACTCAACCCTTCAACAATCTATAAAATGACATAGATCCTCTCTCATACTGAATTGTATTTAAGGGGACGACAGGTGCACCTGGGAAAACTGGAAGTAAAGGGGAGATAGGGGAACCCGGTATGAAAGGCGTTAAGGGAGAAAGAGGAGCTGCCGGGGAAAAGGGCATTAAAGGCGCACAAGGTCCTAAAGGGCTGAAAGGAGAGACGGGACCTGCAGGTATGTATCCGATTGTTATGAAGGGGCATGCGTATCCTACATTGTAAGATTCTATATTCTTTTTCCATTTCTTAGTTTTTTTAAATTATCTATATGAATATTTTTTTAACACTTAATATTCTATTTTCACTGCTGTCCTTGAATCTTCCTTTTTCTCGTTTTGCTTGTCAGTAATTCCTTTGGTCACAAAGTCACACTCACACGCACATAAAATAACAATTGAAACAGGAAATCTATTATTTAGAGCAAGATTTATATATATTCTACGAACTTAATTTCATTTTAGGAAGTAAAGGCATGGCGGGAGAGAACGGAGAAAGAGGATTACAGGGTCCAGCAGGCACAGTTCTCGACACAGATTGTCTTTGTAAAGGTGAAGTCAGATTTTTTACATTAAAAATATCTATTTGGGTGAACATTTCGGCGTAGGGTTTTTTCACGGATCGTAGAGGTTCCAACGTAGAGCTCTTTACTTTCTACGAGGATTGAGATTGAAAGACTCTCAGCAACCATTGTACAGAATTTAATTACATTTACGGTTTTACCCAAGATTGTGCTTTTCGACTCCCTCAAACAAGATTGCCACAAAAGATCGGTTAACACATTTTATATTTCTCTTTAACCACTGCCAGAATTTCACGAAAGATGCAAGCACACAAGATCAAAGACACCAAATTGTGTTTTATTTTTCGTACAAGATTACCAACAACGGATCTGATTGGCTGGCAGCCAGACAAATTTTGACATATCGATAACCGCCGAATAGGATGTCAAGAAACATCAAAAGACGTATACACTCAAAGGCTCTGTATGTTTTTTGTTTGTTTGTTTGTTTGTTTGTTTTTTGTTTTTGTTTTTGTTTTTTTGTTTTTTGTTTTTTTTTTTGTGTTTTTTTTTCTTGTTTGTTTGTTCGTCTTAACCCGTCCAACAAAAAGATGATTGACTAAAACATTTTTACTTTTATCTCCGCAAGCGCTGCACAATTTTACTTTAACTCCGCAACCGCTGCACAAAATTCCCCAACAACTTACTGGCTTAAAAAAGGTTTTTTGTTAATTCAAAAGAATATTAAATCTTGTAGTGTATGCGCCCCATTCCCTTCAATATCCACCTATTATATTCTAGTATCTCTATGATGAATGGGATCTGACTTTAATAATTACATTATTTTCAAAGCGCCAGAACCCAAGAAACAGTTGCGGGTCGGTGACAGAACAACCCTCACGTGTCCAGAGACAGGAGCCACACAGGTCACGTGGAGAAAAGATAACAGCAGTGTGTCCGCTAGAATGACACAGAAGAATAATGATCTGATAATAGACAGTCTGTATCCTGGGGACGGAGGGATATACGAATGTACTGCAAGGGTCAAGG
Source organism: Pinctada fucata (assembly GCA_028142955.1). NCBI lineage: Eukaryota > Metazoa > Mollusca > Bivalvia > Pterioida > Pteriidae > Pinctada > Pinctada fucata. The sequence continues at coordinate 50,372,966 of AP027105.1, forward strand.
TCGGTGGTCGTACTGTTACCAGGAGACATCTCTTCAAAATAACAGTAGCAGGTTGAGTAACCCTTTTTGATAGAGACTTATTTCACATTTCTTTTCCCCTCATAGAAAGAAATAATTCTTAATATCTCCTTCAAAAACGATTCAAATTTGAAACCATGGTTGGTCTCGTAAAACTCTTGCCAACCGGATGAGAGATTTGCGTGACCGATTACCTTATTATCCAACTGAAAATTCTTCAGGGAGTACTTTGTATGACTGTGACTTTGAGAATGGCCGCTGTCAGTGGAAGGAAAGTACGTCAGATGGAATGGACTTTACCCGTATAAATGGTCCTACGGGATCATCTAACACAGGCCCTCCCTCAGACCACACCTTCCAGCACGGTAAGGGTACCTTTCATAAAACAGTGTTTAATTCCTATGGCCTTATGGTCTGTGACAAACTACAAAAAAACTGCCAATCGCAAAGGACATTCTGTAGGCTTACTGTGATTTAAAATTAATGCTTCTGTCCATTTTGCCCGACCATTTCATGAATCCTTTATTCAAATGTTACTCTCATTATTTCTTAGAGAATATGAATGCATTACAGTGAAACCTCTCGAGTCGCTGCGTCAAAACCAAAGTCCAAAATATTGATATTTCATAAAACAAAGCATAAGATTCACCTTAAACTTTGACATTGAAAATCGAAATCAGAAGAAATTTTTCTCCCTTGATGGCGAATCGGTCTCATTTATAGAACTTTGTGCATAGGCCGAAATGACAGATACTCTGGAAGAATCTTTCGTGGCAACAATAAATATACTGAGCGAATTTTAAAGCCGTACATGTATATAGTAATGAGTTAAAGAAGAGATATAGTAGTATTTTATAATAATGTGGGGTTTTTTTTTCTTTTCTTTTCAGATCAGCAAGGGAATTATTTGTACATAGAGACGTCTTCCTCTTCCCCCGGGTCACTAGCGGATCTCATCTCCCCCGATTTCCCTCCTGACAATAAGCATTACTGTCTGACTTTGTGGTATAACATGCACGGGGTAGACATAAAAGAATTATCAGTCATAAAAGAGGTATGTGATTTCTTTAAGAATGTGAGTGAATGGTCTCCAGAAACTCCGCATAGCAAAGACAACAATATGATGAAAGCACAGAACGCTGAATGAGCAACTAGAAAAAAAATTGGAAATTTACGAAATCTGAGGATAAGCTTCCCTGGCATGTTAAGCATTTGTCTTATTCTGTTAGGTCAGTGGTACAAAATCAATATTATGGAAAAAGAAACTCGATCAAGGACTTGATTGGCATCGAGCAGTTATTGACATTCAAGGGTCAGGCCAAAAGTTCAATGTCATTATTGAAGCTGAGAGAGGTGTTAGTTACCATGGTGATATCGCAATCGATGACATAATAGTGTACGACGGGACTTGCTCGAGGTATGTGCTTATCTTAAAAGAAAGACACTCAAGAAGAAAATTGAATTGTTTAAACAAGTTATCTTATTTATCAATGACGTCATTTCCCTCTTCCTTTTCAGCCATAACCTCAAACAAAGTTGAAAGATTTTGTTATTCTTCCACTGAAATAATGTCTCAATAAAATCCAAGAAACTGAGTATTCTTTTTTTTTTCCCAAGTATAGATACACAAAATATGAGTGAATGATTTTCGGCAATTCCACATATCAGAGAAATCAATCGGATAAAGACTCGGAACACTGAGTGAGTGACAAAGTCACAAAGTGTTTATCCGGAATGCATGCACAGAACCGCCCCATTTGACCGGTAATTCGGATATTTCATATCGTCACCTCGTCGTAAGCTGGTGAGACGTATAACAACTTTTGTTAAATCCTTGTTCGGGTCGTATATTGTTATCTTCTGCATTGATTATTAAAATAATGCCTCACAGAATTGCTGTTTACATGATGATCGTAACAGAGGTCATAACTGAAAGGTCAAGGTAGCAATGTAAATTATGAATTCTATACTGAGATTTTCTCCGGCCTATATGTACTATAGAACTCGCCAGGTGTAAAGTCTCCAACAAACATCCAGTCCGCTAAACTCCGCCCATTGTCGCTTGCAAGCAGCGCAATATTAGAATAGAAACAAGTATTAGCTTTTACAAAAAGCTTGCCGGCAGTTAGCTGACATTAGATGTTGTAAAATACTAGTAAGAAACAATTGGAATGAACGATTTTTGTTCTTGTTGATCAATCGCACATTTCCGGGCTTTTCCGTTTTTATTTCCGATTCAAGTTACGGAAATTTCCGAGGATCTGTGATTGTTGTAGGACGTATCGGTACAAAGACTTTTCGATGCATCGTTCGGATGAAAATGCACTGATACGATATGACTTTCATTTGTCAAGTCATCTAGACTCTTGAGCCGACCTGATGAAAGTATCTTATGCACAGATTCTGAATAACCTTGACGAATATTTGCATATTTTGTAATTGTCCACCAATCATATTGCAAAGAGTTATTTTATCCGTGCAAGTATGTCACGATTGATTACAGTATACCGGCAGTCATGACTGCCGGTAATAACAATTAGCTAACTGTGGTTTATTGTCCAGTAATTCCCCGAGTCATACGAACCAATCAAATTATTACCGAGCCGTGAAGCGAAGCTTAGTAGTTGTTATTTCTTAATGTTTTCACTCCGATTTGGATTTGCATATAATAACAGAATTGTTATGTCAGAATAAGAAGTGTTGTGATCTTAAGCAAAGATCGTGTTAAGGAATTAGTGTCTTTTTTTTTTGCGTTCATGGCTTTTACACTCTGGTTCTCGAAAGATTTGCGCCTGTCGAACCAGAGTGTAAAAGCCATGAACGCAAAAAAAAAAGATACTCATTCCTTATATTTACATTCAGAAACATTCAGATGTTAAACATCTTCGAAAATTTGTACAAATTAAGGGAAAATTAAGATCTAAATGTTTCACGTGCGTCAATTCTCCCTATCAGGAAGGACAAGAAATACTCCATTGCAAAGGACCAAAATGTACGGTTTGATATTAAGAATTACCGAATAATTTTTATTCTTAAAATGTTTTCACGATGAGTATTTTTTTTTTAACAATTTGAAGAGAATAAGGCCTGATTTATAATTAGAAAAGTCAGTGATGCATAAATTCAATTCAGTAGCGCCATCTACATTCAAGTACACATGAACTCTGTGGAAATTCTCATTTAAAAATGGACTGTTACAACGTTTTCACATTGTTGTAAATATCTACTAAAACGTTTTCATGATGAATTCTAACTTTTTACAAACAATTTAAAGAGAATAAAGCCTTATTTATAATATCAGAGTAGTCAGCGCTGCATAAATTCATTTCGGTAGCGCCATCTGCATTGAAGTACACTTGAACTCTGTGGAAACTGTACATATATGTATACACGTACGTATAGAGTTGTTATATATTTTTCATTGGTTTCAATGATTTTGTTTGGGTTGTCTCCGTCTGTTTCTTCTCTTTTATATCGTCTCATTCCCCGTACACATGTTGGGAATCTCCTGAGATCTCGCAAATTTAGCATCAGTATGTCCCGCCCACTGTTTGAACTTCTTGCACGCACGTTCATCGTGAAATGAACGTCAAAATTGAATAGGCGTTTAACATAGGAAATCAACTTGCAATGTAAATATTATGCCATGGCCTCAACGTGTCCCTGTTTCAAGAGCCGTTGTCCATTCTTGTTGCACAGACCTCAGTGTCATAACCTGGGTTGTGGACCCGTAAGTTTAGACATCATCTTGCAATGCAGGAACTCTATCACTTCTTACACCTTGGATACATTCGAATAATTCTTCTGTGACCCTTCTTGCTTGTATGTACATGATGTAATAAATGATAGAATGCCCAAAATATACTGTATGTTGGAAAAGAGCTTTATGGGTGTCAATCAATCATTGATATATCCTGCATTCCATTTTGTTTAGATTTTCAGAATAGGCAATTTCCATGTTCTATTCAGATTAAATCCTGTATGATTTTTGTTTCCGTCTTGTTGGTCATGTAGAATGTGGCCCTGTGTCATATATGAGTAAGTGGTCTGTTGAGCTGTGTAGCATTTGTCCTGAAAACAATATAGTATATAGATAAAATTTGCAAAATTGAAGGAAATGATTTAGAATATAAGTGTTCATAAAGTGGAACAAAAACCGGTCCTGACATTTAGTGTAGCATTCTCTGTTAATCATGTTAATCGATGATAGTATTTACTCATTTAAAAGCAATAACCAATATAAAGGTCTAAATAGAAGAACATTGGGGTGGAAATGCCGATATATAGTCAATAAAAGATTGTCTTAAGTAAATAGATTGGCAAGTAGATCAATCTTTTATACGGTAATGCCCCTCTGGAAGTATATAACCATCTCAAAAGAGAGGCCGGTAAATTCATGTATCTATCTTTATGGTGATTAGAAAGATTTTGACATCGAACATCTGTCTGTTTGTCCGGGTGATCTGAGGTAAGGAAAAAATATTTTTTTTAACTTTCCACAATATATATTATATATATTTCTAAGTTCTTATTTTATCGTTAAAATTACTCTCTATAAACTAATATTTCACAAATAGGTTTGAATGATGTCGGCAAGAAGTAGTGCAGGGTCCAGGGGCATGAGTGCCTTAACCAAAGTCAAAATGGGTGCTGTCTTGAGCAGTAAGTAGGATGCCTATTCAGTCTGTCACAAATTGTGAATACACTGAAATTCTTGTGTAATCTCAAACATGATGTACTTCACGATGAAAAGCATCATGATTATATTTTCATTTATATGTGAGTCTAAAATACTTATAATTGTGATTTGATTTTAAACACGCAAGTATTCAGTGTCACTATGTATTGCAAACAAGTAATATTTTGAATGATTAGTTGAAATCGAAATTCATTGAAAAAAGGAAAGGAACACCCATGACTGATAAGAAAACTAATTTCCATAATTAACTAAATAAAAACGGGTCAAATGGTATATATAATGATTAACAGCCAAATGTACTAGGGAAAATAGATGTTCAAACGTGAATGCAACACATCACGGACGAACGAACTTACAGGTCGAGGGAAAATAAATATAGTTCCTTTGACATCCAGTTTAATGACGTTGATGTACATATCCTCGGATACTAATGCAACCTACATAATGATATAACAAACACACGTTTTCATTTGTATCATGCATCTACGATCTACTAAAGCTGATTAAAGAGTGTGGTATCATAAGTAAACAGGTTTGCGAGGATGATCTTTTTTTTTTCTCTCATCAAAATTGACTGTGACCAAGGACTTTTGTTGTCATCAGATATCGAGTGCAGTACTTTTATATGTGGCCTTTTTTATTTTTCGGTCTTCAAACTCCTCCGTAATTCGCTTGTTTCTAGACGGATTTCGACATGTTTGGTATCGATGGAAACAGAGAATTATCATCTACAATCTGAGTGTAATAAATATTTAGTCAAATGTATCGTTTAATTTATATATACAAAAATATCCCATAAGTGAGACACCCTGGCTAACGCCGTAAACGTATCGTTTTTAGAACATCATCAGCGGAAATTCAGCCGCTTGTTGCCTTTGAACAAATTCAAGAAGGTAAAATTAAGTTCATGATAAAACAAGATATTTCTTTGAGATTTTAGCAATATCACAGATAAGTTATTTCGAGTTTGGTTTCTCTAATAATCTTTGGTTTAAAGAATTTTTCTTCAATTTTGTCAACTTTCGTACTTTGCAACGAGATGTTATCGAATAAAGTTTCCCTATTTGAAAAATTTAAGCGAATGAATTTTAGTTTTAATCCTGCTTTGTTCTCAGATATATCCATTTCACAGATAGCTGCACGCATTATCGAGAACGAGGGAGGTGATTGACGTCCACTTATTGACCTGGAACGTCACAATGTTTAAAAACGCTTCCGTTTACTTTAGTTCTATATTTCTCTTGTATATATTTCTGTATATCTAATTAGATTGGTGGAATCAGATACGAAATTTTAAACAAAACATTTTTCGGCCGGATTGCAAAGCAATTCCGGTCTATAGATTGACGATGTCCGTCCGTCTGTCCGTCTGCCGTCAACATTTTGGTTAATGTTTCTGGTTGCGGCAAAATCTAAGGAACTATATGCAGTAGAAACTTTATATTATGCATGAAGCTTACCCATCACAAGACCTTTCAATTTTTGGCATAACATTTGACCTAGTGACCTTGACCTTTGAATTTGACCTAGTTAAAGATTTTGGTTAGAGTTTCTATCTAAGGAACTGTATGCAGCAGAAACTTTATATTATACATGTGGGTTGCCTCTGACAAGACCCCTCAATGTATGCTGTAATATTTGACCCAGTGACCTTGACCCAGTTGGTGTCAAAAACTTACTTTGCAATCCGGCCATACCGTCTTTAGTGGTGTTTTATTAAACTTTGACTTGGACTTGAATTCTATTTGACAAAACTCATTTAACTGACACTAACAAAACATGAAAGGTGAGTTTATAAAAGAAAAGTTCGAATAACGCTTTGCCAAGGATATTTAGAATTATACATATGTTAGTTTCCTTTTCTTGTTTTTTATGCCCCCGGAATCACAGATTCGGGGGCATGTAGTTTTTGGCCTGTCTGTCTGTTTGTCTGTTTGTCCGAAAAAACTTTAACATTGAGCATAACTTTTGAATGGAAGGTGATAGAGCTTTCATATTTCACATGTGTGTTCCTTGTGACAAGACCTTTCCATTGATACCAAAAGTTTTCACCTCGTGACCTTGACCTTGACCTTTGACCTACTTTTCAAAAACTTTAACATTGGGCATAACTTTTGAATGGTAAGTGATAGGACTTTCATATTTCACATGTGTGTTTCTTGTGACAAGACCTTTCCATTGATACCAAAAGTTTTGACCTGGTGACCTTGACCTTGACCTTTGACCTAATTTTCAAAAACATTAACATTGGGCATAACTTTTGAATGGTAAGTGATAGGGCTTTCATGTTTCACATGTGTATTCCTTGTGACAAGACCTTTCCATTGATACCAAAATTGTTGACCTTGACCTTTCACATACTTAACAGAAAATGAAGTTTATACTAACAAAGATGCCACCGGGGGCATTCGTGTTTCACAAACACAGGCTTTATTTGGGTTTTTTTTTCGACAAATCATTTGTAAACTTGTTTATTCTTATTTAATTTCGATGATAATTGTGTTAGTATTCTTCCTTGTACCAGAATTTGAAACTTTCACTGAATGTTGGGAAAGAATAATCTCGACACGGAGTGTCTGATTTTTAGCTCATCTGAGCTATTGTCATAACGCGCCGTTCGCCTTCCGTCCGTCGTCTGTCGTCCGTCCGGCATAAACCAAGTAGATTTTTACAATGTGGAAACGAGGTAAAACGGAATGTTTTGTACTTTTGTAAAAAGATTAGAGTCTGATCTTGAAAATACATGTATGTCAATTATAACAGTTTTAACAAATATTTTCATCGTTATAATGTCAACTAAGGGAACAGGGCATTTTAATTTGACTTTTCGCACATTGTTACAAAAGCGTTACTATGACAACCAAATATTTTAAATCAGAATGAACGATAACATGTACTTTTTTAAAATTTCTTTTCGAAGGACATAGTTTGTCGTTGAGAAATATGTAAAAGAAAATAACTTCTGACAAAGACTTCTTATCACTTTGATGTCGAATAAGGGTACTGAGTACTTTGATGTCAAATAAGGGTACTGGGTACTTTTTTTTTAAATTCTCATTTTGGGGTGGGGGTACCCAAAATGTACGTTTCTGGAACAGTTTTAGCTATTTCACTCTTTGAGAGCATTATCTATAAAGAAATATACATATTTGATGATGTTATGGTGAAAATGATCACAAGAATGGTTTCAATCTAGAATCATTATCAATATATCATGTTTTTATCTATCAAAATTCATTGTTTTGCGACATATCTCGGAGTTGGTTTACGTATGTATATTCAGAGGACCACTGGTCAGTCAAATGGTCGATGATATGTAATCTTAATGACAAATATAAATCATCAGATATCAATGTTAAATAAACAGAATATTTTTTCTCCTCTGACAAAGAATTCTTGGATTATTGAGCCACCTTAAAAACATATAATGAGTCCTTGCTGTGGCCAAGATTTTTAGATATAAGAATAGTTTATGAAAATCAATTAGATTTTTTCTACTCGGGCTCAATATTCGACTTTACCGCGGTTGCCAAGAAACAATATGGCGGACGGGCACTGACCGATTTTCGGAAAGAAAAATAGAAAGTTTGAAAACGATAGACCCTCAAAATGAGCAAGAATCCAACGGTTTCGAAGACGAAAAAAGACAGACCAAGATCTGGCGGTTAGTTATACATTATGTGATAAGTGTCAAAACCGATAACCCAGGTGTTAGTTGTTACGAATTCTCAAGAGTCCAATCGACAGAAATAAAGGATATGTACTATACTTTGCACTATCAAATCTTTTCTATCATTTGTGTCTCCTACAAAGAGCGGTAACTCTTGCATAATCAGCACTGCAGTACAAACTTCAAAAAAATATTTTGACATGTTCCCTATCTGTTTGATCAATAAAAATGCATGAATTTGATTCAATTATTCATATTTTACATTAGAAAAAATATATTGACCATAAAGTGTAGAAGTTTCACTATTTTCTACATAATTCAAATATTCAGGAGGCTTGACGCACCTGTAAACGTTCTTGTCGCAAGACCAAAATAAAACTACATGTGCTTCCCGGTTTCAATGTCATGGAAAAAAATATAGCTCCATCAACAAAAAATTACTTCATTTAGAAAAAAATAAGAAAGTCACCAGGTGAACAATGATATTGCATAAAAAAATCCACTTCCGGTCGAGAAAAATACCTCAGAAAGTTCGATTACTTCATCCACCAAGGAAGAACTATATTTCATTGGGTAGCCTGAAAAATAGTCCTTTGTTGTGATTTCACTGCGCAAGGATATTTTGACACCATTCCTTTCGGTATGCTTCTGAATATTACCATACGATCTGTTTGTCAGTATTCTCGGGACCCCCTGGGATTCTATGTGAAACCCCAAACGGGGACCATATCAAGGAGACGGTAAATTTGATAGTGCTTTGATATCTTTCATCAAACATTCAAAGAAATTGTGTTTGAATATATACTGAAATGCAAATTCAACCAGCATTACTAAAAAAAATGTCTGTGAAGTACAGAAATAAACACTACTGGTCGGTAAGGGAGCAACCATTTGATTTTTATGGGGGGGGCAGGAAGACTTTGCAAAAAAAAATTTCCGGATTGAAATTTTAGGGAAAAAAATTTTCCGGCCCAAAGGGCCGGCGAAAAAAAAATTCCGGATCATGAAATTGCCCCTCACCCCTCTATTCCGATCTTTCAACTGCCCAGTAAACACTTTTTTGTATCATAAACAAAGTATAAAAATGGAACAAACTTTACGCAATTTGGAATGAATAAATCAAATTCAAAAGTCATTAGCACCATATAGCCTGTCTCCGTTGAGTATCATTTTAGTAAACAGATTATAGGCACCATATGCCATTCAAGAAATTAAAATGAAGTGATCTGCTGGCAAGAGATGAACTCATTGTGTGTTTGATGTTTAATATGGCCGAAAAATCACGCTGAATTATTTAAACTTTAGGGTAATTTTCAACATTGGAAAATTACAAAAAAAAATAATCCGGCCCGAAGGGCCGGCAAAAAAAATTTTCCGGCTCTTAAAATGGCCAAAAAAAAATTTCCGGCTGGCGAAAGTCTTCCTGCCCCCCCCATAAAAATAAAATGGTTGCTCCCTAAATCTGAATGTTTATCCTACCTCTCCGGGGAAAGGGTAGGTCACTTCATCTTCCTATATCTCCTTGGCTTTTGATTTTTTTTTTTTTGTATGAATTTTTCACAGACAAAAAGAAGAAAGTTCAAAGATACAAATTATATCAATTTTGTTGAAAAAGTGTAAGATTTTCAGTAAGAACAGATAGAGGTGGCGATCCTTCTTTCAAACTTGGCTCAACCCCGACATTCACAAATCACCGATAAACAAGAACAGGTTATCAGATTTTCATGAAAATTAGGTGAAATGTGTATTAAGGGTTCTTCTTCCTTCTGTGCAAATTTCATTGAATTTCATGAGGAAATAAAGATTTTAGAGCAAAAAATGTTGAAAAAAGTGGCGATAATATGTGCCCAACCAGTATAGCTGTAGATTACTGTACTGATTGGGTACATATTATCACCAGGCACATACTATCGCCACTTCACATATATTGTAGTGGTTCCGGTAGTGCAGGTACCAATAGTTTAGTACAAGTTCTAAGACTGAGCTATCTGGATGTCCCTTTAGCTCACTTTGGAACGAGTCTAACTATGGCCAGGGTTCCAGTCCCAGACCGAGCACCTGCAAACTACAGTAATATCTCCACATATTGTCGATGTAGGAATTTGATTTTTTTCACCATAGTATCTTTGAAACATGAAAAGGTATAAAAATATTGAATAATTCCATGTAGCTTGCAAACAGAAAGTCGTTTAATCTGAATGTATTTCTCCCGCCTCATCTGAGAAAAGGAAGGTCACTTCATCTTCTTATGTCTCTTTGAATTTTTTGGTATGAATTGTTCACAGATGCAAAGAAAAGGTTCAAAGATTCAAATAATGTTAATTTTATTGAAAAACTTTAAGATTTTCAGCACAAACAGGTGGAGTTGGCAATAATGTGTTCCCTCTCTCCTTTCAAACTTATCCCAATCCTGAAGTTGACAAATCACCAGAAAACAAGAACTGGTCATCAGATTTTCATGAAAATTGAAAGAAATTTGTGAGTCAAGGGTTCTTCCTTCTGTACAAATTTAATCAAATTTCATAAAGAATTAAATATTTTAGAGCGAAGAATGTTGAAAAAAGTGACTACATATGTGCCTAGCCAGTAGTGAGATCCCATGTGGTCCTATCTTAAAGAATTGGCAAGCATTTTTTCCAAGAATAGTAAAAGTTTTGTCCATCTCTATTTGGATGGGCATCCAGCAGCACCAATATGAAATCTGTTGGCTGTATTGATCTTATATAGTCTTGGCATGGACTGTCGTTGCAGTATTTAAGCAACATACATGTACATAACTTCATAAGGCAGTGATTGGACAGAAAATCTTATGAATGGGCCATTTTCCATGCTTTTCTACAATTTCAATGGGGATTTTCTTATTAAAGATTGTATTGAGACTTCAACAGTGTGTTTGAAAACTTCCATGAAATATCGGACAGTTGCAGAGTTCTTAAAATCTTCCATGGAATATCTGACATTTGCATTTTGGGGATTTTTATCAGTCCAAATAATACTACTAGTTACTGGGCCATCTTTCAAATTAATAGGACATGGCCCCGGTCTTTCCCAATAACTGATAAAACTGCGGGTTCTAGCCACTTTCCTATTACAAATGAGATGCTGTGATTACACAATGAAATGCCAAAATTGCATTTATATTGATATTGATGCAGGTTGAGGGGGGGGGGGGGCGTGTGTAACGGCTCAGGTGTTTCTGTAAATAGTGCACCAACTCCTACTAGCTTGGCTTGTTGGCTACCCTAGTTAGCTCATTTGGTAGAATGTTGGTTTTGATATTCATTTTGATTAATTTACAACCAAATATCAGTAGTTTCCCCCTAACAAATTTGGCTTTATTTTCCCAAAATATTAGGTATAAATTCCCAATTTCAAAATTCAACAATTTTCGTTCTGCATTATAAATTAGTTGATTGTATGAATCTTCAGAAATTGTATTTAATGATAGTTTGAGTGTTATACATCACCAAAATCTTTTATTGAATGATTTTCAACAAGTGTTTGAGCATTATATATAAGAAGTAACTTTGGTCTGAGATTTCCCAATTTATCCCAAAATGTCGCATATTTTCCCAATCAAAAGGGAAGGGATGGTTTTTAAAAATGGTTAAAAATCACTACATAAGTTTGCTGGTTTGAGTCTGATAGGATAATACTGTTCATGAATTAAGAAATAATGTTTTCTAACCATGGCCAACATGCACTTCCTTAATTAAACATTGAAAAATGTCAAATAAATTTATCAATTTGACGATAAAAAATGCTGGGCAAGGGGGCATCATTATTTCTATAGAACAATTTTCAAGGGTCAGTGTCACAGTAGACAACATAGAAAACTCATGTGAACACAATAGAGGGCAAACTAAATAATGAAGAATCACCAAACACTACTTAACTAAAACAGCTTGGGGAAAAGGATTATTCCTATCCATTTTCAAGGTCAAAGTCGCAGTTGACAATATAGGAAAAATCTGGAGAACACAATAAAGGACAAAGTTTAGAATGACTGAATCACCAAACTTTTAGCAATTTTTTTTTAGATTTTTGTACTTCTAAATTGTAAACACCAGTATTTCTAAATTGCATGCACCAGTTAAAATGGTTAATAATAATCAATCTTTGATGGAAAACCTGAAATTAAAAGGAAATGATTGCCATGGAAAGAGAACAATTCTTATCTATTTTAAAGATCAGAGGTTAAACTGGACAGTACAATATTTAGTTTGCCTTCTACAGTAACCACAAGAGCTTTATCTAATATCTATATCGTCTGCATAATAGTATATTGGAACTAGATGTGTGCAACAATGTTGCAGAAGGGATAGAGCATCACAGCTGTGTGCTTGTATGTCTGTGTGTGGAATCTTGTGATCAGCATAGAAGTTGGAGCAGTTATCATAGGGTCACCAAGCACTCCACAAGTATTTCCCATATGGAAAGAACGAGCCCTATTGTTTTAAGGTTAATAGTGACTGGTCAAAGATCAAGGTCACTATGGAACAGCATAGAAGAAAGCAATCATCCTAGGATCATCAAACCTTCAAGTATTGCCCGTAGGAAGAGGGTTCCCAAGGTCACTGTAGACTTCAACTTTAAAACCTTATGAACATCATAAGACTAAGTGAAACGCCTATCTTCATACATTGTAGAATCTTTAAACCTTCAACAAATGTTTCTTATTAGAAGAGGATGAAAAGGTCAAGCTCATTTGAGACAAGCTGAATGAACTTTGCTGTTGCAAAAGGATGCTATGCTCACAATGCATTTATTCTTCAACATGTATAGATATTCAAATATGCAAGCACATTATATTTAAGATGCACTTCCCCAGGTCCTATGAAACAGAATGGGGATTACTATTTTAAAAACACAGACAAAATTACAAGAGTTGTCACAAGACCACACAGTTTGCTTGAACTTAGTAATAGTAGCTAAAAAGAGAATTGTATTTTGCTGCTTCATCCATTAAAAAAATAAGTCAAATTCCACAGTAAGTGTCACTTAAAATGAAAATTATTTTAAAATGTTCTTCTTTGATTAATAAAATGTTTTGATGAAAATAGCATAAAAGTTTATTTTGATATTTGAAAGTAGTTATGGATTTTTATTATTTTTTCTGTTATTTTCTTTTCTTTTCTTCTTCTTTTTTTTTTTTTTTTTTTTGTTCTTTGAAATACAAGTTATCGCCCTATATTCTATAAAAGTTTTCTAAAGCGATGCATCCATGTATAAAATATACACTTTGACAGTATCGTACTCTATATCAATAATGATTAGTGTTTGTAATATGTACAGTTTTGCGAGATCACATACTTTAGCTGTCAAACCCTTTTGATACAATCTACTTGGTTAGAATGGTTGATTCAGGAATCCTAACAATTGACAATTCGTTAGAATTTCGCTCTTTTCGAGATAAGTAGATTTCAAAAAGGGTAGAAGTTTATCCGCACAGGAGGGTAAAAATACACTCAACCTCTTACATTAGGCTCATAATGAATTAATGATCAAATCTTATTTTTTCGTCAAATTAAGTAAAATAAATTTGTCGAGGAAACATTTTCATATTATATATTCATTCCGTCATTCAGAATATATTTCCTACCAGAGTTATCTTTCTTATCAGTTGCTACAACAAATACCAAGAGGAACTTTAGCTGTTTGTCAAAACTTGAAAGTCGAGGAAATTTGATATTAACTTAATATACGATATCCGCCATGTTTGCAGAAGAATAGACTGTCTCTCTTTGCTAGCATTCAGAATCAACCACGGGCGGGGACCGTTGCAAGATTTTTTTTTATTTCAATCATACTGCAATCAACATTTCATCGGGCCACACCAAGTTTTTTTTCTTTGTCAAGCGTCAGCGGGCGGGTAGATTTTCAGGGTATAGCAAATACAAAACAAAACCATCCCATTTTGTTTTTTATTCAAAGCAGAAGTGTACTGGTCTTAACAATTACTACATTTGTAATTTAGTCTTACAAAGGTCAGCTAACCTGAAAAGGATAATTTTGCCATACCTACAATGAGATCTTACTCTCTTTTATATTTCTTCCTTTTAATCCATTCCACTATGTTGTTGTTTTTAACGGATAGGTAGATACATGTAGGTTCCTATTGTTTGACCTGATGCTTATAAAAACAAAAACAAATAAGTCTCGCTATGCTTCGCATTCGACACAAAATCACCCCCCCCCCCCACCCCCCCACCCCCCAAAAAAAACAACAAAAACAAAAAACAAAAACCAGGTATGGCCTCGGTTACGACGATTTCCCGCGGAATCTATAAATACTACACACAGAAAATTGTGTATGACAGAATGTTATTTCTCCATGTTTAATAAAGTTTTCTATGAAAACTAATAATCAGAAAAAAGTTAAATATTTACAAGAGAAGAGACAATGAAGAAACGTCACAAGGAAGACAACAGAAGAACAAAGTCTTGTCTGCTCAGGTTTTCAAAAAAAAATGAAAGTAATAGTATACTAGTATTAATGTTTTAAAATCTTACATCTCACTTGTTTATAATATCCCAGTATATTTGTAACTGAAGAGTACGTTTGAATTTGTTTTATTTAGAAGTCTCTTGACATAAGCATTTTTATAAGAACAAGATGCCACTGTCCTGGGCATACGATATAATGTTCATTATGATGATAAAGAGAAAAGATAGTGCGTTCGTAAAATGCTTTTAAAGATATTGCAATTGTGACTTTTATGAAAGTCGTAAATATCATACAAGTAGTAACTGGTATTTTGTCGATGTTAGGATGGTTAAGATTTTTCGTTGACAGGAGATAAAAGTAACTTGTTCACAGATTCTATTGTCGTAATCTTGTATATGGTGGCCAGGAAGGACGTGCTATTTATCAGATTTATTAGCTAGCAAACATATGTGATTTTACATTATTAACTAGATATGACCAAGTCCGTATAGCCTCACTTGAACCAAGATTATCAGAGGTTTATTGAAGTCAAATTCATTTTTACTAGTAGCCCTCGGTAGAGGTGTCATTTTGACATTTACTGCACGATACCTGTTAGTCCCTAGTCCCATGGGAGCATAGATATCTGACAAATATCAAAGAACGAATGCAGAAATGCAAATGATTAGGAGTTTCAGATGAAACTTTGTTTCCAAGGATACTGTAGGCTTTACCATTTTGACCACATGAACATGGAGGAAAAGATATTGAATGTAAGTGATGAACTAGACGGAGCTATTGTCGTGGAGAGTTAATTACGTTGGACAAAGAAGAGTGATCCTGCCTTTATTAATCTACGAATTATCGTCACGACATTGTATTGAATATATTGCCTAAGCTCGTGGAGTCTGACCAATATTACTTCATTATATATGGATGAATTAGATGAATTATCAATGGTGCTTAATATGATTGAGATAGAAAGAGTATGTGACAATGTGGAGGGAGACTTGATATGATGATGTCACAGCTAGGTGTGTAGAGGAGAGATTGTGTAAAATACACGGTGGAACATTAGAATGGAGACCTCAGAAAGTAGTGATAACATATTCATGGACAAGGAGTCTATTCAACCAGAAAACGTCAAAATGAGAAAGCTCAGGAAAACTCAGTCGCAACAAATATTGCTACAGAAACGAAACTCTGAGAAGTCCATAGGGATGAACAAATCTACAAGGATAAAATCCTGCGGTAGTGCCTTAGAGGGAAAGCTTACACGTCAAGACAGCAAGACCAACATGGCCAAGTCTTTTGAAAGCCGTAGACCAAGTGCTGCAATGGTCAAACTAAGGGGCTCTGTCAGAACAGTACAAATGGTGTCCAAATTCAGTAAGTACAGCATCAACGGATCGGCGTTTACCTGGTCCTGCATTTGCCAGGTTGGAGTAATAGGATATGAAATTATCAAATGGTGAAAAAGCTGAACCTTAAGTCCGTTGAGAAGGAATAAAATTTATCTTGTAAAATGCAGACGTTTACCAAGGTAAATGTACATGTATTTAAAGTATGTTTGAGCTGAGAACGCTCTGAGACCTTAGTCTCAGGGGCCAATTGTGTCCCTTTATCCTCCGTGTATGTAGATGAACGTATTTTGCCCTTATGTTTGAAATGCGTATTCACAGACTGGATACTAGATAAAATCTGATATTCCCCGATCGTCAGAGTATCATACTTCCAGTTCGCTTCAAAATCATACTCCAACCCAAAATTAAGATAGGAAGGACAATTCGTTTTAAAAGGACTATTCGTTTTAAAGAGTGGAAAACAAATGAGTCTTATTTAAAAAAAAAAACCCACTAAATTTTAGTTTTGTAAATTTAAATTCATTTTTATGAGGAAAATTTGTAACCAAATAAAGAAAAAAAAATCTGGCCTTGTCTTGAAATTTTTATTTTGCATGACTGGCAAATTATTGGATGGCAAATGCAGAGCAAACGTACTGATTATTCATATTTTAAGATTCTAATTTGTAATAAGTAATTCGAACAACTTCACGGGTATCTTGTGTCTGCTACTCAAAAGTTAGCTGAATTTTTTTCCTTTTATAACTGAATTGTATATAGCTACATAGAATTGAAAGTGATAAAACAATATAATTCTTACCTTGTTAATTTTGCCCAGTTATAGATTCAGAGCCGTAATAATCTATCCAGAACCTTATACTGAACAATGCATATACCTTGATTTACCAACGAGCCTAACTGTTTTATGTTAAATATTTATTTATCTCAAAATAAATCTCCTCTTTGTACACAATTAAAGGGGCAATATTGAAATTGTGGATCTATCAAGAGGTTGGATCAATACCTTTGCCGTACTAGGGGACGCTGATTGGTCTTTAATGGAGAGGAACATTTTCTTTGACACTAGTACAGAAGATGATTCAACTGTGTTTATCTTTGAGAAAGGTGTCAAACACTATCATTCCATTATCAGAAAAAGACTGATGGATATAGTTTCTATATATTACATTCTATTGTATTCTATTCAGTATTCTCCCAAAATATCAGTATATTCATCAAACTCAAGATAAAATATTGGTATTTCCATAAATTTGTCTGCGTGATTTAATCTTTAATTCCCTATTAAATTGATTTTTTTCAATAAATCGAGAGAAAAGAATGTTTCAGTTGAGATTTCTGAAGAGGTCTTGCCTTTAAAGTTGTAACACTTTTGTGATATTTTGTCAGAGTGATGTTAAAATAACCAAACAAAGTTCTAATGGCAGTAGCTAATGGTTAATAGGTATATGTTTGCTTAGTCTTCTAGTGTTACCTACTTTATAAAGTCATTAACGCCGCTACTATGTATGGTGGTTACTAAGTAATATGGTAGGATTTCTCTACTTTGTGTTGTATATACTTGTACAGGATGTTGTATTGTTGAAGGTAGGGACTATTCTCCATCAATTACTGTAGAAAAGTCAAGAAAACAACATAATACACTAGAATTTGTTTTGAAAAATTGAAATTTCCAGTATAGGAAACTTCTGAATTTTGACTTGTTGCTTCCAATTCTGAATTCAAGAAAATTTGATTGTTGCACTATGGAGGAAATATTTCACGATAATTTGCTTTTATAGGCTACAATTTTTCCATGAACATCTAGCTGTATTGTGTCTTATAATCAACCCAGGGTCTGATACATTGAAAGAAAGACATCATGTCAAAGTTAATAAAGGCTGCGCTGCTTAGAAAAGCTTCGGACAAAGTCTCAAACACACCCAGTACGTCAGAAAAGGAGGACTCCGGTCGCCCCCTACAGTCCTTCAAAAAGGCACTCGGAGGGAAACGCCCATCACAGGATGGGGAAAATGTAACAGCTGGCACAAACCCCGTGGCTGCTGCCTTACTGAGGAAAGCCATGAGTCGAGGACACGGGGAGGATCAAGGAGAGAGAACCATTAATAAAGTTTTTGGCGGGCTTCGATCAAAGATGGTTACCAGTACTGTGGCACAATCACTGTTTGGTAAGACATTTTATAGGATAACATGTCTTACCACTTCATATCAACTTCCTTTGTCTATGTTACTTTAGTGACGTCAAGAGAGTATTAAGCAAGCAGGAGATGCTTACACGGTTCCGGCAGCTGGTCTCGCCGCTTGTCGTTTTTTTTTGTTGGCATACATGGCTGCTATTTTCTAATTCCCTCCAGAAACCATCGTCGGAAACCCACGGCATCTTCTCCGTTCTACTACGTGATCGTAGTGCAATAGGCTGTGGGTTTCCGACGATGTCCAGAAACCTGTATGGATTTTCTACTTTCGTCATTCTTTCTAGTTCTATTTATTTCTGCCTCTTTGAAATAGATATTAGAACTACTATAGTATTTGATTTGACTTATTTTGGGTCTCAGATCACATGTATATTTTGGTTGATATTTGGCATCAGCATCATATGACAGTGTAGGTTTTGCTGATGGTCTAGAATGTAAGCTTTACGAGGTTACCACTGAGATGTTTAAGTTTAAGGTGTTCATGTTGAAGTGCTGCGTGTTTGGTCGTACATAAGCTATAGGATCAAAGAATCGTGATATCCAAACATTATAGTCCGTAATTTATACTCGATATAGATAGGAGATCTAGAATCTGCTTAATTTCTCTACCACTTTACCACAGAATGTCAACACCGAGCATTATAAATGTCAACACAAATATAATGTATGTAAACATTGTCACAAAGATGGGTGGGGTACAAAGGATGCGACTTGTCCCGAAACGAATGTTCATTTCTTAATTATGTCATTTTAACTTTGAAAAACAATTTACACGGTGATTATTTTTCTGGTCATTCAGAAAAATGATATTCTCACAGCGATATGCACTTGCAATTTGTCAGATGTGTGTAAGCAAACAAACTTGAGGAGACCAAACCAGACCGCGTTCAAAAGCATGCCTATTGTACTTTGGAGTTTCCTTCCACAATAAAAGACAGGATGTGATTTTCAAACAGAGGGTTTCTTTATAGTTTATACGAGGCAACGTCAGAATTTGTGATTGTATACTTTCTGGGTCCGTTTATATTTACTATGATACAAAGAAACAACTCTAAGGATCAAGGTGTACATCAAGAATCGTGTTGCCAAGGAGGATACAAATTAAATTATTCATAAGGAGACGTTAAGAAAAGGCAGAGGGACATGCTAACATGCTGCTGTTAGAATGCTGAATGTTATGATACTGTGAACAAAGGAATTATGTAAATCTTTTTAATTATTGATACAGAAAAGGGCAAGTCGTTATACAGTGATTTTATGTATTTCTTCAACATATTTGCACGTTGGTAGTATTCCATTGTAAGCTTCTCTACAAGACTGCCAATGACGCGTTTTTGCGTTGACTCAATTTGAACGTTATTTGTAATGGACCTAGGTTTAAGTTCTTAATCAAGCTCTTGGTGAAATAAGACCAGGGGATTTCTGTGTGTATGAAAGAATATTGGGAGGATTTATTCACCATAGGACACTCTTAATGAAAATGTCCCGCCTTTTGGACATTATCTGGACGATCATCAACCCGAGTTCATGATTATATACTGTTTCTGTGATATATTCTGTAAAACAACTTGAAAACGGGAAATCGCCGCCAAAACTGGAAAGAAGGAATCATAGTCAACACTGAGGAAAAAGGATTCACCTTTGATTCACTGTCAAACCTTGACGAAGAAACTGACCGTCAAACATTGACAAAGAAAGTTACCATCAAAACTACATACAAAGAACGTAAACGTCAAGACCTTACAGAGAAAGTTGCCGTCAAAACTTGACAAAGAAAGTAAAAGTCAAAACTCGAAAAAGTAAGGAGTATCCTTAAAAAAATTGACAAAGGAAGTTGAACAAGGGAATTAACACAAGAGGAGGATGAGTTCGGGAAACTCTAATCGCAGATTGTCTGTGCAGGTGGAATCAGCTAGCATGGTATCACGGTCACACCCAAAACACAACTCTGCGCCTCCCAGCGCTCTTAGGAGGTCTAATACGAGTGCAGTAGTCGGCGATAGGAGGAGCTCAGCAACCTCCTCTGGGAGTGGGGGTAACGGGAGAAGGAAAAGTGCAAGTATGTCTATTAAAAAAATTAATAATGGTCACTTTTAAAGTAACTACTCAAAGGGCGAGTATAATTTCTTTCAGTGCCCCTCTGTAACGGAGTCGAAACATTTTTAAAGAAAGGGTTTGAAAGGGGGAGGGGGGCTATGTGATACCATGTTTTCGTCTTATATGTATTTTTTCTTTAATTTGCTGTGTGCTAATTCGTTTTTAAAATGTGGACGAAAAAATGTTAAACATATGGGAGGGGCTGCATAATTGATAAGTGCAGATGTATAAGTGGTAACTTTGCCATTTTACCTTTTTTCTGCGTGATACAGCTTGTCTCTTTGTGCTCTTGCTCCATTTCAAGTATGCTTGTAGATGTATCGGCTGATAACGCACTCACTTGGAACTCTACATAAAATTTGATTTAAACCCCCTTTTTAGTAGATTAGAATTCAATATGAGTGAGATTCATTTTTCATTCGATCTATATATCTTTTGAAAATCTAACTGAAGGGTTGTAATTAAAGCCAAAGATCACATTATGCGAAATAATTCATACACAAACCTGTCCCTTCACTCATACACTTTCTTTTTAATACTATAAAAGAAAATAATGTCTTCCACCATTATTGATTAATAATTGATGTTCTACAGTCATGTCATTGCCCATTTTTCCTTTCTTTGATGCTGAGATTTAATCCGGAATTACTTCGTATATGTTTTCTATTTAAGTATGTGCATGCTAAATGGTTTTAGAATCACATGATTGAATTACGCCTTTCACTGCTGTAGTCGTGTTGATGAGAAATTTGATTTGAAATCAGACAGGTACGGGTTACCAAGCCGCGCCGACAAACAAAATCCCAAACTTCTACTTCTAGTTTATTGAATTCTTTGGCCTTTTTATTTGACATCAGTGAGACTACATCATATTGGGACTTCTGATTCGCGTGGATGAGTCCTTAATTGACAAAAATTTCATTACGTATAGATGGAAAAGTAGCTTCGTCTTCACAGATTATAGAAAAAGCCTTTGTTGTTTTTCCTGTCAATTGTTCTTTCGTCAATTGACGCAGGGAAAGCATCATTCTGGAATCAATACATTATTCTAACGTGACAGAAGGAAGATCCGTTGGTTCTTTTATATTCTCGGAGACTTGTAGAAACCTAAGTGCATAACCAGGAACTTACCTGTCGTGCTTGTTGTATGATATTACCAGTAGAATGATGGATTAATATTGAATCTGTACAGCTACTCTTTTCTCCATGCAGCATGTTCATAATTAAATCTTTGTCGTTTCAAGTGTGGATATACTTCAACTCAATTTTTCGAGAGGAAATTTGATTTGGGAGGTGAAATTTATGCGTCGAATTTAAATAAAGGGACATTTTTACCATCTCATAAGTTTGGACGAGTATAAAGTTTCATTTGTTTAGGAAATATAAACCAAACAAGAGGAGAGATTGTAAAATAAATCTGTATGGTCGAAGGTGTCATAAAAATTAAATTGGTTGTCAGAGGGAGAGTGTATTCTGCTCCACAGTGTACATCAATATTTTTGTCAGTTCTCGTGGATAACTTGTCTCTTTAGACAATTTTATACATCTTTTGTTTTTGTGTAATTATGGGGAAGGAAGACCATACAAAGGAATCTCGTCGACTGAGCAAAGATCATAGTCATAGAAGAGACCGGCGGTATTCTGTACTCAACAGAGACGGACGTAAGTCAACGCGTCAAGAAGTGATTTTATCGATTTATTTTTTAGATTCAGTTATTAAAAGAATCATAAATCCTAAAGATTTTTTTTCGGGAGCTCTTTCCCCAATTTCAATCATCATTTTTCCATAAAAGCCATTCAATTAGTGGCGGGAATTTTTTTAATATTCATTATCTTTGTATCCATACCAAAACCAAAAGTCTGTCCCGATGCTTGGACGCAAAGTTGTAAATATATTGTATCGTCACCTAGGCTTGTGAAGAAGCAAAACAAGAGATATCATACTAATCCAGAAGAACCAGTGTGCCATTTTAGTTCTGTATTGTTTTGAATTAAGATGAGAAGATACAAGATAAGTCGTCCATTATAACATGATCTACTTATCACTGTTAGTGATCTGGTTGCTAAAGTTAAAAAGAATAGTCAATACACCTGGTTAAAAATAATTTTGTTTAGTCAACGGTAAATATATGGAGTTGATATACTAAATGTGAAAATATGTCAATGATAAGTGAGTATTAATTTGATGATTCCTTTATATCATAGTGAAAAAGTTCCAGAAAGAGATGAATAGAGGGTATATTTATATACAAGTATAGGTTTAAAAATTGGGCTTATTTTTCATTGATATGTCTTTATTTATCATTGTTGTGTGTTTCTCTTTTAAAATAGCACGAAGTACTAGTACGTACAAACGTATTTCCGATGCCATTATGGGCAGCCTATTCGATTTCAAAAATAGGAAATATCACACATTTCTCCATTTGGAGAATGTCTCCAATGTGATTTGGTGATATGTCCATGTGGATATCTCCGACGTGATTTGATGATATGTCCATGTGAATTGGTGATATCTTCAAGGTATTTTGGTGATATGTCCATGTGAATTGGTGATATCTCCAAGGTGATTTGGTGATACATGCATGTCCATGTGAATTGGTGATATCTCCAATGTGATTTGGTGATATGTCTATGTGAATTGGTGATATCTCCAATGTGAATTGGTGATATATCCATGTGAATTGGGGATATTATCCATAGTATCACATATTTTGATTGGTGATATCTTGAATTTATACGTGGGGTATTTCCTACTCAATTTCATGATACCTCCCATTTCAGTTGATGATATCTATTAAAATCGACGATATCTCCTATTGAAATAGGAAGTATATCACCTCTTTGAATTAGATATGATTCCATTTTGAATTGGTGAAATTTGAGATATCTTTCATGCTAGTAGACTAGTATCACTAATGCAGTTACCATCAATGCAGAATAAAAAGAAAACTATAGTAAATATCTATGGAATATAAGATACACCTATAAAACCTTTTCATTTCGGGATATCTGCTTGATATATCACTTTCTTATAGTAAAACGTCTTACTATAGGTATGCTATCATAATATTTGGGATGTGTTATCTTGCTTTGTTTTATCCAGTGGTTTTCCATTTCAGATAAGCTTAAGGGCAAGAAGAATGCCCCGGGGACACCTGACAAGTCTGGCACGCCCTCACAGGACGCTGGAGACGACAACCAATCACCGACCAGAAACGTCATCTGGAATGAGGAGATAGAAAAACTACAGATCAAAGAGGATGACCTGAAAAATGTAAGTACAGTAACCCATGTATTAATGTATGTGTAGCTCACCTGCCCCAAAAAACCTGAAAGACAATATATGTGATCAATGCATATGTAACGATAATAAAGGTTATTTATGACCTTGAACAAATTTATATCTCTATAACTATAGGGTCACAGAACATCAAAAATCAGAATTCTGAAAGCATAATTACATCTTGCAAAATTCACAAACTAGCTAGGTTCCTTTGAAATAGGATTTTTTTCATGTTTAAACATTTTCTCTATTCATAAAATACGATGGATCTATCAACTTCAAGTACTTTTAGAATTTCTTGTCCAAAATCTTTTCATTGCATGAGGACTGCATTATAAAACAAAATTTATTTTACATTATTAGCTAAGGGAGGTTTCTCCACCAGGACCTCACAAATCACCTAAGACAGACAAGGTGATCGTGAAGAAGATGAAACCTCTCTCTGAAATCAACAAACCAAAACCAAAGATGTAAGGAATAATAACTTGACTTCATATTTATCATTTATGTCAAAGTAATTTATGTGATGTCAAAACATATCAGTAGAATTATTGTTCTCTCAAGTTATTTGGTACAAGCTGAAAGTAATACAAAATGATATATCATGACCAAATAGAAAAATTGAAATCTTAATTTCAAAATGATTGTAGAAACAAAACAAGTCTAATTAACACTCTCAAGAAAGAGCAGAGTTTAACATATATTCAAATATTATTTTCAGTGTGACAGTGGCCAAGCCAGCCCCTCCTGATGCTCCAGTAAAGGTCCCTGATTATTCAGGTAAATAATATACAGTTAAAGTATACCATTGAGGGAGTTAGCACGATTCTGGTTCCCCGAGACCAGACCTATTTCCCAAGGCGAAGCCGAGGGAAATAGGTCTGGTCGAGGGGAACCAGAATCGTGCTAACTCCCTCAATGGTATACTTTAACTGTTTTATTATACCGAAACAAACATTATACTGAAACAAACATATGTCTTAGGTATACAGAAACAAACATTATACTGAAACAAACATATCTCTTAGGTTCACAGGGTTCAAATGGAAATTCTAATGATTTTGCCTTGCCTTCTCGACTGAATGACTGAGTAACGGAAAATATTAAGTTTTGATGATAAGATAAACAGAAACATCATTTATCATACTCATACATGTTTAATTTTTGATTGTTTTATTTCATTGCGGATTAATTTATGTGCTAAGCGGATAGGAGGCGGATTACTCTGCTCGCGTATTGATAGCGTCATCCGATCAATCTTCACATCATCCGATCAACCTTCAACGGCGCTGATTGGCTGATACTGACACACCCCCAAAGAAGCTCCGCCCCATTTTGAAACTAACTCCCTAGGGAAATAGTCTTCTCAACTAACGCACCCCTTTGCAGGGAAATAGTCTTATCAGGCGATTTTCAGGGATTTAGTTAAATTTAATGAGTCTCTTTTTATATAGGAAAAAATCAGTAGAGGTATAATAATATACAATACAGGGTAACATGTAGTAAAGTGTTACATGACACCTAGACTACCATTCCAATAATAAGGGAATTGTGAAAGTATAATTTCTGATGATACAAAATAAAGTTTGATAAATAATATCATACTAAATAATATCATTATTCAAGTTTATTTATAGAGAGAATTGAATAGTGGTTTTAATTTTGAGCTTAACTGAGAGTGCAATGTATAGTTAAACTTAAATTAAGCTACCAATATGTTAGCATTTTTCCAAAATATAATATTTTCTTGATATGTTCAGTAAATGTGTTTATAACAATTTCAAAGGATTTCATGCAATAAGGATGTAACAATATTATTGATTCATCTATAATTCATCATCAGAAAGTTATTATCATAATATTTTCTTCTATTAGTGTACAATCCTTTTTTATGACCTTGGTTACCTGTTCCTGAATCTTAATCTCCCCATTTTAAATAAACATTCACTCTACCATTAACATAACAAATGTATAGATTTATAATATTGAAACATTATATAAAGTAAAATATCTCATTAAACTAATCACTTGCTATATCGGTACAAAAACCACTTACATACTAAGCCGATAGACAGATTTTGTTGTTGATATTTGATACCTTTTGAGATGGTATAAGTATATGCTTTGTGCTATAAAACATTATGAAATTGGGAATACATGTATCTTTGTAGTGATTATTTCCAGTGTATTGGGTATGGTTTGGATCCCCTGGAATTTGGAAAATCTACATATACTTTGGGGAAATGTTTACTGTGTGAAACAACATCAGGGTGTAAAATCAATTTTTCATATCTATCATATTCAATTTAAAATCTGCCTTTTACTATCAAAACTCTGCATGATTTCAAGGCTTCACGGGAAAATTTGTAATAACTATGAATTAGGAAATAATGTTCAGTATTTTGCTCCAAACTGGGAAAAAAACATACAAATGTACTATTTTGCTTTGGGAAAGGGTCCTTAAAACAGACCCAAATTGGCTAGAAAATAAACATTGTTATTTACATTTTGATGTATTGATTGATGTTTGAATATACAATTCATATAGTAAAATAATTGTTAAACTATAGAAACATTAGGGATTTTGATAGGAATTATGAGATTTATTGCATGATTATACAACAACAAAAAACAGTATACATCACAGTGAATATCTTGCTTCAATATATCACTTCATTTTTTGCTCGCCGGGACGAAAAAGTCTTGAGATCTAATGCCATACCCTCGGCGGCGTCGTTGTCGTCGTCCGTAGACAAAACTTAAACCTGGGCTATATCTCTTGAACTATAAGGGGTAGGGCTTTGATATTTCGCATATAGATACCTTGTGACGAGACCTTTCATTTGAGACCATGACCTTTGACCTAGTGACCTTGACCTTGGACTTTGACCTACTTTTCAAAAACTTTAACCTGGTTTCTGACAAAAACGTGTATATGCGAGCTATGTAATCTTTGATTACCCTATGTTTAATTTAAAAAAATGGGGGGGGGGGGGTATTCTTTCTTACATCAAAACTTAGTGTTAAGTCAGTTCTATTATATTGATTAATTTTCACAAATATAGTACCGGTAGTGCAAATTTTTACAAATGGTATTGTTACCATGATATTTAAACTCTTTCTGGCATACAAATTTGAAATTAAAGTCTAGATAAACATTTATCCAAACTTTAAATGACATATTAATGCATGTTGGTAATTACCTTCATCATTAGAGTTGTGATTTCAGACAAAAAACTTGGTAAGTGGTTCGCGCGCGGCGGTAGAAATGCATGTTGTCTACCGCGTTGACACTTGTTGATTTGAAACAGCTAAGATTGATTCTGTTCTTATAATACTTTATCATCTGAAACTTTTTACTTTTCTTCTCTTTAATAGCATGCTGTTTTGATGACTGAATATATTTCGCATTTCAGGATGTTATATATTTTTAAGATATACAAGTGTGCATTGAAGTTGCATATGATTTGAAAAATTAATTATCATTCTGTATGACAAATACTAACATCTCAGTACAAAAAGTCAAATCATACATTGAAAAGATATGTTGTTCACCTTAGCATCTGGGACATTCATTTCTTAATTGCATAAGCATAAGGTTAAAATAGCATCATTGTCTTGGAGAATTCACAGAATGTTTTGAAATCACTATTGTGTTCTTGTTTGTTAACACATCCACATGGTTTGAAATTTTGCTCATTTTTGAACAAGAAATTTTCATGCTTATTTAATTAATTTAGCAGTTTAAGAAAATTAAGTTCTTTTTTGTTGTTGCAATTTGAGGAGGAAATTGAGTGCCTGTAAAAACTGAGTGCTTCATACTGTATACCAGAAACTGGGAAACTGTTCTCTGTTGTTACTCTAGATTTTCAAGCTGGTCAGTAAAGATGGATATCATGTTGAATTTTTAGACATTATAAAGACTACAAAGATATTAGATTTCTAAGGAGCCATAATTTAAAAGGACATGATAATTTGTTCATATGTTTTGTCGAGAGAAAGTAGAGATGCAAGGATTGCATATATATGTTATATAGTTCAAATGAAAGAATCAGTTTCACACACCTCATAATTAAAGTGGCGCTGCCTTTGTTTCAGGATTTGCAGGGCCACGCTATGACCGTATTGGTGATGTTATTCCACACAGTCTTCTGGGATCGTATGATGATTTCCACAGAGAGGCCATCAAACGTGGAGATTTACTGGTAATATTGTCTTAAAAGAAGGATTTGTGATTTATAAATATGATTTGAAAAGTGGTTTGATATTTATGAACAGGTTTTCTTAGAAGTTAATCTTAGTGTTACTGAGGTATCCAAATGTCAATGATTCATAGAGTTATCTAGAAAACTGCTCTATATAAGCATAACAGCAATTGTTCACCTACGCCTAGAGTATACTGTATATGAACATATTTTAGTGCAAACAAATGCAAAATTGAGCAAATTGATGTATTAGTGTATTCATGAATTAGTGCATTTGACTTGCTTTAATCCATTATAATCTATAATGGATAAATGATTTATCGTAGTCATGAATTAACACAGTCCTAATTACCGCACTAACTCGCCTAAAATATGAATCGTGCTAAAATAAGTATACATAATCAGTATGAATTGTCTTCCAAATGATGATTATAAGAAAAGTACAGATAGCTATATGGTATTTTTACAGGACTTACCAGAACCTAGAGGTTTGGATATCCAGGAGGAGGTTCCCACTGTAAAGTATGAGAAAAAACAAAGGGAGAAAAAGGAAAGGAGGGACCACGCTCATGCAAACGAGAATAACGCACTGCGGAACTGGCAATTAAAAATGATGGAACGGAAACGACAACAGGGATACATATCAAGTATGGTTCATATGCTTGGATTGCTATGATGAATTCCTATGATAGAAATAATTTTGTTCTCTCAAATGTCACAAACATATTTGTCATATTAACATAATATTGTGAAAACCTAAAATAAGTATTATGCTGCTTCATATTTAGAATTATACTTAGTGATAAAAACATATGTTTATTTATACAAATTTCATTAACCTGTGTCCGACAGCTCTAAGCAAAAATCTCTGTGGCTGTTTAACTGGTGCATCTTTCTTTTTCTTGATATTAATGAAATGCAAATCAGAATTTAATTAGGGATCAATCTGGACTGCCCTTTTGCGATTTTATTGCATTGATTTTCTTAATTGCACAAAAAATTTTAATGGGTCCATCTGGTGCATATAACTGAAATTTGGCACTATTCAGCTGCTCCATCGGGTCACATATGATTATTAATTTACAGTCATCATAAGTCTCCTGTGTGCTTACAATCCTGCAAGTTTGTTTACTTCCAAGCATATCTATGATGTGGATAAAATTTGAATCCCAAAGTGGTCACTTTCAAGGCCCAACCCACTGAACCCCCTACCACACTGGACCTATGGTGGCCATAACGACCCCTATATATCCTTGGCATGTTTTTTTCCTTTTATTTTTTTTTTTGCTTAATGGACTATTGGCTAATCAAGTCCAATTTCCATATATATCCCTGTGTTATACGGACTTGATTAAAGATGTAAATAACTGATCAATGTAATAATTCATTTGTTATAGAATTACTGCAGAAGAATCCCGAAGATCTGGCCATGAATGCGGCAGATAACTACAGGAAGATTCAGGAGGAGAGGTACATCATAGATAGAACCATACCGGCGATGGATTACGGCAAAGGATGTAAGTTGGTCTATTATACAATCTTATAGATTTCCAGAAACTGCAGATCGTGATTGACTGAGAGGATAGAAATGAAAATTTATGGGATATATTCGTACTATTTTGACATTTTAGCATTTTATTCTACACCATGCTATACTAGGTAAATGATGTTTCATTTTGCTTGGTACTCTGTTGATGGTAGATGTAACATGTGCAGCTATCCAATGACAAAATAAATGTTAAATTTTAAAATTAGAATTCAAAAGCTTAAGTAAAACCTATAAGCTGAGTAAATTTTATGGTAGAACACAAAATATCTAGTCATGAGAAATATTTTACTGGTTTTGAAGATTCTTCTTGATTTGTGAATATTTTTATTATTGATGTCACAATTGTTTTATTGTTATCAGATCGTGTGGGAAGTGAGTTTTGGAAGCAACAGGAACGATTTGGTGACGATGAGACTGGTATACAGTACGTATTGTATTTGTAACTGCTTTTCTAATTCCTTGATTATTTTCATAAAAAATTCATATTAAATTTTCTTCGTTATGGATTCCACAAATCAGTCATAAATAACTTACAAAAATACCACATTTTTAATTGAGAGTTATGTCTCTTCTCCCATGAATGAAATTGTGATACAAAAATGTATATTGAACAGAATTGACTAAAAATATTTTTGCTTTACATAAGCATGTGTGCTTTCAAACTTGTAGTGTATTGTATACATACAAAAGCGTGTCTTTATATTGATGAATCAGAGTCATAAGTATAACAAGAACTGTTCTTTAGTCATATTTTAAGTAAGTGACCTATTACTAAGAGAGGTGTATGCATCCTTTAGGAGCATCTTTTATAATTCAACTTGGGTTGGGTTAAATTTCTTGTTTTTATTCAAAACATAAATTACAATTTTAAAATATTTATACATTAGTTTGGTGCTTACCTCAAGATTATAACATATCTCATTATTATATAAGTACTTGTAGTCTGTCTTAATCATTCACAGCTTTATCATATCATTATGCTTTATTTGATTTTTCAAAATTTCAAGCAAGCATTCAGTGTAGGTAACTCGCACACTATGTAACATGGGTATCTGTAATGTGTATATACAAACTGTTCTGTCTTGTCCTGTCTTGGCTATTTATGGACAAAGTAAATGTTCATATGCACAGGTGAACAATTATAATGATGTTGGATGTGCATGGTTTGGTTTTCTTTGATTTTGTAATGATGATATAAAAAGGATTCCTTGTTTTATATGATCCTGAATTTTATTTGTGTCATTAATCGTCATACAAACACATCTTTTAATTCCTAATGGAGCTGTGATATGAAGATTCTCAACTCAACTCAGATAAATTGGCATTAAACAAACATATTCATAGCCGAATATAGTACATATAAAAGACAAATGCACATACCTTGGTCAGCAATTTGTCACTTGACTAAGTCAAATAAGCAATAGGATTTGATGGAGGAAAAAAACAAAAGAAAAAATTCGAAAGATTAAGATTTTAGTAATATCCTAGGCAAAACTTGGCATTCTTGTAATCACAAGTGATGAATTGAATGGACTTACATTGTAACTAACCAGAAAGAATTCCTTAAATCTTAATTTGATCTGAGTGCATAAAGCTAAAAGAAATGTTCTTAAAAATGTCGATTATAATGACACAACTAAAAATATGTGTTACAAAGAAAGATTCATTTTCCTGTCTGCTTTGTATACTAGAATATATCTACTTTCTGATATTTTCTTGTTCAGTATGACCTTGACCCAGACAGAGCGAGGTTACCCACGACCTGTAGAACATGTTGGTTTATCTAAGTCAGTAAGACAGGAGAAGGGATGGCACTGGCCACCTTACCATACCACACCCGTACACTATCCCTGGCATAAAAACCCTTACCTTGAGGAGAGGAAGAAACAGTTACAGCCTGTCATAGATGAACTGGACCCTCATAAACCTGTAAGATACTTATTAGATATATAGTTACACACTAAATGGGTAGGTAATGATAAAAGAAATAATTGAAATAACAGTTTAACCATTGTCTCTAAAAAGTATTATGTCATTGACTGAATTTACTTAGAGGCGTAGTTACATAAAATAATATAAAAGATGACTGACAGTTTTTCTGGTCTTTTGAAATATTATGACAAAGGTCAAGGTCATTTCAACTTTTAAATTAGAAAAAAAAAAGAAATGTTTAATCATTGAATGGCATGATTTGAAGATATCTATGAATTTTAAAATCTAAAGTTGATAATGATTATTAAGACTGTGATTGTATAATCAGTTCATCGAGTGAGTATAATTGTATAACAGTAATTGTTATAATTCAGGACTTTGATGGTCTGGAGATTATAGGGACAGCTAATCCTGCGGAGAGACAGAGGGTAGAATCTAACATAGGATTTATAGAGGAAATGAGAGAGGAGGATGAAAAACTTACAATAGATGACGACGAGCTGGATATGTAAGTAGAAAAACTGGTCTTCTTCGAAGAAAGTGTCAGAAACATGAAGTGTTTAATTGAAATTACAGTTTCATTTAAAAGAGTTACAAGTATTCATATTTTTATTAGTTTGAGTGTTTTCATTAATTATAAACTATTTGAGATAAAAAATATCAGTGTATGAAATAACATGTTTAATTTAATTTGCTTCATAATACAGAGACCCAATGAAGGATGGTGAGGAGCCTCAGCCTGAGACCATCTTTGGACCATCCATTACATTTGCTGGTCAGCCAGCCAGATGGACAGGGGACAGCTCATCGTTTGCTGACCAGGTTGGAATAGAGGCCAGAGTAACATTTGAATCTTACTCAAGTGACAGGGTTACATCATATCTATATATAGTCAATGATGGTACCACAGCAGTTTACTATGACTGGAAGGTAATCTTTGCTTCTATAGACGTGATATTGGTTTTCAGCATAAAGTTGGGTCAAAATCAAATTTGGCATTTATTGAAAATGGCATTTTTCTTCAACTTATTTTTGTGTCGCCTGCGAAGCATAGCAACACTTGGGGATCACTTTTTCTCCCACTGTGGACGGGAATATCCATGGAAACACTGGGAAAAGATATCCCTATGGGGTAAGACAACATTTTCACATGCCTTTTGATTGTAACCTCAATTGTGACGTCATACACAATTGCTGCGTTAGCCAATCAACATATGAAAAAGAATACATAAAATCTCAATTTTGAGCACTTTTTAGACAGTGGGAGAAAAATAATCAATCCCCAGATGTGATCAGGGACACGGAAATCCAACCCTCGTATCCAGGATTTGCTTTTGTCCACGACTCGGCAAGCCTCATCATGGTACAAGCAAATCCTGAACACTCGGGTTGGATTTTCTTGTCCCTGATCACATCTGGGGATAGATTCTATTAGTCCGTTGTCCGTCCGTCCGTTCGTACGTTTGTTAGTCCGTCCGTATGTCAGTCTGTCTGTCCGTCCTTCTCTCTGTCTGTCTGTCACACTTTGGGTGTCACAGCCCATAATTTTTGATTGGTAAGTGATAGGGCTTTGATATTTCACATGTGTATTCCTTTCGACAAGACCTTTCTACACATACCATTATTTTTGACTTAGTGACCTTTACCTACATATTTGACCTACTTTTCAAAAAAATTAAGAATGGATATATTTTTTGATAGGTAAGCGTTCGGACTTTGATATTTCACACGTGCAATCCTTGTGACAAGACCTTTCTACACATATCATAAATTTTTACCTTGTGACCTTGACCTAGATATTTGACCTACTTTTGAAAAAAGATAAGATTTGCTATATCTTTTGATTGGTAAGTGATAGGGCTTTGATATTTCATATGTGTATTCCTTGTAACAAGGCCTTTCTACACGTACCATAATTTTGACCTATTGACCTTGACCTACATATTTG
The DNA here is from genome assembly GCA_028142955.1 of Pinctada fucata. NCBI lineage: Eukaryota > Metazoa > Mollusca > Bivalvia > Pterioida > Pteriidae > Pinctada > Pinctada fucata. Next base: position 50,406,350 of record AP027105.1, read on the forward strand.
ACCTACTTTTCAAAAAAATTGAGATGGTGTATAAGTGATAGGGCTTTGGTATTTCACTTGTGTATTCCTTGTGACAAGACCTTTGGTATTTCACTTGTGTATTCCTTGTGACAAGACCTTTCTACACATACCATAATTTTTGACTTAGTGACCTTTACCTACATATTTGACCTACTTTTCAAAAAAATTAAGAATGAATATATTTTTTGATAGGTAAGCGTTCGGACTTTGATATTTCACACGTGCAATCCTTGTGACAAGACCTTTCTACACATATCATAAATTTTTACCTTGTGACCTTGACCTAGATATTTGACCTACTTTTGAAAAAAGATAAGATTTGCTATATCTTTTGATTGGTAAGTGATAGGGCTTTGATATTTCACATGTGTATTCCTTGTAACAAGGCCTTTCTACACGTACCATAATTTTGACCTATTGACCTTGACCTACATATTTGACCTACTTTTCAAAAAAATTGAGATGGTGTATAAGTGATAGGGCTTTGGTATTTCACTTGTGTATTCCTTGTGACAAGACCTTTGGTATTTCACTTGTGTATTCCTTGTGACAAGACCTTTCTACACATACCATAATTTTTGACTTAGTGACCTTTACCTACATATTTGACCTACTTTTCAACAAAATTAAGAATGAATATATTTTTTGATAGGTAAGCGTTCGGACTTTGATATTTCACACGTGCAATCCTTGTGACAAGACCTTTCTACACATATCATAAATTTTTACCTTGTGACCTTGACCTAGATATTTGACCTACTTTTGAAAAAAGATAAGATTTGCTATATCTTTTGATTGGTAAGTGATAGGGCTTTGATATTTCACATGTGTATTCCTTGTAACAAGGCCTTTCTACACGTACCATAATTTTGACCTATTGACCTTGACCTACATATTTGACCTACTTTTCAAAAAAATTGAGATGGTGTATAAGTGATAGGGCTTTGGTATTTCACTTGTGTATTCCTTGTGACAAGACCTTTGGTATTTCACTTGTGTATTCCTTGTGACAAGACCTTTCTACACATACCATAATTTTTGACTTAGTGACCTTTACCTACATATTTGACCTACTTTTCAACAAAATTAAGAATGAATATATTTTTTGATAGGTAAGCGTTCGGACTTTGATATTTCACACGTGCAATCCTTGTGACAAGACCTTTCTACACATATCATAAATTTTTACCTTGTGACCTTGACCTAGATATTTGACCTACTTTTGAAAAAAGATAAGATTTGCTATATCTTTTGATTGGTAAGTGATAGGGCTTTGATATTTCACATGTGTATTCCTTGTAACAAGGCCTTTCTACACGTACCATAATTTTGACCTATTGACCTTGACCTACATATTTGACCTTCTTTTCAAAAAAATTGAGATGGTGTATAAGTGATAGGGCTTTGGTATTTCACATGTGTATTCCTTGTGACAAGACCTTTGGTATTTCACTTGTGTATTCCTTGTGACAAGACCTTTCTACACACACCATAATATTTGACCATGTGACCTTGAACTAGATGTTTGACCTACTTTTCAAGAAAAGTAAAATTGGCTATTGGTGATAGGGCTTTGATATTTCACATGTATCTTCCTTGTAAAATGCCTTTCTACACATACCATAATTTTTTACCTTTCGACCTTGACCTAAATATTTGACCTTCTTTTCTAAGAAATTAAGGTTGTATACATCTTTTAATTGGTAAGTGATAGGGCTTTAATATTTCTTATGATGATACCTTTTTGTTACCAATTATTACATAGTGACGTTGATCTAGATGATTGACACTCTTTTCTGAAATTTGAGAATGACCATATCTTTTAATTTGTAATTAAGAGGTCTGATATTTCAAATGAATTTTATTTGACAAGACGTTTCCACTGATACCAATAATTTTGATCCACTTTCTAGAATAATAATCAAGTCGCTTCGCAGGCGACACAAGCATTCCTTGGATTGCTATTTTTTACCTATGTTAATGCTGAATTGCACATAGTTTACTCCTGACCCTAATGTAGACCCATATAAATTTTTGGTAGATGGGGGTAGATAGGGTCAAGATCAAGGTCAATCTGGACACTTTGATGGACAAATGTGATAAGAATCCATGTCTTCCACTGCAACATCATGGTATCCCTCCACTTTCCACTCTCAATATGACCGTGCCTTCAACCATTCTTCTTCTCTTCCAGAAAATTGAGGGGGGGGGGGGGGGCAGTTACTGTGGCAATCTCTCAATGTTATGTAATTACGGTATTTACAATTGATTGAAAAGCTGATAAAAACATCAAGCTGCTGAGTTTTTTATCTGTTGCCTTATAGATTTTAAAGGTGTTGTTTATTCACTGTGTGGCCATGGACTGAACTGTTCCCAACACTATTATGTGGGTACATGTTCCTTGTTGGGCAGTTCTGCTTTGTTCATATTAAAAAAAATGTCCACAAACATGCATTTTGACCTTGAAAATATCATTTTGAATTAGACTATTGAACTTTGAGGGATATGACTTTGTTATGTCACATTTTATCAAATTCTTAGTGATCAGGCCTCTGATTGTGACCTTGACCTACATTTTGACTATATAATTGCTTTTGTTCTGAAAAGATGCAGCTTGGCAATCCTTCCATTCCATCTTCAGTGGTTTTATGTTTTTTAAATACAATATAGTTTGATTTATATTAAAGAAAAAATTGCTTCAACATTTTCTTTTCATTGTTTTCAGAAATTACCGAAAGACAATCCATTTGACCTAGTTCATGCCCATGTACAGAGATTTTACTTTAACAATAGTTCAGGTATTTATGTTCTTTAAGATTGAATAACAATAATTTTATTGACAGGAAAATGAATGGCAAACAACAGAGTCATCAATCTTTTGTCTGAGATCTTTAATGGTGCATGTAAACAAAGTATGAATGATATATGATAGATGTTTACATAATTGGTTGTATAATAATGGGATAGTCGATTATAACAGATTTTCAAACAATGAGTTTTTAACATTGGTGTCAGAATATGTCACATGCATATTCTCTCCTGCAATTCTTCTCTGATTTCGTCAATTCATCTCCAAATCATTTTCTTTTTAAGGTGACAAATAATCAATAATATTATTGAATGCGCGTCACCTTTCAGTAAAAACATCGTAAGTCATTATGAAATGATGTTGTTGTTTTCTTACAGGTGTGATACTGCCTGGAGAGACGATGAAATTCCCGTTTGTCTTTAAGTCGCCCAATGCGGGTGTCTTCACAGAACAATGGAAGTTTGAGACCCGCCCACGGCTCTGTGGGGGTGCCTCCCTTATTGTGACCCTCAGGGGAATAGCCCTACAAGAGGACAAATTCAAAGTAGAAAGAGAGGAATTGGAGGTAAATACATGTAGTCCAATGTACCAATAATAAACAGAAACCTTGATGATATGAAGAGATCACATTGTATGAATCAAAAGTCTAATGCATAATCTTGTGTCATCATATACTTGCTACAATTTAAACACAGGTAAAAACACAATTATTTTTAAAGTGATACTTCATATAACACTCAGTAATTAAAAAGCAAGGTATATATTCTAATTTTGAAAGTTTCTTAAGACTGACTTTGTTATCCATTTATTAGTACAACAGCAGGGATACATTAAAGTTAAGGTTGATTGATAGTTTTGATTCTCCTATCCTATTCAAAATGAAACTGTTTGCTAAATGATATGCCATTGATGTATGTGTATTTGGCATCAATTGCTTACAAGCATATATCTGACGATATCTGTTAACTTCTATATTCCAATTTTTGTTTTATTTCCTCTCTCAGTACATCTTCGACTAAATTGATACAAAAAATGACTACAGTATTCAGTTCAAAAACTGAGAAATTAAATAATACCCATAGAAAAAAAAATTCATTAAAGTTCTTATTATTAGATAACAATTCTGTATCTTTTTAATTAAATTAAACTTAATCCTTAATCTTAATTTGATTTGGATACTTTCAAACATTATTGTTGCACACTTTCCTCAGACATCATTGAAGCAAATTATAAATATGTAATATCTATATGAGCACAGTTAAGCTATGGATGATCAAACCTATTTGAGTATTGACACAATGTTATTAAGTTTTGATCAAATTTCAAGTTCAACAATGCAATTTATCTATATGAGCACAGTTAAGCTATGGATGATTAAACCTATTTGAGTATTGACACAATGTTATTAAGTTTTGATCAAATTTCAAGTTCAACAATGCAATTTATTAAATTTGGATTTATAATAATTATTATTTTTCTTTATTTTACAGAGAGATTTACAACAGAAGCAAGCCGATCAAGTTGTACGACAAATTATGTACGACATTATTAGCGGTATTAAAACTCCTGATCGACCCTCATCACCAGTTGATGCGTACATTACAGACGAGGAAATATTCTCTCGCAATAATCCTAAGGTATAGTGGATGCTAGTCATTATCCTTAAATACTTAAAGCAAATTTCAATACAGAAAGTTGTCCAGACGTAAATGAAAATTTTATCTGCTTTGTTGGCTTTCTATTTATTTAATAAACAATTGGCTTAAGTTACTAAGATTCCTTTAGAAGCAAATATCCATTAATTTTGCTTCTAAAAAATTTGGAACTTACCTAGCTTTGAATTACTTTTTCTTTAAAATAATAATTCCTGAGTGATTTAAGGTCTTTGCTGAATGATTCAGAGAATATTTTTTAACAATGACATTTATTTTGAATGATTTTATATTTATAGCTTTATTGTAACCATTAATCAATTTTATTTGAAATCATTATACATTTTCAGTTACATTATAACCATGAATCAGTGCAGGAGCTTAAGCAGCTCTACTTAGAGATAGCTCCAGAGGAGGAGAGAGCTGGAAGGATCTGGGATCTCTCTATACAAGATCTCAAAGATGTAAGAAGATCTGTCTTATGCTTCACAAAAGATTTTGGGGAGCATATAGTCGCTGTCATGTCTGTCTATCTGTTCATCTTTCTTTTTTGTCTGAGCTCATACATATTTCTTCTGCACTTTTCATCAGAATTTGGCTCGTATTTCACCAAAATATTTTGTAGGTTCAAGGGTTTTGTATAGAGATTATTCTTTTCTCAAGTGCACTGATTAACTCAGATTTTAGATATCAGGAAGCACCTGTTTCTCCTACAGGTCATTTCTGTAAGGTCTTAATCACTCATGAACTTGCTAAACAATTATGTAGGGTGTGCCTTTCAGATAAATATCTTTAAGGTCATTTTTAGTGTTCAAGGTCAAGATGATTAAGGTGAAAAATAGATGTTAAAGAAAAAAAATCATCCATGACAATCTTTGTAAGATGAAGGCCACTCGGAAAATGAAACTGCTGTATAAATATTGCTCTGATTTGGGAGCATCTATCTATTGATATACCGGTTTTCTTGTCAAATTTTGCTTTAGGTACGTCTGTCAGTCTCTTTTAAAAATAGAAGGGTTGCATCAAACTGTGACATTTTCAATAATATTTGTTTGCAAACTATTGTCAGCTGAAAATTAAGTTCAGCATTATTTCTTTTATACCTATCTAATTTTCAACTGAAAAATAGGGAATTAAAGTCATTACAGTAGAAAAAAATTGTTCCTTAATATGTAAATTTCAATAAATCTCATGTCCCAGGAAATGAAATCATTCTGTTCATAAGACTGAGTAGACTAAGTAAACTTGATTTTATTTTTTACAACAGCTTTGTTACAAGTTGTTCCATAAAACATGATATGTACTTTTTGTAAAAATTTCCATAATGTACTTTTCCGTTATTTCATCTTTTTTTTATTTGCAATTCTGTAAATCATTCATCATTTTACATATAGGAAGATGAATTAAGTCAAGTGAAAAAAAAATGTAATGCACTAATTTTGATGATAATGTAGGTCAACAAGGAATTGCAGATTTTACATCTACGGAGATGAAATGTGCATTATGAGGATTTAAACAAAAATTGAAAGAGTTAATATTTAATGATCTAGAGATGAAATCATAGTCATGAGATCTACATTTACAAAATTTATGGATAATGAAAATATTTTAACTAAATAATTTATCATAGAAAATCAAAACTTCTATTCCTTCCAAATTCTCCCCATTGCTCTTCGATATGCAGTCTTGTAAATACCTTATCTAACTATATTCTATTGATTTATGACAAGGAATTATTATGTATGGAGACGCTGGGATGTCATTTGCACTTCTATTTTAGTACATATAGGGCAATGCAATGCCATTAAATATATTCTCATTAAATGATAATTAACACCTTTCAAATTCAATTTTAGATAGTTTTTTTTTAATTTCAGTCCTTTAAAAGTAAATAGAGTAAAATTTGAAATTTAAATTCTGAGATGTACAACAAATATATTCTTGAGTTTCTATGGCAATGCATCTCATGAATTTTCTTTAAAATTTAATGGTAAAAATATATTAAATTGATCTTTGATTGGATATATTTTTCATAATTAAGGAAATATTATGTATGGATGAAGAAGATGAAAGAAAAGAGAATTTCCTTCACCAGCTCAATACTACAGTATCCAAGATGTCATACTGCCAAAATCAACCTACAAAGAAAAATTTATATAAAGTTGGGTATGTCCTTTTTTTAAACATTTCATATAAGCTCACCTGAGCAAAGCTCAAGTGAGCTGTTGTCATTCGTAACACATTGTCCATCGTCCCTCCGGCGTCCTCTTCCAAGTTTGTGTTTTTCGTGCCAATCTGTCAACAAGTATGGCCGCCGAGGGCTCTGATTGGCTGACACATTTTCAACTTCTCCTCTGCAAGGGTTGCATGGAATTTTACAAAACCTAAGAGGAAGCAAGTACTCACAGTCCTCTACCAAGTTTGTGTTTTTCATGCAGATCGGTCAACAAATATGCCTGCCGAGGGCTCTGATTTGCTGACGCAATTTCGACTTCTCCTCTGTAACCGCTGCACAGAATTTCAGGATATTTAAGATAAAGCAAGTATTCAAGGTCTTCTACCAAGTTTGTGTTTTTCGTGCCAATCCGTCAGCAAAAATGGCTGCCAAGGGCTGTGATTGGCTGACACATTTTCAACTTCTCTGCATCCACTTCATAGAATTTCACGAAACATTACATGAAGCAATTAAGTACTCCAGGGCCTCCACCAAATTGTCCACTATCATTCTTTTGTCTGCCACTCAGATGAGTGATGGCCTGGCCTTTTTGGGCCTCTTATATATAGATATATTTGGTTTTTATGCCCCCTGTCCACTAAGGTCAAGGTTACTAGGTTAATTTGATATTGAAAAAAGGAGGGGGGGGGGGGCAATTTTAACTTCATATGTTTCTTGCACAGTATTTGTCCTTGATATATACATGTAAACTTTTTATTGTAAATGTAATTGTTGTTTTTGTTGACTTTATTACATGAATTATTAGCTTTTCACACAGATATATTTTTTTCCCTGAATGTATATATATAGGTACGAGTTACTGGTAGAGATGGTAGATGGTGTAGTGAGGGAGTCAGCCATGCTCAGAAAATCCATAGGATTGCCGGAAAAAGATCCTGAGGAATTTGCTGAGGATCAAAGTAAGTCAAATATACATGTTACTTCTGTATTGTTATGATATGTGTATAGTATCATATATATATTTTTCCTTTGTTTATGTAAAAGCTGATATATTTGACGTGCGATGTCGTAACCATAATTGTTTGCATGTAATTTTTAATTGCTTGAACACATGCTTAATGCAGCAAATAGAGCAGTGTGATGATTTGCCAATTATATTCACAAGTATCAACGTGTATTATTAACGTATAAGACAGTATATTTTGCATTTTGATGTGTACACATATTGCATTTGCTTTTTCATAATTTGATTAAAACAAAATAAATGGACATATCTTAGTGCAAAGGACTATATATATATATGATTTGGAAAGATATTTTGCCCCTAAATCTTTAAAAGTATTTCTGCTCTATTTCATTGAAAGAAGAATGTGAAATTTAAAATAAGATTTTCTTCCTAAATTGACCAAAATGCTTAAAAATCAATGGGTAGACTTTGGCTTAATCTGCCTGAGATATAGATGATATTTTCAAATCACGACCTGTTAATATTAATTAGTTATAGATACGGCTGGAAGATTTACTTCCAAAATCAGATGTTTAATTTTTTTTTTTGGGGGGGGGGGGGGGGGGAAGGGGGGGGGGGCAAAAAATGGTCCAAGTCATAAATTATGTAGTCCTTTGAATAACAAGTAACATTTTGCATTATTTGGTCGTTGTTTCTTTTGCTAAGCTAATGTCCTAGAAAGCCAGGACCTTGCATATACAGAGTCCTATGGTGGGTTATAGAATTCTACAGTACTGTAGTCATGTACTTATATTCTAAAGCTCCTAGAGCATGCATTAAACAGAGATTCCTACATGTTGTAATGTTTTTTCTGTGGTTTGTGATTTTGGAGTGTAAGAGTTGTACTTTATAAATATCCAAAATTAGTGAATAAATGGACAAATTAATAGTAAATAAATAGATGCACAACCAAGCAAACAAATTATTGACAATAATTTCACTGAAGATTGTAATTTTTACGAATTCTGTAGTCAGTTTTTGCTCAATGATCTTTAACATAAATATGCTTCATAGATCTAGCCAGTCAATTAAAGGCTAAAAAGAACTGTATATTTAAGTATAGGTCCACGTAAGAATCAGGCAGGGGTGATACATCAAAATTTTTTGCAAAACTTTTTATTTCTGTTTTTGAGACATATAAGTGGTACAAATCAAACATATGATGTTCATTTCTAAAGGTAGCGATAGTGAAGTGAGATATTCACCTCATAATTTATAAAGGATTATGAAGGAAAAAAATGTCGGAAAACTTTCTCTATATAATTCAAACAAATTTGCTACCCCTATAACTTTCTTCACCATCCAAGTATGAGGAAAATTCCTTCAGAACATTCATATGGAGGCTGATCTCGACAGATTTCAAGAGAAAAAAGTTCTGCAAAAATTTTAAGGTTTTTCAACCGCCTGATCTTTACGTGGACCTGTAATTAAGATTATAATGGTATGGAATGAGTAAAAATTGGATGATGATTATAAAACTTACTCAAAACCACAGGGATTTATTCCGTTTTCCTTGTTGTATGATAGTATTAGGGGCCTAGTACTATCATATTACGAGGAGTATTAGGGGCCTAGTACTATCATACTACGAGGAAAGCGGAATAAATCTCTGTGCTCAAAACATGATTGTTATAAAACCCTAGTTAGCAAAATTGGTCAAGAAAAAAAAATGAGTATCTCCCTGAAATATTTGATTATACATTATATTTAAAGCCATAAAATTGTTTTATTTGTAATATCCATGTTTTTATAGAAAAATTGATTTTTTTTATTTCAACTGATTTGATCTCTATGATCTGATATGCAAAGAAGACACATTAAAAAGACTTAGAAAAAAAGATTATCCGATGTACAATAGGGAATTTTTCCATGCCTGGTAAGGTAGTATAAACTATATATTTTCTGAAAGTTTATAATGCCCACTACCCAGAAATATTAATTTTTGGGCCAGAAAAACAAAGGGGAATAACAGATGAAGCATTTAGATTGTCTATTTTCTCTATATAACATGTGCAATTAATAACAAAGTTGTACAAGAGTTTTTCTCCGTTGATTTTTAAGACCTGGGCGTCTTATATCTGTACTCAGGGCATCATTACCTTTCAGAAAATATATGATTAAAATGCTATGTAAAATGACTCTATTGTACAACGGATACCTTAAGTGGACCAACCTCAAATTTCCAAAAGTTTTATGTATTTCATACCCAAATTAATAGATATATCCAATGCGCAAATTGATTGTGCAGAGATTTGAATATAATTGCTGAAAATAACAAAATAATGACTTTGCAGAAAATTTTCAGTACATTAGTGTCAGACTGAAAAAAAAAATTGCGTTTAAGGCCATACCAAATTAATTAAATGTTCATTGGATTTCCCGCACCATATTTTTCAAAATTCAAAATATAATATTTACAAATGCCCATTCATTTGTATAGAATTTACACTGTGATTATAGGAGTATAACCGCGGTGGTGTGACGTCATAGTAACTTGGCTTTATTTGAAGTATGACGGTATGTAGTAACAGAGCCTTAGAAACGGAGTTTTAAACGTATCTAAACGTCATTTAAGCATGAAAAATGAAATATATAATAACTGTCTTTTGGAATGTGATTATACTGTGATAACCTACAATGGATCCAGGTATTATGTTTCTCTTAATGCGCTAACGCGCATTATGGAACATAATTCCTGGATCCATTGTAGGTTATCACAGTATAATCACATTCCAAAAGACAGCTATTCTATAAATATTATAGAAATAAAATGCTCGCCCTCACCACTAAATTTCTGGCTTAAGAATTTTTTAGGGTTGGTTCTGATTTCTGCAAATCTTTTATAAAGCTTCTAGAAATCTTATATTGTGAAAATTTCGAAGAAAATGATACTTCTTGTGTTTGAAAAATTTTGTTGGGAGCATTCGTTGTCCCATATACATGGCACTGAAAGCCAAGGAGAGGGAAATGGTCTGAAATCTTTTCGGTACTGCTATGTGCCTGGCTTCCTAGTCACCAGATTCCCATAGGGATTCCTTTTTGAGTAAGGAAAACATCAGAAATGTATTACTGGGGTAACATATATCTAAAACAAAATTATTTCTCTCACTCGCACCTTAAAAACTGCAATACTTAAAAAAATGAAATAATGATATTTTTGCTCGCTTGCACCCTTTTTTTCACAAGAAAATCCGAAGAACATTTGATTATTTGGTATGGCCTAAATTATCTTAAAATCAATAATAAATTTTAGTTTTCTTCTTAGAAAATGCATAAAATTTTCAAAATGACTGTCTTTGGCATTTTTATGTACAGTTTGGCACTTAGGCATAATAAAGTCTGACAAAATTGGAAATCTATTCATCTGCCCTCCCTGTTAATTAGCACAAATCATCTTGATTAATTTTGATTGATTATTTGTTTTGGGCTGTTTTGTAATATATGTCACTTTTGGATCTTGCTTTCATCCGTTATCTGATATTACCTGTAGAGTTACATATGTACTTATAGAAATAATACTATCAAACATATGCAGACTCTGAAATGGCCTAAATACATATTTTTCCCTGTATGAGAGAAAGAATTCAGATTTCTCGCAGTATTAATTCTGTTGAGATTCTTGAATAGATGGGCTATCTACACTTTGACCACATGGAATAGAGTGATATGATAATTTGATATTAGATAATTTACTGCAATGCATTGATCTGTCAACATCTTTGTGAATTTAACATTCCATAATTAATGAATATCATACAACGATATGCGTGTCTATATAACGCTAAAGAAGCTATCTTGTCAACAGAGATAAATATACACATGTAATTAAACAAAACAAAAACAAAAGTACATTATGTATATACCGGTAATTTTTTTTTCATTGAAAACATTAATAAAAATTTAACAAATTCATGTTAATATCATGGCATTCGGGGTTTTTTCTGCTTGAAAGCACCATTCAGACGACAGATTTATTTGATGCATGGCAGTCTGTGTAAATTCATGTTGCAGGGATGTCGAATTGTCAGACATTCCGGTTATTTTGTCAGTCCAGACAATGAAAAGTACTGCAAACTTTTGTCAGTCCAAATGAACATTTGTCGGACATTTCTTCGGACTGGCATTGTACATTGTCAATGATCCATAGGCGTTATCTGGTTTGATCTTTTGTTGTCCAAATGCAATTAGGAAATATGGAAAAAAAAACCAGAAATTCAAAGTTAGAAATTACATAAATATGATATGCAAATAAGATAAAAAAAAAATACAATGCGTATTTTTCGCTTGTTCCACAGGCGAACCGTAATCTTAAACATAGTACTGTAATCTTAAACATCGTAGGCGAAAGGGTGGGGGAGGGGGGGGTAAATACTACATCTTCATATTTTCCTTTAATCATACTTAGTTATTTCTCTTCAAGTTGTTGATGTATTGATTTGCTTATTAGAAGATGGAGTTTTGTCCAGACTGAGTAGAAAGGGTTCTTCCCGTATGTCCACCGCAGATAGTGACGTCAGTGAGTGCACATGACTCAATCCTTCAACTGCTTAATCACGCTCTCTTTCAATCTCTTCCCGTTTATACAAGCTTCTTATGAATATATATGCTTATATATCGATTATCATATACCTTTATTTAAGATTATGAAATACTAACATACCATAGAAATTCAGACGGTGAATGAATTGCATGGGAGAAGAACTCTAGCCACTGAAATGGCATGTAGCCGTAACAAGCACCATTTCTCGGATGATTTTATATGCATATACATGTACATTTCGAATTCCATAAAGAGACAAAATCTTCTTTTTTATGTAGATCGGTGAACCTGGCACGGATTATTCTAGTTTTGATTTTTTCTTAATTCTCAGAATAGCCCTATATATAGCTTTCTTTTCTTTTGATTTAATTTATTGGCGTTGAACATGAATATGCAAATTTAATGCTTGTTTCATAGTTTAGTTCATGTACTATCGTTCCATCTTTTTTGTATCTTGTTTAGGTCGTCTGCCGATATGAATATTTCTTTTTCGTTTAGTATAGAAACCTTTAGATTACTTGGTTATTATACTCAACTACATGGTATTTAGCTCTAGTAGACTGAGTAGTGTTGCTGAACATCAATATTCAACTGTGTTTTACGAAGAACTCATTTTATTTTAGATTGCAAAATTGAGTTTATTAAACATCTCTTAATTTCAGATTATGAAACACCAATACTGTTTAGCTTCATGTTAGCTTCATGCGAACTAAATTATGAACTCTCAGATACTGGGCGCGTCATTTCGCCTACATTGGAAATATTTACCGCCATAGAATGATTTATAACGTTATATCGACATCTATCTTTTGCCATAGAAAAAAATTTGAAAAGTTAGACTGAGAATTCGCAGATACATAATTCAAAATTTAGATAAAGGGAAATGAATGCATATTCATGATATTTCATTTGAAAATGGGACAGAATAAGACTTTTGCATGGCAACAATACTAAATATCTAAATGAATGTCTCGATATTCAAATAGCAAGGAAGACAAGGTTTAAAAAAACATGGAGACGCGCCTCAGTAATGGTTGGACAGAATCCTAGTTTAATGCCCCAAATTAAGGGCTTGGATCCTAGTAAGAAATGGTTATAAATTGTGTTATTAATTTGTCAGTGTTGAGAGGTTTACTTATGTTTCGTTTGTTTCGTTCACGTTGTTTGCATGACAATCATAGCGCTGTCTGTCCGGTGTGAAATCGTCCGTTTCCTTCAAATATCGCAAATAAAAGTTATTTCGATTTCTTTTTTAACACTGACCAAAGGCAATTTTCATTAAATAACAAGTTTGTTTATTAGACTCGGACCAACATATTTCATCCTTATAAGAATGAAAAAGCTCCCCCACCCCGAACGAGTACATCTATTATTGGAATGCCTGCATGTTGATTATTTATTTCGTTACGTTCAAGAAATGTTCATTTATGATGTCATTTGTTGTATCGTTGATATAAGAGTTATGTTGTTTGTCAATGACGTCATAATTTTACACGATAATGTCATATGAATCAAAGCATCACTTTGCTATACGTCATGAAGCTATTTTCTCCATTCATAATACACCCCACTTGAAATGGCAAGGTCATATTGACGCACATATTTTCAACGTCAGAGATGTTATAAAAATTCTTACTTCAAAATGTCAAGATAACATTTTCCCAGTAGGTGCATGTAACCTTATGTTTGTTAGACTTCTTCCACAATGTACTATTTCTCAGTAACCGACTTCTCAGTGTCAATAAAACTTGTTTTACCTTTATCAGGTGACGCTAGGAGTAAAAAGGCAGAAAAGACTGCAAAACCTGTCCCTGACAAGAAAGCGCCACCTCCGAAGGACCCTAAAGCAGCCAAAGGAGGGAAAGAGGTGATATTTTTTTTTAAACAGTAACAAAACAACACCCATTAGTTAATCTTCAAGATTTTTGACACCAAATCTTTAAAAAAAAAAGTGTATTACACAAAGTCTTTTTTTTATTGTCTTACAGACTGCTAAAGCAGAACCGAAAGGTAAAACTCCAGTCCCAGCCAAGAAGCCGGCCAGTAGTCGTGGTCCATCAGCTACCCCCGGGCCGGGGAGCATGTTACCCCCTGACAGGGAGAGGACACACACACCTACCAGTGGTACACATAGTCCCATGCCTGCAGACGTAGACCCCGTGTTGTTCAGAAAATATAAACAGAAACTCTTAGCTCAGGTTGGTACTTCGTATCATTCGTAAAAATGGACGTCAAATATATACATGTATGTCTATCTTCATTTCGTCATAGAGAGAATGTCCCTCCGTAAACATGGTTACTGGTAACGAAGAGCGATGAATATAAATATTACATTGTATTTTGTCATTTCAGACGTATCTGATGGTAGGGGATACCATGGACCAGATGGAGCGGGTTTTTGAGGAGGTTCTACAGTCAGAAGAAAGACCTCCCCTGTCACTGTGACACTATACCTCCTTTTGTTGACGTCTAGTTCAATTCTTCCATTCGTTCCATCAGACTTTGAAGTTGAATTATATATTTTATATATTTCTCCGTCCAAGATATTGTTCTATTGCTGTATCTGTGATAACAAACTATAAAACAACCAGCAGTATTTAATATTACAGTGTGTTTGTTTTATTTATCATGTTTTCCACAAGGTATATTTGGGTGGATGGCATACATGTAGCTGTCTGTCCATAGATGTAAGGGACATGCAACAAATATATCCGTTTTTATTCGCACATAATCCGGAGAATGTAGAGATGACTGCCCAAAGTCAGGTCCAGATGCGCATTAATCTCCCCTCTTGTCCGTCCTTCAGCTTGCTTGTTTCAGTGGTGTGTTTGCTTTGTTGTCGCCTCGCATCCACATCGCTGTCGTGTGTTCGTGTTGTTTGTTTTTGTATGTGCAATCGAAATAGAAACATCAAACTGTTCACTAATCACGATGAATCAGTTTAAAGGTTAAGGTCACTGTGGACTTAGACTAAAGGCAGAATCATAACAGAAACATCAAACCTTCCTCAAATATTCCCTGTTGGAAGAGAATGAAATCTTTTGCTTTTCATGGTCAAATGTCAAGGTCACTGTGGATCCTTGTGCACAGCATAGAAGATAAACTAATCATACATATAATAATATCAGTTTCCCTTGAGGAGGATGAACCCTATCGATTTTCAAAGTCAACAGTCAAGGTCGCTGTGGACTTCGGCTTTAAATCCGTATGAACGGCATTCGTCGTAGGACCATCAAATGTTACCTATTGGGGGAGGACGAAACGTATTGATTTTAAGGGTCAAAGGTCAGGAACTCAAGGTCACGATAGACTTGATTTTGAAATAATTTTGCCGATAGAATATGCAGTTGCGAGGGAATGCTACGCTGGTCATGTCATGTTGAAATGTATACGTGTAGAAAGAGGTTATTACCCGGGGCAAGGTTTTCCCATTAAGTGTTCATGTACTGTGACTTTGACAATTTTGTTTAAAGGGCAATGAAACACCATTGGCATTCTGCGGAATGTTATTTAATACACAATGATGAGAAGTTTAAATAATATTGAAAGTTGCTATATGGCCTTGATATTTTTGGTCGGATTGCGTCAGTGCGTCAACATTTTGGTTAAAGTATTGCGTTTAAGTCCGTTGAGAGAAAACTGTTAGGAGGAGCAACTTGAAACTTGACATGGTGATAGACCATGATGAGACTAATCAAACACAGCAACAAAATTTGACCTTGTGACCTTGACCTTGGAGTTTGACCTACTTTTGAAAAAATTTAACCTTGGCCATAGCTTTTGAATGGTAAGTGATAGGGCTTTCATATCTCACTTGTGTATTTCTTGTGACAAGGCCTTTCAAAGAATACCAAAAATGTTTACCTTGCGACCTTGACCTTGGAGTTTGACCTACTTTTGGAATACTTTAACCTTTGCCATAACTTTTGAATGGTAAATAATAGGGCTTTTATATTTCACATATGTATTCCTTGTCACAAGACCTCACCATGGATACCAAAAGTCTTGACCTTGGAGATTGACTTACTTTTTGTGTCGCCTGCGAAGCACAGCGACACTTAGGGATCACTTTGTCCGTTGTCCGTCTGTCTGTCCGTCTGTCTGTCACACTTGGGTGTCACACCCCATAACTTTTGATTGGTAAGTGATAGGGCTTTGATATTTCACATGTGTATTCCTTGTGACAAGACCTTTCTACACATATCATAATTTGTGACCTTGAACTAGATATTTGACCTACTTTTCAAAAAATCTAATATTGGCTATATATCTTGATTGGTTAGTGATAGGGCTTTGATATTTCACATGTGTATTCCTTGTGACAAGACCTTTCTACACATATCATAATTTTTGACCTTGTGACCTTGACCTAGATATTTGATCTACTTTTCTACAAATCTAATATTGGCTATATCTCTTGATTGGCAAGTGATAGGGCTTTGATATTTCACATGTGTAATCTTTGTGACAAGACCTTTCTACGCAAACAATAATTTTTGACCTCGTGACCTTGACCTAGATATTTGACCTATTTTTTAAAAAAATCTAAGATTGGCTATATCTTTTGATTGGTAAGTGATAGCGCTTTGATATTTCACATGTGTATTTCTTGTGACGAGCCCTTTCTTCACATACTATATTTTTTGATTTATGACCTTGACCTAGATATTTGACCTACTTTTTAAAAAATCCAAGATTGGCTATATCTTTTGATTGGCAAGTGATATGGCTTGGATTTTTCTATTGTGTATTCCTTTTGACAATACCTTTCTACACATACCATAATTTTGACCTCGTGACCTTGACCTAGATATTTGACCTACTTTTCAAAAAAATTAAGATTTGCTTTATCTTTTGATTGCTGAGTGATAGGGCTTTGATATTTCATATGTGTATTCCTTCTTGTGACAAGGCCTTTCTACACATATCATAACTTTTGACCTCATGACCTTGACCTAGATATTGATCTACTTTTCAAAAAAATCTTAGATTGGCTATTTCTTTTGATTGCTGAGTGATAGGTTTTGATATTTCACATGTGCATTTCATGTGACAAGATCTTTCTTCACATACCATCATTTTTTACCTCGTGCACTTGCCCTATATATTTGACCTACTTTTCAACAAATCTAAGATTGGCTATATGTTTTGAGTGGTAATTGATATGGCTTTGATATTTCACATTTGTATTCCTTATGAAAAGACCTTTCTAAACATTCCATAATTTTTGACCTAGTGACCTTGCCCTTGATATTTGACCTATTTTCAATAAAAAAAATCCGCTTCGCAGGCGACACAAGCATTCCTTGGATTGCTATTTTAAAAATAATAAATCTGGGCTATATATCATGAACTATAGAGGCTATGACTTTGAAATTTCACTTGCAGAATCTTTATGACCAGACCTTTAATTTGATATCATAAGTTTTGACATTGACCTTTGGCCTACTTTTGAACTATAAGAGGTAGGGTTTTGATATTTCACATGTAGATTCCTCATGACCAGACCTTTCATTTGATTTCATGAGTTTTGACCTAGTGACATTGACCTTTGACCTACTTTTGAACTATAAGGGGTAGGGCTTTGATATTTTACATTTAGATTTCTAATGACCATAGCTTTTTTCATTGCGCAATTATATTAATGACCTTTGACCTTTCTGTCTGTGCAAAAATGTATACATCATCTAATACAAACACTTCGCAATCCGGCCTTACCGCCTTTAGCAGTTTATGGTTTATTATATATGACCTTGGTTTAATGATATATTCATCCTTTAAGCTAAGCAATTATTTGTGAAATATTATTGAAAACTCAATGTACAGCGGTAAAACAGTCATGCGCCAGACAAGATATACCGAACGGACGCCTCTTGTTTTGAATTGCCTTGAAGTGGTAGAAGATCACGGGCAGGAACACGTTACGTCGCCTTACAGTACCGTTGTCAGAAGTATTTAAAGTTCTGCACTTTAAACCGTCCGTTGACATTATGCAACAGGTGAGGATATGTTGGAAACCATCCGTTGTCATCAAAATTATCGACAAAATTCAGTAAAATCACAAATAAATCATTAGGTAACAGGTGATTTCTTTTAAAAAGCCAACCGGGGGGGGGGGGGGGGGGGGGGGGGGTAGCCACACGCTTCAGTAATACATTATTACCATGAAATGAATATATATATATATATGTAAGACCATTGGAGCATTTTTCAAGTATTGCAATATTGGAAGCCAATGGAAGGTAAACAAAATACGGACTTAACAGGGGGGAAATGGTTATATAACATATCACCAGACGGACACTAAGCTTGGTACTTGACCAATCTACAGTCTTGTACGAGCGCATTCTTAAGACTTGCACTCTGACTGACTGTGACGACGGGACTCCATGATGCGCCCTGTCCAAACTTCCTTAGAGAAGGGCCCCGACCACCTGTCCTCTCTGAATGTCAGTCGGACTCCTCGGGTGATAACATATATGAGCTCGCTACAGCCGGCAGAGCACGGACTGTATTACGCACGTCCTCTTTTTATATCGATTTACATATTCATCTGTGTTGCTTGGATCCCTGTGTTTTACGGTCTTAAACTTACGTGTGGTCATCTAACAGTGAGGAGGTTGTTTTACACCATAATTGTGCGTTCTTCGAGACCTCTGGGAAATAGTGGGAGGGTTGTGGGCACGTAATCCAGGATAACCACACCGTCTGCTATTTACGTGGCAGATGGCCGTCCTAAGTTGGCACCGGTTGGCACCGGTTGGCCATTGGTCTCGTTGGTTTATGTGTAGTCTTTTATGTTTCATGTTTCTATGGTGTGAGTTGGTGTTCCTTGTCCCATTTGCGTCTCTTTCTGTTTGTGTCTGTTCTTTGTTCTTTGCATGGGTGTGTTGGGATTTTGCTGTGGGTGCTGCAACCTAGTGTTGTTGGAGATCCTCTCCTTTCTTCTTCTCTATGGGGAAAATCCATGCTAATATGAGGAAAGTCTAGCGGAATATCTCCAAGGGGAAGAAACCTCTTATATAGCAAATTTTCCTATGAGAAAACTACTGCATTACACCGGTTTATAATACACTTATAAAGTAAGATACTGTATACATTCAAAGTTTCGCCTCCATTTATATTTTACCCTTTTCACCCATAGCCCAGAAGATGAATTTAAGACGGGACGAATAAAATTTAATGTTAAGGATATCTTAACAAAACGGATGATACGGCGAATTCAATTCTGGGCAAATCAGTCTCCATTCTAAATTGGTTGCCAATTAAGTTGTGCGTATTGATTGATGAATTCTAATGATTAGTACAGGTATCATAGTATCATTCCATCCATTAAAATATAAAAGCAGACAACGGACATCTGACAACGGACAGAACTTTCACAACAGGGATTGACAACGGACTAATTTTAGAAAAGTCCCAAAAAAGTGGTCCAAAATTGAATTCGTCATCATGACACTACCAGTGGAGCATTATATAGACTTGATATTTATTATTAGTATATTTCTGGAATAAGATAACCTGAATATTCAAAGATTTCAAGAAAAAGGAAGAATAACACATGTGCAGGACGTGGTGATCAAAGGACGCCAACTCGATCTCCTCTTTTCAAACTGTATATCTACCAGAAAAGCATATAAACCAATAGCTTAGTGTTATGACTAACCCCCCCCCCCTAGAATTTTCGAGTGTATTACTTCTAAAATTTAAGCGTTTATTAGAAAATCATACTTTCCACATATGCTCATTGTCACGACAACGGATGGTTTCCTTCATATCCTTACCTGTGGCATAATGTCAACGGACGGTTGAAAGTGCAGAACTTTAAATACTTCTGACAACGGTACTGTAAGGCGACGTAACGTGTTCCTGTCCGTGAAGATGCAAACATAAATCTTTGATGACTTAAAGTGACTTAAACCTATGACCTTTAATCAAGGGCATGACCCCTTTGAGTCCGAAGTACAAAATGTATATGTTACAGAGAATATGTGTAATCGGGGATTTCATGTAATTTCTGAAAGGTTCAGTGATTATGTGTAATTCCTGGTCATTTTAGGGATTACATGAAAACTCCAAAATATTAGGGATTGCATGCAATTCCTAAAATATTTAAGCATTTTTACACTTATTTCCTGACTGTTCACCCTCCAGAGTTAACAAATAAAGCAAATAATGATAACTTGGATGCACCATTTTGAACCTCGACATCAAAATCGTTAATGGAGAAATTCACACACAAAAAAAAAAACATTGATGATAAAAGAGATGATTTTTGCTTCAATATAGCAAATTCTCTCAGGCTTCATGGTGATGTTTCTTGACTACAAACACGGCATTTTTAAATTCAACTCGTCAGATACACTAGAGCTTGCTCTCGTGTTTCGGACTTTTGAAATAAACAAATCACTTAAACAAATTTAGACCAAAGATTTCGATATCACAAACTTGTTTAAACCTTCTGGAAATGTCATAAAAATTATTAAGCAATCCTATCAAAAGATGTGACCATTCCAGCCTCAGAGTATGTATCAATTGGAATTTGTCTTTTACGGTGTCTTGGTATACAAAATTAGAAATCAAAGGCAGGTTAAAGGTTAATCGAAACAAAAAAAACAAAAAAAAAAAAAAAAAAAAAGAAGAAAAACTAAAACAATCAAATGCCTTCTTTATCGGGAATATTGCCCTGAAGTCATCGAAGAACATGAAGCGTAGTCCTGACCAATATACATTTTTATGTCCCCGTAATTGAAGATTCCGGAGCGTATATAGTTTGTGTCCTGTCCGTTTGTCTGTTTCTCTGCAAAAACTTTATAACCTGGGCCATAACTTTTGAATTGTAAAGGATAGGGCTTTGATATTTCACATGTGTATTCCTTTTGACAAGACCTTTCCATGCATACCATTTTTTTTTACGTTGTGATCTTGACATTGGGGTTTGACCATTTTACAATTTTTACTGACAAAGATGTCGACGGGGGCATTCGTGTTTCACAAACACATGATTTTTGTTTAAATTTTGTAACAGCATCTTTTCTAACATTACACACTGACCAACTCTGATGATGGAACACCATTGTCTGATGTTCTATCTTATGATCATGGCATCCTGTGGGTGTGTTCCGCTGTGGTCAGTACAGGAGTGTCTTGATGGAGATCTCTTCTATTTTCGTGTCTAAACACGCGACTTAAAATGCTGGCCTTGAAACAAGATGACCAGGAGCTACAATGTATATATGGACTAACCTCCGTGCATGGATCTTTGGTTTGAATGCATTTTATGCAGTATATAGTTGCAGAAATCAAGACTTCCTGTCAGAGCCCTTTTTGGTAAAATTTGCTTCCCGAATGGATCGACTCGAAAACAACAAAATTGTAGAGAACATCGAATAACTTTAGATTTGTGAATTTTTGTACAGCTGTTGCAAAGCAGGAACCGAAAATACCAAAAACGGAAGTTTAAAACAAGAAATGAAACACCTCTTACCTCTGTGTATTGTCTTGTGTTTTATGCATATATTTACTTGGTTACCTCCTGCTCCTAGGGTTCAAGTTGCCAAATCGTGAAGTGTCGGCAAATGAAAACTGAGTTTGGGGGAAAAAAACATCAACAGCAAGCAATAAAAAAAAATAATAATAATAAATAAATAAAAATGTTAGCAATTTTTTTATGTCATTTAGCATAAAGTTCTACTGTATAACCCTTTTACAAACAACTATACTTTTATCGATAAGAAATTATATTTTTATGTATTTGGGTTAATAATGTCCCACAATTGAACGAAAATTAGATACTACGGTAGTTAGAATTAGATTTTATCGGATTAAGTGAAAACCGAAATATTAAGCGATGCTTATTCTAAAATAGTGCTTGCTCACTTGGAATGTTCTTCAGATTTAGGTAAGACATTTTTTCTATGTACTCTTTTTATCATCTTCTATGTAATTTAAAAAAAGTTTTCGTCAGAATCGTGAAATTAAGTTCGTTGAAACACTAGAAAGTGCTGTTTTATCAAACAAATCAGAAGAATCGAAATCTGCAATGATCGACCTTTGTAAAGAATAGCAATTTTTCATAAAGTAGGAAATATCATTTCCTAAGGGTATTCGGTGATCATAAATTCCACACCTATTATTAATGAAACATGTATATTAGTGTCGCAAAGTTGGACGAGCATGTCACTTAGTGTCATGTATTACATATACTTGTCACTATCACTTATCGCTTGTTTGTATGATTGACAGACATTAGACTGCAAGTCGTCCGCAGTGTACTACTAGTATTTGATAATCAAATTTAAAATTAGATTTTCTAATTTATAGTTTTACTGCCATGATAATTTGTAATGTATTATAGTAAAAACAGTAAAACCTATTGACGGGGAGCTAATATAGATATAACCCAAGTGTACTACACTGAATATGATGACTTTATAGTAATTTTCAATAGAAAGAAAATTAGACGTTTCAATAAATATGTATGAAATTACTTCTTTTTTTTTTCAAATCGTTCGATCTGTAAACATTTTCCAATGATAAGAATATTCCACTATGTAATATAGAAAATAAAAGAGATTTAAAAGAAATGGTAATGAATGAATGAATGAATGAATGAATGAATGAATGAATGAATGAATGAATGAATGAATGAATGAATGAATGAATGAATAAATAAATAAATAAATAAAATAAAATTAAATAAATAAATAAATAAATAAATAAAAATAACAATAAATGAATAAATAAATAAATAAATAAATAAATAAATAAATAAATAAATAAATAAATAAATAAATAAATAAATAAATAAATAAATAAATAAATAAGTATATAAATGATATGAAATAAAACCGATGAACCATTCCCATTTGTATCACGATGAGTCGTTAAAACTTTAATCCATTGGGAAGATAGGAAAAAAGGGGAAAAAGTATAAGTTTGTAAAGGTGAAAATGAAAACAAAAGCCTACTTACTTCCGATATGCCTGTAATACGCAGAGAAAATAGTGCAACACTTCACGTTCCTAACTTTTTGCCAGGTAAAATTTAACTACAATATATTTCAAAATTCTATTAAATTAAATTCATTTTTAAAAATGGTACTGATATAAATTTATCATGTTCCTGAAAATAAAGAAACATTTACTAGGTCAGTGAGCAAGTGCCCGCTGCGTCGCGGAGTGATCCCAAGAAGCAATACGCCGTCACGACAAAGGGAATTGAATATGTCAGCTTGGTTGGGATTGAGTAAATAAGGTATAATCGACGGCAAAAAAAGTGTGCGTCTGGTTGCACGTCGGATCTTTGATGTCTTGTCAGCTTTGATCGGGGCTGATTAGGAATGATTAATTCTGAGGGACTCGAAGACGGACAAAACTGGCAGAACAGACGTCCTAGGTAAGATGAAAGTGGTGGTACGGGACCCTTTGAAATCCGTCGCCATTTTGGCTGCTCCAAGACCTTTGTGATCTCAAACGGTTTACTTTTACCACATTTTCTTGATCTTGATATCGAAAAAAGCAGTGGTCATATAATCCAAAGTATGTAATGTGCTTAAAAGTCGGGATCATCGTGTATAATTCCATTTTGATCCGTGTTTGTTCACATTTCCTCTGTCCAGTTTCTTAAAACTTGACACAACTGAACACTGTAATTCTTAAGGTGATATCAACTCTGTGTCTGTTCTATCTTACTTCTTAATGATATACCAGATCGGTCCAAATGCAATGTGTCGATTGTCCCAACAACACTCGTGTTGGAAAGCCCACAGATGGTTACCAACTGTTGCGTTTACTATGCCGATTTCAGATCTCCCAACTAGTAATATTGAATGAAATCCTTGGGCACTGTTGCCTACTTTTATAAAACCAAACAGATGTAGACATACCTTGTGTAGAATCATTTGTACCAAGCTGCTCTCCTATACACATAATAATAAACTGCACCTGTATTTATGTTATTTACTACACTTCTACTACAAAAAAGAAGTGAGATAAGTAAATAACTGAGTAAGTTTGGTTGTATTGAAAGGTTTTCGATTTAGATTTTTCAAGTAAAATAGTTTTGAATATTGCCATAAAACAGACAGTCCTATGAGAAGGAATCAGAAAAGAAATAATATTTTGCGTGTTAGTTACTGTACTGTAGTGATGTACAGGTACTTGTCATGAATGTACATGATGATATCTGTCTTGGTACAATGTAGTTCTAAGTAACTGACATTGGTAAGAACTTTGGAAGATTCAGTACGTCTCGTACATGTATATACATATTTTGCATTCAGTTTATATTTTCATATACAGACAGGTCCTGTTTAATGCTCTATACATGTAGGATTATAATGCACATCAGTCTTAACTTGAATTTAGTGTTGCCTACATGTGTGTCCAGATCAGTGATTGGGAATGAAATTTTGTGAATTGGCCATTTTTCATGAATTTTTACAATTATTATTTCAATGGGCTATTTCCTAAGAAAGTACACAGACTTCAATGGGCTTTTCTTCAATTCAGTGAGACTATGTCGCATTGCCCATGTCCTTAAATCCAATCACTGCTAGAGCAACATTGTTTAAGCTCTCCATCTTTTTTTCAGTTGTATGTTGGACTAAGCATAGTTTATCTTGTGATTATCTTAGCAATATCAGTATCAATGCAGTATGTCCTTATATTTATAGAAAACATGGAAGGAAAACCTTATGAAAAATGAAATGATGACAATATTTCGTAGAACCTTAACTAAACTTTCTTAATTTGAAGTGCTCTTTGCAATTTGAAGATTGCATGTGAACTGAATGTGATATTGACAGATGAAGTAAAAACTAGTAATAAATCCTTTCCATGCAGTGAAACCCATCCTGTTTTACATATCATAAGCTGTAAGGCAAGCTGACTTGCATGATTTTGATAAGAAATAGGATAGTTCCAAGTGAGATAGCAAATTACGCTGTAACACAGGTAGACCAATGGATCATACCATTAAACTTTCCCCTCTTTTCTGAAGTCTTACCATATTTACTTATTTCTAATTTCTCTTATTCAAGTTATTGGTTTTGGGGTCAGAAGGTCAAGGTAGAATTCATCTTCAGTGTAGAGAATACCATAGTAAAGGTAATAGTACCGATTCCTTGACAGTATAAACTAAAATCTCTATTGGTGATAAATGTCAAGTGTCAATACATATGATGCATCTTGGTGGAAACATTAAATATATATTTTGTGAACTCAACAAAGCAGAAGACGGGAATCATCACAGTATCACAAATTTTATGGAAACTTGGCAAAATGTTTCAGACGAGTATGCATACTGACCTAAGTCAAAGATATATCAGCTGACTTAATTATTAGTACGTATGAACTATAAACTGTTTCTCTAGAAAAAATACGGTTTAATGATGCAAATATTTCATTTTTATAATGTTTTAAATTTCCTGATTATAATCGATTATCAAAATCATAATCTATTATCGTAATTGGAAGGGTCTGGTGACAATTTCGCCGACACACAACACTACATAAGAGACAGTTTTCTCATTTAAGGCAGCGTTTTTTTGTTTTTTTTTAATATGCAATATTCGGCCCCATTCACCCCCTCCAGAGTATATATTTTCCCCTCCTGTCAGGGAATTTCCCCCCATGTAGAAGATTTTTTCTTTGGGGAAAAATATTGTTTTAAAATAGTAAGTAAAATCCGACAAAATCAGAATCCAGATACTAGAATTTGGTTCCTTTAATGTATATAGCCATTCTAATTATATTGATGCTATCCAACACAGTTTTTGCAAGAGTTTGATTTATTCAAAAATTCCCCTTTTGAGTTGTTTGTGCACATATTTTCCCCCATGTAACGAACCTGATCCCTTTCCCCCAAAAGTGAGAAAAGACACTGTAAGGCATGCATGTAATGTGTGACCTGTCAATGTCAGAGTATTATTTGTTCATTGTTGCCCAGGACCAAATAGGCTTCATGATCTTGAAGTTTAACCAATGTCATATTTGCAAAGTCATATCACGGTGAAAAGATGGTACATGTATTGTAAAATCTTGTCCTGCCAATACCTTTTTTAACATGCTTGATCTAAGTATAATGTATTGATTTCAATTTTTCACAGTATTGTTGCCCAGGACTCAAGGACGTGTCATGACCTTGAATCAAGCAAGGTCATATCTTGCTACTTTTGTATCTTTGAAAGGAAAGGGGGTGTTGGTTAATTAACCTTTCAAGTTAAGTTCAATAAACATGATAAAGTGAAGATGAAATGATCTTGCTTTAAGTAAGATCAATTCTACATGTATTAAGTAACATTTAGTTGATTGAATTTAAGCGTTTATATAATGTATTGTCATTATAGGATAAAGAAGCAAATTGAAATGAAAAAAAAATGTACATATACTTTTAGATGCATTTTGTATTTTTAGGTGATTGTCAGTGATTGCAAAGCCAAATGACTCAGATTAAAGTAGTTGTGTTTATGCATATCATATGTCTGTGTGTCAGTCTGTTAGTGCAATGCATCATTGACTTTGTCAGGCTACTGTGTGTAGATTTCTTTTCAATAATAAAAAATTATGAAAGCAAAACATCTTTAGAGGAATTACTGAATACAAAAAAGAAAAGAATAATAGTGTAATAAATGAAATCATAAATGGTAAAATGCCTCTTCATTCGTCATCTTGACTATGTGGCCATCAGATTTACATTGATAAGGTCTTAAAGTTCAATTAACTTTGAATTAAGACATGTACTTTGATCAGTGTCTTTCACATACTGAAAAACAAAGTTTCTGTGATGTAGAACTCAAAATTATGTTGCTTTGCAATTTGACTGACTGATTCCATATACATTTACATGGTTTTAAGCAATGTATTATTTGTGATGTGTTTTGAAACAATGCAGGGCCCCTCTTGACTGTTACATTCAGTTTCACAGATTATTTTTAGACAGAGGGCATTTTATTTTCTGTTCTGCTTGTTTTATTTTATTTTTGTGTTGCTTTTCTTAAGAATTTTCAGACTGGTTTCTCAAATAAAAACTTTGACAAACTACTTACAAACTTTTGAATTTGTTATCAACTTATTTTATTAATCAAAGTATTGCACATGAGACCTGTTTTATAATTGCCAATTTTGTTTCGTCTTTCTCTTGCTTAGACTTTACATGTTGTAGATTCAGTGTTACAGGATATTGTTTGCCTTTTATGTGATTTGAGAGCAAAAAAAAAGTAATTCTGAACCAAAGTACAGAATGTATACAAATAATGCTGTATAGATCAAATCTAATAAACTCCAAAATGTAAATGAGCTTTAATGAGATCATAAAATGTGCATGCTCATTTGTTCTCTCTTGAAATACTTTTGTAGCTTTCTTGAACTTATGTGAACTATTTTCATAACTTGCATGAACCACGAAAATCCTTAATTTGATCTAGACATTATAAAATGAAAATAATGGACTTTGCTTTGAATTGAATTCTTTTTAGAACTCTGAACATTTACAGTAAAAAGACTGCAAGTGTGAATGACTGTAGTAAGCAAACAGAAATAATTATAATTTGACTTCTTGTTTCCAATACTTACCAATACATTATATTGGAGAGTACCAAAGAGGAATTAATGTCACAAGATAAATTTTTGTTGTAACAAAATTCTCAGAAGGGTTTAGGAAGTTAAAATGTTTGAGCTGCTATTGCTAAAGGCTCCATCCCCATTTTGTCAACATAAAGCAGAAGAAGGGAATGGGATAAAAAGACATTTTTTACATATTGGCAAATATCGAAGAAAAATTTCATTTACTAGGCAAATATCAAAGAAGCATCTCTTTTACTACATTCTGACCAATTATATATGGAACAATTTCTCTCAAATCATAATTTTGACTGGTGACCCTAGATTGAGAATATGATATCAACTTTTTATATGCACATTATACATATTAAGATAATTCTCATTAGTGTACATGTAAAATTGTATGTACAAGATATAGAATAAGAATAAGTAAAATTGTATGTACAAGATATAGAATAAGATTCCCATTGATATTGGTTTAATATCCATTCTCAGACTAATGTCACCAATCTTTGTTCCAATTTTGCTTTCTATTTGAGTTCAGTTGCATGGCTTTTACTATTATTTTGTTAGACTTAGGAGAGAAAAGATGAAATTTGTATGGATTAAAAAATTAATTTGAGATAATTTGATGTATTTGTTTTCGTATTCCACGTTTTGTCTACTCTCCTACGTCTTATTGCTTTGCATTTTGTTGGTTTCTGTTGCATGTGTATGTTTTCCTTGAATGCTTGTCCTCTGTCTTTTCAGATTTCACTCTCCCATGAATACAGGCATGTCCCATCAACATTTTTATGGGGAGGGAAGTAGCATGCAACCTAATTATTTCCAACCACGTCACCCAAATTCGCCATTTCTACGGCAACCGCCACCACAGCAACCACCATCTTACCCTAGCAACGTTCTCTCACCACCTAATGTTACCCCGGTTAGTATTATGTGTGAAGTTTTCTTTGCTCTCTTTTCACAGATCGTTTATTAACGAGGGGAACAGAGGCACGTTTGGGGACAGAATGAATGTGCACACTGATAAGGAATTATCCGACTTACTAGACTTCAGCGCGGTAAGTGACCATACCATACTACGTGGGCAGAGGCTTCTTTGTGTTGTGGTTACTAGACATTTAGAGGTGTGACTCCCGTCACCCGCCTCTGTAGGTTTCTAGTATCAAGGACTCTGATTGTGATGGGGATGTTTGTTTGTATGCATGAGAAACAAACATTATTTATTTGTTCATGTGTTTCCTAATATGGAATTGAGATGGTGTTTTTAAGACTACCGGTAGAAGATCACTTGGATCCTATCGACTCGATTTTAATCTGCACTCGATTTTCAATCCACGTTAAATAATAATTCATTTCTATAAAGTGCTGGTCCCAGGGAGAGTGTTGTAAATTCCGTAGACTTACTGCAAATGTTGAGTATAGGTATGAAAAACAGATGAATAAAAGATTTAGATCATATGGAGTTTGAAACACTCGAGGAATATGCATTGAGGTGGATGGTCACTAAAATTGAAAAACAAGTACATGTATTATGATATCACTTCCACGCAACTACCTCCTCTTCGTATAAATCTTTTCAATTCTTGAATCTCAAATGTATTTGAATTGAATTAAACGTACCTGACTTGACCTAAGTATATATAAATCCTTCTTGTGTAGACTCCGTTCAAAACCTAAATTGACTTACAAATAATAAAAGAATTTTAATTCACATAGGTGTTAAGAAGGAGTGATAATACTATTTGAGACATGACTTTTCGCACCCTTTGTAAATACAAGGCTACAGGGAAGGGTCGTCGGTTTGCCATATCTTTGACCATGTTTGTGTCGGGTAATATGATTCCAAATAAGATTATTGGATTATTAACGCTTAATTTCATGGTATAATCCAACGTAATCTATATTTACGCTCGCTTTAGATGTCTTTGTGGAACTCGGAAAGATATCACACATATTACATTATGCTCCATTCTGCCCTATTG
The DNA here is from genome assembly GCA_028142955.1 of Pinctada fucata. Lineage (NCBI taxonomy): Eukaryota > Metazoa > Mollusca > Bivalvia > Pterioida > Pteriidae > Pinctada > Pinctada fucata. Next base: position 50,436,105 of record AP027105.1, read on the forward strand.
GTCATTTCCCCACCCCCTATTCAAAAACAGTAGTAATGACATTATTTTCTAAATAGTAAATTTATGAAGATAAAAGATAGGCAAGTAATGATTCTTTTCCGTGTACTTGTGGTTGAACATGAAGTATTATGTTTGAAAACTAAGGTAACGTTGTGAATATAAGCCGGAGTCCAAAGGACTAGGCAGTCACTATTCATCACTGGTAACAGCTGTTATGGATTTTGTTTCCGAACTCGGCTTATTGTAAGGTAAATAGGGTCAAAGGTCAAAATTGTAGAAGTGCGACGAGGTTCTCGACAGGAGGGTACATAGTGTTTAAAATAGCATACGAAGGGGCAGTAACTTGCGGATGTTTCGACATATAATGTGGACATGGCGGATTTTTATATAAAAAAAACAACCCCAAAGCTACTACTTGTATTATCCATGATTCGAAAATAAACCAAGATTTAAACGTAGGTGACTTGCGACATGTGTGATTTTAGAATGCGGCGAAAAGGCAAGAAAATTGCCCGAATAACTTACGTTATCAATGTGTAATTTTAAAGATAGATCATTTATGTATCTCCAGATTATGTAAAACATGAAAATGTCACTCAGGCTTACACGAGCAAACTTTACAAACAAAGAAGACGTCTAGCTGAGTGGCACCGCTCTGTCTGTTATCCCGAGAACTGCAATGTTTTGTACCATCTCCTGCCAGCTAACAGTGTGTATTGCCAACGTTGTGCCATATTGCACAGCATTCCAACGGTAAATCTATCAAATCAATATCAGCTGGGGGAGGGGAGCACCTGTCCCCCGCCATCTGGCCGACTGTCTGAGGGGGGACCACAGGTGGCTCAGCTCAAGGTCAGCGGAACCGCCGTCATAAAGTGATAGCAGATGGCCAGTAATGCTGGTGATGATGAGGAGGAGGAATGGATAAAAGAGTTATATGCTCATGAATATTGTCTCAATGCTTTGTCTATGGACACAACATAAATTAAGCAGTAGTCAGCATATCTAGATAAGACCCCCCCTCCCTTTCCCCATTTCTTTCCTACTCATAAAAACAACTAGGAAAGACAAAACTGTCGCGTCACTGCGAATCTCAGAGTCTCCTTTCCGCGGTGTAGAACAAAGAAAAGAAGTTGTGGCGATAAATGCTATTTTTATGAATTCTAACAAGGTGGTATACATATCTTGTTGGGCGGTAGGGACAATCTTAGGACCAGTTTTACGGTCAATTACTCATTATATCAAATAAAACAACATCTCTAACTAGGATATGATTATCCCACCTAAAGTGACCGAGCGCCATTTATGGCATTATGCGCCATCAAATGACATTTATCCATCAGTAAATTGTTTACAATATTAGTTTTGATAGATGTATGGGAGAATAACACCACGACGAGGTCCTACGCTGGTTTTTGCCTGTAACTGACATGCATTGTTGTCAAGTTTGTCGGCTCGCCATGATATAACTGACTAGTTTTACCAATATTTGAGCGCTGTTTGATTCCAGCTGACATCTTTTAGATTTACTGGAATATTACATTGTGTTCGAGATGGAACATTTTGCCGATCCACGATTCGAGTGGTACACGGTAAGGTAAATTAAGAGTAAGAAATGCAGATATTTTGTGTAAATTAATAGGCGATTATTTATAATTTTTTACCCGTAAAATTGACCTCGGATATACCGTCGGAAAGATGAGATGAAATATACTTCTTTTTTTGTAATCATGAAAATTGTTGAGCCATTCCCGTTTGCGTGTGGAGATGTTGCCACGTTTCAAAGCTATTGAGTTGAGAATGAAGTGCTTGCATGCAGTGGGTATATTATGTATATTGCCCTTTCATTGCCAAGTAATTTTAGTCGTTATATTATGCTTGTTGTAAAAGATTTGACAACTCGACAATATAGAAAAGATGGGCCGTGAACAGATGGTGGATAGAATATACGGTCCTCAAACCAAATTTACGATTTGAAGAAGTGTTTGTATTATGTGTAATTATATTGTGATATTTCTGATAGCACGTGAATAAAATTTTGGGTGGATGGGGAGAGGGATGATGTTGGGTGACTTACACAGAGAGTGCTCTCAGTTCTTTTCAAAGCACTCTCACTAATAGTAAATGTTATGAATTTTAAATTCGCCGTAAAACAGCTATGTATTTAAAATGAGCATTCCTGGTAAAACTGTAACGGCGTTTTATTAAAAGTTTGAATAGAAGATTTTTAAATTACTATATAGTTTGTATTCGATAAGAATGATAAATATTTGAGTCAAGAAGGCCCCGGGTCCCATCTGTCGCTTCGCTTCTACCGAGAACTCGACAAGTTATGTATAACAAATTTAATTTTACTGATAATTCTCCAAATTTAGCTGCGTAGGTTGATTTGTGGCTTTATGAGTGACTGTGAAAACACAAAGTTGATAACCATGTGGTTAGTAGAAAACACTGAAGCGCTGAATTTTCATGTTTGTACCCTAATTGGAAAACTGTTTATTGTTAGACTTAGAACTACTATTGACAGATGGGAACGTCCATGATATAGCCGAAACAGAAAACGTTCAGACCCAACAGCAAGATAATGATGTTATGTACTTTTGAGAATCATCCATGAGGAGAGGAAGTTTAAAGGTCAAATATGTAGGTCAATGTAACATCAAGAGTGGATTGACCTTTTTACCCTGAGGTTTTACCTTGACTTTGAAAATGTAATGTACCCATAATGTACTACATTATCACATTTAAAACTTAACATGGAGGTAGAAAATAATGTGATGTCACACATTAACCTTGACCTGAGGTTTACCTTGAAGATATAAATACCATATATCATTACATATCGGGGGTGGGGGGCATATTGTTTTTGTCCAGTTTGTCTGTTTCTCTGAATTGCTAGTGACAAGACCATATGCTACCTTGAACATTACCCATTTCACCTTAAGTTTAACATACATATAGGAAAGTACAAACTGTATGAACTGTATGTACACTTTCATCAATATCTCCTTCATCTTTAAAGATAAGATTCTCATATTTCACATGTGCCTTCCTGTTCAATTTGGTGCTCTATTGTGGGTGCTGTTGAGATTGTCGTCAGATCTTCTTTATCTCATTCCTATTGATAATATGATTGCTTACCTCAAGACCTTGACCTTTTTAAATGATCCCACTTTAGGAATTTCAATTAAGCTTTAATCTAGGTCGTAACTTTTTAGACACATTAAATGCAGCTTTGATAATTCCCATGTCGATTGCTTTCATGTGACCTTGACCTTTGAGTTTTACTACTTTTGGAGAAACACACTTTCAGCAAAATTCCCATTATCCTTAAAGATAGGATGCTCATACTTTACTTCTGTCCTCCTTATGACAAGACAATTCTATCGATCTATGATACAATGATTTCTGTCCCCGTTACCTTGACTTTCATGACTGACCCTGATTGTAGATTTAAAACAAAAAACATTAACTTTGGTCATTTTTATGAACCATATGAGATCCAACTTTGATAATTCACATGTAAATTGCTTGTGACAGGACCTTTCATTTGACACCTTGACCTTGGAGTTTGACCTACTCTTAGCATGTTTAGGGAGATACACTTTCAACAATACCTCTCTATCTTTTTAGATAAAATGCTCATATTTCACATATGCTTTTTTTATGACAAGACAATTTAAGGATACCACTATTTCTGTCCATTTGACGTTGAACTTAGTAACGAATGCTAATTTTAGAATTAAAACTTAAACCTTGGCCATACCTTTTAAAATATGAGATGCAGATTCGAAAATTCACATGTGAATTGCTTCTGACAGGATCATTCATGTGTCCCTAACCTTTGACCTAGTCATCTTCACCTTTGATTTTGGTTTAACTGTAATATTTTTATGCCCCCGGAATCAAAGATTCGGGGCATAGAGTTTTTGGCCTGTCCGTCTGTTTGTCTGTCTGTTTGTCCGAAAAACTTTAACATTGGGCATAACTTTTGAATGGTTAGTGATAGGGCTTTCATATTTCACATGTGTATTCCTTGTGACAAGGCCTTTCCATTGATACCACAATTTTTGATCTCTTGACCTTTGACCTACTTCTCAAAAACTTTAACATTGGGCATAACTTTTGAATGGTAAGTGATAGGGCTTTCATATTTCACATGTGTATTCCTTGTGACAAGACCTTTCCATTGATACCAAAATTTTTGACCTCGTGACCTTGACTTTTGACCTACTTTTCAAAAAACTTCAACATTGGGCATAACTTTTGAATGGTTAGTGATAGGGCTTTCATATTTCACATGTGTATTCCTTGTGACAAGACCTTTCCATTGATACCAAAATTTTTGATCTCGTGACCTTGACCTTTGACCTACTTCTCAAAAACTTTAACATTGGGCATAACTTTTGAATGGTAAGTGATAGGGCTTTCATATTTCACATGTGTATTCCTTGTGACAAGACCTTTCCATTGATACCAAAATTTTTGACCTCGTGACCTTGACTTTTGACCTACTTTTCAAAAAACTTCAACATTGGGCATAACTTTTGAATGGTTAGTGATAGGGCTTTCATATTTCACATGTGTATTCCTTGTGACAAGACCTTTCCATTGATACCAAAATTTTTGACCTCGTGACCTTGACCTTTTAACCCAGTGACCTCACATACATGTACTTAACGGAAAATAGTGTTCATACTAACAAAGATGCCACCGGGGGCATTCGTGTTTCACAAACACAGGCTTTATTTGTATCTTTTAAGGTAAGGGTTCATACGCAATTTGTTTTGTTTTGAACTTGTCCTCTTCGAGTAATTTTGAAATTATGTAGATATGTGTTATTGGGAAGGGAATAATTCTAGCTATCGTTTCTATCTGGTATGTTTCATTAACTAGAACTAGGGGTGGATTTCGTTGTTCTTTCCCTGTATCCCTTCAAAGAAAGGGAAGGGATCGGGGGTTGATATGGGAATCAACCCGTCTAGTTTTAGGGCCTGTTGTCTTCACGTTTCATCGTTGAACAGGACCAAATTATCTGTCATCCTCTTAAACCAATGTCACATTATAGATGGTTGAGTAGCATCAGGGTCATAGCTTTTCACATCTTCATGTATTTTAGCTTTTATATTATATGATCGGTACTGGCACTATGTAAAATTATTATGTACTGAAGCCCTTTTACTTACTTGCTCGACTGTTGCAAATTTAGATTTCATATACATGTATTTCTCTCTCGTATAAGAATTTCAGATTTCGTAACATGTAATTCAAGTATGTCTCTTTTATAAGAAGTAAAATTTAATGAGGCTCTTAAAAGCACATATCTAACATTTGCAAGTTTGTTAATATATTTTTATCACTTTACAGATGTTTTCACCCCCCGTGGGCAATAATAACATGAAGAACGGGTCCCCACAATCATCTAGTAGCAATATGGAATACAGCTTTAAACCAGGTAAGAATCGATAATATATCTAGTATTTATTAAAATCTGAATAGCCCCAAAAAAAGAAGTCGACTTTGAACATAGAGTCGAATTTCAAGTAAACACAGTACAGCTCTTTTTGTGACCGTGCAATTGTATTATCAAGGATTTAATCACCGGTGCACCGTGTAACTCCTTTACCTAGCTCTGATTGCGCTTTGACAATGCATGTGGCTAAGTGGAGTTATAGCATGGGTTAATCCAAAAATTATACAGAGGTCCCTGTACGCAAACACCTATCCCATACTCCTCATACTTGAGAAACGCAGGTGTTTAAATTGAGTTTTCAAGCCAGATTTAAATCTCTTCTCGTCAGATAAATTCATGTATCACAAATCTTTCTGCAATCAGTTTCAAGACGTAGATTTATCAATATGATATCTGTAGGAGACAAGACATATAAACTTAATTAAGACACCAGCTTTGATCGTACGTCACCCTTTTCACAACCTTTGCGTCACATAATGAAATGCATGACGGATTTACGTGTGATTAATTACCATTCGTATTGTGAACAAGAACAAAAATTAAAAATGTATACATTTTCATTTATACAAATCGAGCTGACATAAAATTCTTTTTACTGATGAAACTGCCATATTATAATAGATTCAAAGGTCATAGTTCAAAAAGATATAGTTCCCCAGGTGAGGGTCTGAGATTTATATCCGCGGATATGTTTCCCTTTCACTGCGAAGTATGTTTTGTGGGGCTTTTGTAAATACTGAAGTGTGAAGTGTGGAGGAAAGGAGGGTCGTATTGATAAGGCCTATACTTACCTTTGTTGGTACAACTCTGTTTATGCTAAGATTTTGGTAGCTTAACACATTATCACCGGCCTTTCCAATCAATATACGGGGGCCATCAAAGATAAGAAAGTATTTAAAATGTGTCAAGATAGATAGGCTATGAATAAGGTTAACACCGCTGTGAATGGAGGTCGCCCCGGAGTGTCACCATGTCCACCTTTTGTCGCTGGAATACAATATAATCAGTGCCGATACTGTCACATTTATTGTAAAGATAGGATACTGAACTTGCGAGAAACTACGATTTCAACGTGACAACAAAAAAAAAAAAAAAATAATAATAATAATAAAAAAAAAAAAAAAAAAAAAAATAAGTGTAAATGTTATATATGAATTTTCGATGTAGTTTACAGTATAAAATACAGTCGAAAATAATATACATGTATGTGTACCTTTGTATGATTTATAGGTAGTCTGACAAATAATTTAATAAATTAAAGAAATACAGAATTTTAATGAGACATTGGAGAAATTGAGTAGTGATAGAATGGTCACAAATATCCTTAACAGTCTTGCACATATATCATAATAATTATAAAATGATTTGCAAATGTACCGTGAGTCTCAAAGACCTTTTGACATTTGACAAAAAATACACAAGGAGATTATAAACGATTTATAGCGATTCGTTTTAGAATGAAATACCATTTTTGTCAGTAGAAAATTAGGGAGATCTGATGATGATTTGTAATTCACACGAAGTAATACTAATACCGAGGATTAGCACGTGGGCGATCAATCCAAGACGGCAGTGTGAGATGTTGTACAATCAGGACAGTGGTTATGTCATTTGTGAGAATTTTAAGATCCCCGTTGTTTCCGCTGTAGCGTAATACAGAATACAATTTCCAAAGAATTTATGAAGGTCCAAATATAACAAAGTCTATCAGTGGTTCATTTATCGCCTCGCTTGGTGGTCGGCATTCGTCGACTATGCTATTTCCACATACATATCGACATAACCGCCTCTCTGATGCCAGCTATGACAGCTAATCGAATATCTAATCATGCATCACACCGACCACCTAGGTCCCCACTTGATAGTTTTTTCACGACAGAATTATCCAGGATCAAATTGGAAAAACTGCTCCCCTCGCAATTCAAATCGGAATAGAGAAGACAATTCTATTATCAGCGCGTTCCTAATTGACCCTGGGGTATAGAGGAAACTTAGTTGGTCGTATTGGAGGGTTTACCGTGATCAATAGTATATAGGAATCACCCTTGTTAACTCGCAGAGAACAACGAATAATTATAGCTTTACACAGAAAATTAAACAAGCCATTGCACAGAATCTGCGTTGGCCATTTATCTTCTGTTCTCCGATCAATTAACTTTACTAGATATCAACCATCATCGGAAATGATTCACCGAATTTCTTGTAATTTCTATTACATGATGAATATCGGTTCTCCGGTAAATTAGGAAGTAAAGAGACTTAGTTGACGGTGATCCGATACCCTAGCTGTCGTCTGCTAGGACATTTGATCATCTGTAAGTTCTGGCATATCGGTATCGTTCTTTGTCATTCTGTCACATTGTCTGTCTGTCATATATATTTATGACAGTCTACGATAGTAACCATTATGACCAAAAGTAAATCAAATGTTGGTTTTTCAAATTACAATGTAGACAGAGAATTCCGCCAACAATACTCGGACATATTTCATACGAACCAAAAAGAGTAGAATTGAAATGTTACAAAAACTTTCAAGAAAAATAAGGTATAATATTAAAGGACAGATGTTTAGGACTGAAATAAATTAAAATAAAAAACCCCAGTGCTTTATGCATCCGATGTGTGTAGGGAATGTAAATGTAGCTTTCTTACAATGAGAGGTCATACATGTCGCTGAGGGAAGCTGCTTGGCGGGTCACTACGTAGTTTGTTGACCTCTTCTTCATCAGAGCATAAATTTGATAGAACAGGTCCATCTTAATTCGGTATATGATAAAAATGACCTGTATATGTTGATTGTCATCGTCTATTTCACATCTTCACAATTGAATATATGATTATTAGATGATAAAAAAAAATGGCCACAAAATCGTCTTTTCTGAATCTATTTTAATTTATGCTTCATTTTGTAGGCTTAGACGAAGGATCGTGGAATTCAAACAATCCTCCAGGATCCTATGATAGACCTGTAAGTCACTACCACCATTTCTGTACCAAGCTCTTTTGTCATAAAATTTTGTGTTTGATATAAAGTATGTATTTTACCATGAAAAAATAATCTTGTTTTACAGTCAATGAAAGCATAGACATGATTTATTTATGGACATTTCTTATTCATTGTCAATTTAGTTTATCTTGGATTTTAAAAATGACTTGTTTTATGGACTTTTCTCGTCAAAACAAAATATTGTTTTCTTTTATTTTTCAGATGTATGATCAAAATTTGAATGATAATTTACATCCTTTTGTGAACACAAATGAAGTGCCCAATCTTATCAGTGGTAACAGTAAGTACATATTATATAAATGATGAAGAGATAATTGATATAAGAATTAATGAAGAATTATCATATTTGAAAAAGAGATAGGGGAAAAAATTAAATTTTGTTTTAAATCTAAAGGGAAAAATAAAAGACCTTTTCCAACTGTCAAAATTATGCCTTCTTCATATAGATAATTTGTTTTAAGCCAAAGTGCAAAATTTCTTAGTTTAATTTGGGATGGGTTGAGCTGGCAGACAGGTATTTGTTCATTTTTAGATTTTCTAGAAATGTTAGGTGAACGATTGATTTTGGTGTCCAAAGGTCAAATGACAATGTCAAAGGATTTTGATCATTAAAAGTGGTTGCCAGATTTTAACCGAGTTTATTTTACACCTATCAGTGTTAAACTTCCTAGATTGATTTAATTATTGCACATATTATGATAAGTTTCTTCTCCACATGTCATTTACTCTGGGTTAAGAGGTCAAGGTTGTTTGTAATGATTACCTTGTATCCAGATCTTATAAATTGAATTGTATGTTCAGTTCTGCCTATCATTATGAAACTTCCTGGAAAAATACTCTAAAATGATTGCTAGATCAAAAACAGAATGTGTATATAACCTATCGTTCTTAAATTTGAATTTCTTATCATGAGTTCAGTTGAAGGTATTCCCAATTGAGTTTGGAGTCATTGGGATCAAAGGTCATGTTATTCCAATACACTAAATGTTTTGCAACTTGCCACTTTCTGTCATTGATGCAAATTTCCTTTTGAATACTAGTATCCAGTTCATCATATTTAATAATATTTCTTTTATTTTCAGAGAATTCTGAAATTCCTTATAGATCTGGAATGCCAAGTTCTCAGGTAATCTACATTTTGTAGTATAGATGTTCACTTTGTAGTACACATGTATCGATGTTAATTTTATAGATTTGTATTGTGGGTCATTTACCTGCAGAATTTTACCATCGTATTATCTGTGCACATTGCCTCTAGCACATACTGTATAGATGCATATCGGTTATTTGTACAACATATTAATGAGAGCTGCATAAATGTTAAAAAATGTCTTTGTGATAAGATCTGGTACCAAAGTCCTAACTGTCATATCCATTCAGTGATATTTCTCCCAAGTTAAATTCTGATACAGATATTGTTGTGGTAGGATTAGTTTTGTTTTGAACGTTAATTTGTGAAATGTTGATGGCTGCCAATGTTAATCATCAGAATGTGAATGTGCCTCTGTGCATTGGCTCACTGTTGCAAAATGCCATGCTTTCATGCAGATTTCGCCAATAGAAATTTTTTATCTCATTTATGTGTCTTAAATAGAAGTAGAATTGAAAAAGAATACCACATGATTTCATCTAATTATCCATGTCCATTCACAATTTACTGTAACGTTGAGCTTTCCTTGAAATAAGTGTTCAATTTGGTACAACATAAGGACAAATGATTGCTGAATATCAGCAATAGCAGCTCTCCATCACGTGATATTTGAACTAAATTTTTAATGTGATTCAATAATTAATTCTGTGCACTAATACTGAGAATTTTCTATTATTTTTTTTTACCTTAAAAGAATATCAAAAATTGGACCGGAATGATTTTTTTGTGAAGAGAATGATTTCTATGGTCAGAAATTGAACATCACAGTTTTAATACGGTTGTATTTTATCTTGTGTATTTTTTGTTTGCCTTGAAGCCACTTGAGAAGCGATATGACATCAATTATTTCCATTTCATCACTTTTCCCCGAGGCTTAAAACATGACTCGTTCCCTCTTATGTGACAATTGGTTCTGCTTTATATCTCACACTTTGTCGTGGTGAAAAAAGGCAAATTCAAACGATTTTTGTTTAGCTTATGGCGGAATTAATCCTTTATTTGCGACTAAAAACATTGGTCTCAGGTGTCTAACAGACTGTCTGATCATTAGGAACTGTGAAGTTGGTTTGTCTACGGCAGAAAGCTGCAGGACATCGGCTTGGCTTCCCTGAACTTTGGATAGGAATGCATCAATCAGCAAATTCTGAAATGTGATTAAACCTCTTAAAAATTGACAGCTTAAAATGGTGGATAGGAACGTTCTTAGCATATTCATATTCAATAGTAAAAGATTATTATCCTTGATTCTTACATTTTGCATTTCAAATGATAGTAGTGCATTTTTTATGCTAGAAATGCAATCTTTACCGATCAAGAAGGAGGGATGCGGTTGTAGTTAATGCTTTCTTTGCCGAATTCTTGTTAGGTGATTTTTTTCTGCATTATATTTTTTTCTGTATGTGAATCGAGGGATTTCCAGCGTACATTAATGATGACGAAGTAGCGATAGAGTGTTTTACGTACTCCCTCCACTTCTCGATGAAAAGCCATCTACTGTTGTTGTCAATTAGGTCTCAAAAGAGAGAAATTACATGTATTTAAAACCCAATTCTTTACATGAAATAAGTCAGGATTTCAGCACTAACATTTGAAGATAAAGGGGGCTCCGAATTTACAACCCAAAACTTAACCAGGTAGCAAGGCTTGGAGTGTTTTATTTTTGTGATTTAGTCGAACTGCGGCAAGGTAGAATTCGGTAGTGGTGATTGTGGGGTTCATTACAGTAGAGAGTTATGGGGGTTTACCTTCAGTAACCCGACAGGTGCAGTTCTGGTCCACTGATCGTAATAGGCACACGACAATGGTGGAATATTTCATGGGTAATTGACAGACCTTTAAAGGAGTGGGACAAATTATTCCATTGAGGAATTAGCCCCAGGGTTAGATGTGCATCACTTAATACTCAGAGGAAATCTTTGTATTACATGCGGTCCTGTTTAATTACGCGATGATCTACAACTAGTTCAAATTTATCCCAGTGTACTAGGTGCATTTCTTCAAATGAGTATGCAGATCAACTAAATAAGACAATTTACCTACAACTTTACAGATTATGTCCTATGATCAAGCAATTTTAAAGACGACTCGGTAGACAAGAAAAGAAAATCGCTAAAACATGCGTTTATGTACCCAGTAGTTCATGTATGCTAGAGATATTTATATTTACCTTTAATACAAAAATGTTTATAAATAAAGAGTTGCTAATTCTTAGATTATCACACCTGAGTTTAAATTAACCTTCCTAAGAACACCTGACTGTAGCTTAGCAGGGATATCATGTACCATGCCTCGGACAGGTCAGCGGTGTCCATTTCTGTTGCTTATTTCAAAATCTTGACGCAGTTTTCTTGATGAATTTTGATTCATAAGGGAACTTCGCCCTTTCTATGATTGATGTACGAATAAAGGTTATCCGTCATCTGCGCGGCATGTAAAATATAGACAATAGTATGTTGATGATGCATAGGAAGTTAAGGGAACTTCCGGTAAGCAGCACCATTGTTTCAAATGTAGTAGGGTATCTGCGTGATTCATTCCTCTTTTACTCTTTCTTCAGCGACGTGTCATGATGAATCAATATCGCAATGAAAAGAATCAATAAATGACTTGATAAAGATGAATGAATAAAATTAACGAAAATATAAGATATACATATTATAAACAAAGTTTTAAGATATTGTCAGTAATTGTTCTTTTTTAATGACTAAAAGGAATATTTGTGTTTTAGGGTTTGATAAGTAGCAGTGTACCCATGTCACCGGACTCCCTGTCACCTGTCGGTAAGCCTATGTCCACTTACTATAGCAAAAGGGAGGAATTGCTGAGAGGTAGGGATGTCACATGATTGTCACGTGTTTGCTTTGCTTCGTGTGCATTCATCATCATCTAGTCAGAGTGGAGTAGAAGTCATTTATTGTACATATCACTACATACTCAGCATTCCTCCTTGTTGCACAGATATAGGACAGATCAATATTTTATTCTTCAAGTCAGTAGTATGATTACACCAACACTGTCTTACACAGGACTTATAAACAGTCTGTCAAGTCCTTGGTCTTACTAAAATGTCATTAGATTGCTACACTTAAAAAAGATAAAAAGGTTTATATGTTGCTAACGAGAGAACTTGATCACATCATGACAATGTGTAGAATATAACTAGTAGTATATAGTCTTTACTAGCCAGAACTTTCTCATCTCATTTCAAGCATTTTGTTAGGGGGAACACTAATTATATTGTGATGTCTGCTTCAAATAGCTTCTCTATGCGATTAGCTTTATGTAATAACAATAATTATAATAAGTGACATGTACTTCGTTACCATCGACACATTATGAATATCATGTAGAAAATTGTGTATTCCCATTGTTTTACAGGAAGGAGAGGGAGTCACAGTGCCGCGGGGAAAAGAACGAAAGTAAGTAAATAGGACTTTATGGCTTGTATTTATGTGAAAAAGCTCAAGTTTGTACAGCAGCGTTTATTTGCTGGTTTGAAAGGAGGACGGTGTCGTAAAATTGATGCTAACGTCGTTCTTGTAGATGTCTGACTTAGCTTTAAGGTAATTGAGAAGTTGGGGAAGTATTGACCTGAACAGCAATGTTTTGTTCACGGCTAGTGAAGCGGCAACGCTCCCCCTTTACATACTGATAGGAGAGGCCAGCAACCAATGTGGGCCCTCGCACCTGTTCCCACAAGTAATTTAAAGTACACAGGTAACCTAAAACTTCAGGTAAAACTTGTAATGGGCAAAGGTAACAGCTGACATCGATCCACAGCCTGACAAAATATCCGTTATCGTTCAGATTATCGTTATTGTAGCGTAGTGATTGTAGTATGAACAAAGAGGGATAACTCTAAAAGTTGATTGATCGAAGTTATGAACAGGATGATTTTCCCTGCCGGCTTTGAATACCACTGGCTTCACAACGCAATATCCTCGAATAAAACATATACGCACTTAACTAGCAGTGATAATTATGTATTCATTTAAATTCGGGAGCAGTTGATCATCATTCATTTACTCTTAAGTCATGGAACTATCCACAAAGTTTGAATTGATAAAACACTTTTTATACACTAATTACTCTTTATTCAAAGAAATATACTTCCGATATTTTTTGTTGGTTTCATATTAGAACGTTTCTAAAGAAAAGCATTTGTCAAGAATAGTTGTCTTATTTTAAAAATGATAAGAAGTCAACTTTAAGTATCTACGTATGTACGTACTTAAAAGAGAATTAATGGAGTTGAGCACAGTATGCAAGATAAATTTGTGGAATAGTTTTGAATTATATCTGTTTATCAGAATGAGAGGAAATCCCTAAGAAACTACCTAAGACCTCGTGAATACTGATGTACAGAAAAAGCGCCTTACAGCATTGTGATAAAGGTGCTCGTAACGAATAAGATTATCACCTCCGGCGAGGGTCTTGGCAAGGAAAAGAGGAAATGTGTGGTACAGGGGGTCGTACTTGATCGAGAACACCTGATTCTGTATAAAAATCTGCTCTCCTTTATGTCAATGTTTATAGCGTAAGTTTTGCAGGGATAATTGAAAGGAAAACACAGGAAGTTGACTACAGAGATTAAAAAAATAGCTGCCTGCATTTGAGGAGAGGCACATGTTATATCCATTAGTGGGGTCGCAGAGGGGAATCACGTGCTCGCCTACCGAGGGAACCAAATTTTCTTATAACACAGCTAGTTGATCTACTGTGTAAAATAGAAATCCAGCTGTAGTTTTGCTCTGTCCAAGTTTTTGTCCGGTTTTGTACTAAATCCTACTACTATAGATTGATGGTGGTTTATGAATGAATATTGGCTGCACGTTATAGGCTGGTTGTCAGCTGTGTTTACATTCCATCAATAGGTTCTACTCATACTAGATCGTACAGGCACATGCTGCATTTAGGGCACCTGTTCCACCAAAATATGTTATCATTTATGTTCATATTGTGTATTGAGATGTAACACATACACTGATAGGTTACAGCTGAGAGAATTAAGATATAACGATGATGGTGATTGGTCGATGATAGAGATGTACATCTGTGGTATTGATAATCGTGTAACACCATTCACTAGACGTAAATACAAGTGTTCCCAGCAGCTGCTCAGTCTCATTCACACTTTGCTATCATTTCATTATTGCTTCAATAAAATAAAATGGTGATACAGATAAGATAGATGGCGGGAGTTGAAGTACCCTGAAGTTGTTATGTAACACCACCCCTGCTGCTCCACGGTATCTCCTTGTCTTGTAATATATCTACTGTGCATGTATATCACATACAAATTGCACATTCGCGACTGGATATTAGTATTTCAAATTGATATGCAACATATTAATAAAAATGGATAATGATTTTGGCAAACGGATACTCTTTTTTTCTTAGATTCTGGAGGTAGCCTAGGAAAGAGAAAAATAAAGAAGAAAGGGGGAGGGGCGGCAAGTGGAAAATCTAGTTTGAAAATCTTTTCCAGTTTTCGACACTGTAGAAAATCATTTTATTGAAATTCTTAATACATTAGTAAATAGTTTATTTTAGATACTTTGTAATATAGGAGCATAGTTTGTACTGATGCGCAAAGAGATCAGGAGTTTGTTTTGTTGAAGGTTTCTTTGCTCGGATAGGTTTATGAGAGAAACATCTGGAACTAATAAGAAAGATGCAAGAGCGAAAACGCCACACAAGATAAAGTTTCACACTCTCTTGATCTACGCCGAGCTCAAATTTTCTCTGACGTGCCTGATGTAAGCGTTATTCCGGGGAAATATCAGGGAGAATTGTAATAAACAAGAGAGGGGGTTCATTACTTTGTATGACCTGGTACCTCCCAATTTCCACGTCCCTCCCCCATCAGTGGACTCGTCTGTAATCATTCACCCCTGCTGCTTTACAAACGCTCCCATATGATGACTTGGCCATGTGGCCTGCCTAGAAAATCCCTGGCAACGTGCCCGCTTCTTAGCAACTCAGAAAATAGCACAGAAAAAAGGTGATCAGTGATTTCCAAAGAGTGATAAACTCGGAAAATCTGTTGGTAATATCAGCGCAGTAAAATTACATGCTGATAGAGTGCTGTAGTCTGGAATTATTGAAACCAAGTGTGTTTCTTGGCAAAAGTTTTGGAGATCCTGCGAGACATTTACAGACAGCATTACTAAGTCAGGACAGGTGATGGTAACTGTTTTTGGCGGAGGAGGAATTTGATGCAGGTTTTTCCTCTTTTCACTTGTTGGTGATCATTATTGGCAGAAACAGTTGTGATGTTCTACTACCCCAGGCCACTACGACCTTTGACGGGCTCACCTCCGGCAGGGGGAGCCACTGTACAATCACAGGTGTGTTTCTACTTTGTTATTGATTCCTTCTGTGTTTCATGTGTGATCTACTGGTGCATGTGTCGGCTGACGTCTCACGTATTGTTATGTCATTGCCGTTCTGGGGGTTCCAGATGGTAAAACAGAGGGCAACTGGCAACTAGACCTAAATATATGTGAGCTCAAACACCAGAACGCAGCAATGGATACATATGGTTTACTACTGAAATCAAGAATGATTAATATCCTACCTATTGATAGCAGCCCAAGATGTTGAACACTTTTAGAAAATTCCAGCCATGTTTCTTGTTTTCTAATTAATCCTGCATGCTCCACCTTGTAATTGAAATAACACATTGAATTGTTGTATTATAGCGTGAGATCATTCTCAAATCGCTCGTCATCACCTTGTTCCAAACTTCAGAATCTTCTACTCAGAAAAGTGTTTTGGAATTTTAAATAACTGGAGTCACTCGGGGTAGGGAAAGGGGGGGGGGGGGGGTAGTTCATCCATCAGGATAAGGTCAGTTTTCCTTGGTGAGGTCAGTTTTAAGAATTGTACCGCTTGAATAAAACAAAATAAATAAAGGTATTTAGGGTCACCTTTATATACCAAAATGCAAACAATGAAATTATTTAAAAATTACAGTATTTCGGTCGCGTGATGTCTTAATACTAGTGTTACATCGTGGTAGTACTTCAAATCTACACAGTACAAGAGAGCATAGAAAAAAAATCTTGGATAAAATGTGATGTGATGTGCGTGCAAAATACCGGTATGCACCCCGAAAGTCTTCACATTTACATGATATTCTCGGAAATATTTCAAACTTGAGCCTTGAACACATCCGTTTGAATGTTGCTCAAATTGCCAATTACTGTACATCTTATAGTCGGACTTTTCCATAATTATCTCAGTTTTGTTTTTTTTCTTCTTCAAAATCGAGTGTTGATGAGTCTAGACCTTAGCTGATTCTGAGACAGAAATACTAGCATGATGTCATTAAAAGGCATTTTATGTCATGTAGCTGTGGGATTGTAAATGTGATTCTCTGAAAATGCAAAGCAAATACGTACTTATAGTACTTAAAGCAAATACATACTTTTAAAGTACTTACTTACTTACATACTTTTAGTCTCATAGAGACTAAATTCTTCTTGGTGCTTCCATATTCCTTCGATTTTGATTTTGATTTGTCAACTTGAGCACCAAAAGTAACATCTGACCTCTAATATAATAGTAATAATTTTCTCGTGATAATTTTTTTATGGCATATCTATTCAGTTTCATTTGGCTCGGTTTGTTCATCTAGATACTCCTGAAGTTGTTATCTTTTATGATGTGAATCATACCATATACTTCTGAGGTTTTTTATACGAGTTGAAATTTAATTGCTTGTGTGGGCTATTACGCATCGATTAGATAGATATGTCAAAATCCGTAAACAAAGAGAACACGTTTCTGGTTTGGCTCATTATCTTGGCCGTTTCCTGACATAGTTTCTGGAGTTTTTGCTCCCGTGATTACGCCGACATTTGAGGAGATGCAGATTTCCTTTTCTGCCGTTTCTGTTCTGACACCAAGATCAGCTCCAAGAAAAAACTTTAATGCTTGATTTAGCTAGAGCTCTCGCATAATCCAACAAAATTTGGAAATATTCCCCTTCCAAAGAAAAAAAAATCTGTTTGTGAAACACGAATGCCCCCGTCGGCATCTTTGTCAGTATAAACACCATTTTCTGTTAAGTAGGTGAAAGGTCAAGGTCACGCAGTCAAAATTGTTGGTATCAATAGAAAGGTTTTATCACAAGGAATACTTGTGTGAAAAATGACAGCTCTATCGTCTAGTACCATTCAAAAGTTATTTTTTGCTAAAGTTTGTTCAAAAGTAGGTCAAAGATCGAGGTCAAAGGTCACTTGGTAAAAAATGTTGGATATTAATTGAAAGGCCCTATCACAAGGAATACACATGTAAAATATCAAAGTCCTGTTACTTACAAATCAAAAGTAATGTTCAATGTTAAAGTTGTTTAAAAGTAGTCAAAGTCAAGGTCACGAGGTTAGAAATGGTGGTATCAATGGAAAGGTCTTGTCACAAGGAATACACATGTGAAATCTAAAGCTCTATCACTTACCATTCAAAAGTTATGCCCTGTGTTTAAGTTTTTGAAAAGTAGGTCAAAGGTAAAGGTCATTATGTCAAAAATTTTGGTATCAATAGAAAGGTCTTGTACCAAATACCAAAAACTATATGCCCCTGAATCTTGTACCCAATATAAAAAACTATATGCCCCTGAATCTTTGATTCCGGAAAGGGGGGTGTGCATAAAATAGATCAATAAATAGAATTGCAAATAAAGAAAAAAAATGTACTTGTGAAACACGGAAATACACGAATGCCCCTTTGGAATCTTTGGCTTTGTCTTTAATGGTTAAGGTCACGAGGTAAACATATTGATAACAATAGGAAGGTTTTGTCACAAGAAATATAAACATGAAAACCCCATCACTTAAAAGTCGATCAAACTCATAAAATAGAAAAAAAAATGATACCAGTGGTAAGGTCTTGCCACAAGTTGAACACGTGAGATTTGAAAGTCATAAGCTTATTTTTTTTCAAAAAGTAGGTCATAGTATAAGATCAAGGTCACACGTTCAAAACTAAAAGGAAATAGCTTGCTTATTGAAATTAGAATTTTACTACTATGACTAGACTTCGCACATGTAAAAAAAATGAAGTAGGAAATGCATCAGGAAAAAGTCTCTGATTACGTTGGATATTTGAATTTTCAAGGTCCAGACCTCCCTTGTATAAAACTTTGCAAAGATTTGATTTCCTTCAATCTCAATTCTCCACTTTCAAATTCAAGTTTTCAGAAAGTATCAGATTTGAGTTACGCAGTTTAGGCCATGATCAATGATAAAAAGTGGACAACATCATACATTGGCATCAAACTATTTATGCTGATTGCCATGATTAGAGAAATTTAAAGGTCAGGGATAAAAGTTTAAGGTCATTATGGGTGGTATGTATATAATCATAGTATTAAACGAATCAATTTTCAAAAGTGAACCGTATTCTCCTACGTAACTTTACATTTATAGATAATTTGTTTTTTAATATATATTTTGGAGCACTGACTGCATAAAGTTTAAAGGGTGTAGAAGATTTGAATTTTTGAAATATTCACTAAAATTAACAATTTATGTTAAATATAGATTTAGATTTCATACTTTTAACTCCTAGAAATAATTGCCAGGGGTTCGAGGGTTTGTAATCAATATATAGTTGTATAAAAAAAAATCCCTGAAACCATGTGTAAGTTTCAAAAAGTTTTTTCTCAAGTTTCTTGCATCTGCCTGGAAACTGCCAGATAATTATGGCCAGATGTTAAAATGAAGATTTTGATAAGTAAAGTAACATGCTAAGGTGTAGGGTAAAGCATTCACTTGGTAGGCAGACCGCAAACAACATGTGCTTACTGTAAAACTTTGACAAGAAAAAGGAGCGAGAGAAGCCAAATTCTGCGAGCGCCAGACCCGAGGAAGTGACTGTAGGATTCACGGAAGACGCTTACTTCACCTTCATTATAGAGAGATATATAAACGAATTATCAAAAAGTGGATTCGTTTGAAATTTATCAGAATTCTTCATCCTCGCGAGATGGATATTTGGAATATTTGAGTGTATAAAACAGCATTTTGTGTGCTTAAGTTGAACTCTTATTACGTCATGTATGAAATACATTGAAGCGAGTTTGTACTTTCAGTGGGATATACTTGGATGAAGTGATCTAGTGGGACACCTGCTTTTCTGAATTATTTAGAAAAAAAGTGTCAATATTTGCATTTCACATACTTCTTTCAAATAAGTTATGCAAATTTAGAGAATTTATGTCACTTCTTACATTATCCCTCAATAACGGTGACAAGCTTACGGTGGTATCGTATTAAAACAAACCGAAATTAGCAATACTTTATGGCAAATTAATTTTTTGACGCATAACCTTGTTTTAAAGTATACAAAAAATTGTGAAAAGACACGTGTGACACACTAGTATCCCGATGCAGAGTTTGGTTTGTGTACCTTCATATGTATTTTTTAGTAGTCAGTGGAAGAGCTTTATTGTATGTGTTCTTACATAATTAAATTTCTTGAGTTTTGAGGAAAAAAACTGACGCAAAAACAAATTGTTGAGGAATTACAGACTTTTGTTCAAAGTGTGTATAATTAATCCGCCAAAGTGGATAGCCATCGTGAATTTTACCGCAGGATGTACTGCGCCTATCCCCCTTACTTCCCACCACCCCTGGGAATGTACCTGCCTACTAAAGTAGCCACAAATGTAAGTCACACAAATAGTTGTTCAAGTTTTATTGCATAATGTCATAGTCTCCTTTATGAGATGTAGAATGTATATCTATTTGGACATGGATAAAAAAGATTGTACTTCCATTAATTTCCCTATCAGTAAATCGGACGACCTTTGTTTTTGTTTGTCCTTTTTGTATGTCCATCCGTTTGTCTCAAACTCTTGCACCTTTATATGTCTTATGTCTTAACGTTATTATGTATATGTATGATGGGTGTGGGGTTTTGGATGGTGTTACTTACCAAAGTATGGTGGTCGATTTGAATCAAAGTGTTTAATATGATAAGATAAGATATGCTTTATTACCTAAAGTAGGGCCCGTAAGGGCATGACATGAACATGAACATAATATGTGAGAATATATTTTTTTCTATGATTACGGGAACGTAGAAATTATATCGAAAAGGAATTTCTATGCATTGGATTTATTTGAAGGTTTAGATTACGGTAACATACATCTTGGTATGAAGTAGTCTGTTGTTAATTAAAATCTGGAGAGATGAAAATACGGGTCAGACAACAAAGTATAGAGATTGTACCCACAGAGGGATCCTTCGGTTATTAAAATGACTGAAATAACAAAGAAAACGAGGAAACACGCACATATTTCGCACTTAACATGTTGTGCTCATTATTTGAAAATGAAATCCACGATGCCGATGACTGTTTTGAAGTAAAACAAGAAAAACGTAATGATCCTGGAATTCATTAGCATCATGTGAAAATTTGATCTAATTTGAAAACTTCAAAGGAATGAGGAAATGTGTACGAGATATAGAGTTGGTTATAAACTTGTATGTGATGTTGATTCACACATGGATGCTATCGCAGAAGATGTCTGGTTTTCATTTTCCGCTTGATTTGCATTTGGTTCATTGGAGATTGAAATGAACTTCGTCTGAGTATACAAGTCACGTGATGGTTGGTAGGGCAACTGCTGGGGGAGTTGGATAGATTGGTCAAACAGAAAATTTCCCTCTGTAACATTTCAAACGAAAGAACAATTGGTACAAAATTTAGATTGAAACTACTGAATAAGTATCCAATTGAGTGATAAAGTCCCCTTGATATCCACCGTTATATACTGTATTTTATAACTACTTTGTTTGCATTGATTTACATTCTATATACATTGTATATGGTTAAGTATGATACATATATAAATGCAATGATGAAAAACAATCGTTTCAACTTCTGTTACATTTAGTGTACAGATATTTCTCTATAATGATATACATGTAAAAGGGCTTCGGGGACCAGACCTCAGTTGTATAAAACCTCTCAAATCCCCAGTATTTCTTCAACCTGAACTATGCTTGAGGATTCACTCGCCAAAGTATCTTTCAAAAATCATTATGTTCAAAACTTCCTCAAGTTTTCGAGTGACACCTGAAGATGAGCATGATGAGGAGGTTTCATATAATCAATCTTGAGGAATACCAAAATTTTGTATCATTTATCATATTATGTAGAGGACAAATCTCAAATCTCAAAAATGTCAAATTTAATAGAATTAACTTAAAAAGAAGGCATGATTTGATATTTGTTTTAAGTAGCTCATATATAAATATTAACTACGTGATATTTGTTTTAGGTATATCCCTCCAGTCCTGATGAATTTAATGATTCCCAAAATCGTTATACATCGCCAAAACCAATGTATTCAGGCGATCCATATTATATGGGTAAGTTATTATCATATTTCCTTATTTTGTTCCTTGTAAATTAGGGGGAGAAATAGACTAGAGATGCATGAATTTGACCTTTAGAATAAGCAGTAAATTTTGAGATTTTTGTCTCATTATGCTCTCTTTTCTGCGAATTTATGCCTATTATGGAAAAACTTCATTCTCATTTCATAACTTGAAACAATCTGAAAACATTTATATCATGAATATCCATAGATTAAATGATGCTAAAAAAAGATTAAAATTCTGAGCGACAGATCTAAAGAACTTTTATGGACTTTCTGCCATGTCAATTGACTGTCAAATTTTGAACTTAATGGAGCTACATTTTTGTATGTATAAATGGAGAAAAAAAAACCAACAACTGAAAATAATGATTCTCCTAGTCTTATACTGTCTGAAAATAGGTTCATACCATAGATAGATTGAATTAAAACTGAAATGATCTGTGAAGACTGATGGCTGTGCTATAAATAGAGATAGATGAATTTTGATTTTAACTGCAACTTGAGTTTAAGTGATTGATGTACACCATTTGATTTACTGCATTAGTTTTAATTGATGAACTGTAACATATATATTACAATTTGTGTATTATTTGATCAACTATTCACGTTCCATATTGAAAAAAGCTAGACATACTTTCAAAACTTGCAGAATACAGATACAAATGTATTTTATTGACCAAAATGGGCCCTGGTGGGCATTAAACAGAGTTTTTGTGTACAATATTCATAATTTCCCATCAATGTTCTTGTATGAATTGTAGATGGCCCTCAACACAGTTCAAGTGACCCTTGGTCAACGTCTAACCATTCAACCTCTACATATCCTTCCTCAATGTTGCCGGGCAACAGCCATCTATCACCAGCACCATCATACTCCAATCTTCATCACTCTCATGAAATGGTAAGGTCATCGTCAACGGATACGG
The DNA here is from genome assembly GCA_028142955.1 of Pinctada fucata. NCBI lineage: Eukaryota > Metazoa > Mollusca > Bivalvia > Pterioida > Pteriidae > Pinctada > Pinctada fucata. Next base: position 50,459,059 of record AP027105.1, read on the forward strand.
GGTCATCTCCAGGGGTCTTGGTTGCTCAATGGCTTGGCAACAACCCAGCAACTTCTCAGTCACAGGTGTGGTATAACCTAGCAAAATATACAGCTCTAAAAGTACTATCAAAGCAATTGTATCACAGCTTTCCACATGCAGACAAGCACCTAGTTTAGGCTACAGTAGCTATGCTTAATTTTGTATGACAATTTCTCTGAAAGAAAGTGACTCCTCTATGCTTCATCTTGAAATAATAATGACCTACAAAGTTAATAAATTGGAGTAGGAAAGCCTCATTTAATGGGAACAAAATCTAATTATTTAATGATATGACCTAGTTTTCTGCTTATGCTAAAAAAAAATATATGTAACTTCATTTATTGGGAATGTTCTTAGTAGGTTACATAGAACCCTAAATCTTTTTAAAAGGGCTTTGGTCACACAAAATTTCAGTAAGAATTTATTATAGTATTTAAGTCAAATTGTACAATGTTAACGTAATTTAGGGCACTCATATAATTTACACTCACTGCACATTGGTGTTGGTCGAACCATATTACAATAAGATGCTGGCTTAAAAAGAAAATTAAAAGCTGTAGCTTTTGCTAGGGTTTTACTCATCTGTGTGCTGAAAGTTGTAAAAAGTAAATGTGTAAATCAGCAAAAAAAAAAAAAAAATCAAAAATAAATAAATGATGGATGGTTATTTTCTTAACATGGCACACAAGTCAGACTTGTCTAAGAATATTACCTGTAAATGTCATTGATATTTGTGTTGACAAAAGCCTTTCTGTGGGAGTATTAACAGGCTAGACACTAAACTATGCATCTATCACATTTACTTCACTTCAAAGCTAATCTGTATAATAAAAGTTCAGGTAACTTTTCTGATCTATTTTAAGGTTACCTCCTCTCTGATGAAGAATGAGTTTTTCTGCTCTGTATATCATGATTTTACATGATGAGCATATTTTTGCAACTCAAATGTAATAAGAAAGAATTTATTTCCCATGGATATAAATGATATCATTCAGAATCAAGAATGTTTTTTGGCAGCTGGGTGATTTTGGATCTGTCAGTTTTTGGAAAATCTTTGACCTGTCCTCACTTTGAATTCAGGGCGCATGATTTTAACAAAACCTCTTCTGTCATTGTCATTTTTTGACAAAGAATGTTTCTATTATTTTGTTACTTTGATGGAATTACTTATTTCTAAATCAATGAAAACAATTCATTTATTTAAAAAGACCGGATTTTAAAAAGGAAAATCCTGGGAATTTCATCTTGTAATTTATGAAAAACTTCAAGAAATTATGAGATTGGGTCAAAAGATTTCTGTAACATTTTTGTCATGAGTAAACTGTACTTTAATCTTATTCTTTTTAAGAATATTGACTATGGATGCATTTAAAGAAAGACTATAGATGTTTTTACACAGGGCATATTTTATTTGTAATGTAGGGTTACCCAACTCCGTCTCAAAGCAGTATGCTAGCATCAGGTCTTCCTCCCATGTCCACGTTCCGTGAAGGGACGTCACAGCCTCCTGCCACCTACTCTAGCACCTCCCCCACGGTAAACGGAACAGAAATGATGGGTGGACGGGGAAATCACGCCGGATCACAGACTGGCGATGCAATAAATAAAGCATTAGCTTCTGTAAGTCAATATTGAAATGGGATATATTATAATACTATTGTATAGAATGTAAAATAAAGGAAATTTTTGCATGATGAATTATTTTCCTTTCTCATTTAATTCAAAGAATGGAAGTTCGATCAAGTGGCTAAGTTAACCGAACATTTTTATGCTGACATGGGCCACTTTTGTGAATAAGTTGTGGTAAGTTGTTTGTGTATGACCTTTAAACTAAAATTACACTCCACTGTGTTATTCAGAAGTTGGTAAGATATTTTTGTTTTATGCTTTACAGAGGAGCTTTTTTCCACCAGGTGAAGAATAGTATTATCTACACATTTATAAATCCTAATCTTATTTGAAAATTTCAGATATATTCACCAACAGATCATACCAGTAGTAGTTACGGCTCAAATCCCTCTACACCAGTGTCATCCCCACCTCCAATGTCAGGTAACTATATTGTCCTAATGTGTTTGTTCATTCCCTTTTAAACATTTACATCTAATCTTAAAAATACAGTTACATAAATGCAATTTTTGTTTGTTCAATAAAAAAAAGAATAGCTGTTCAATCATTTAGCTCGTAGTCATTTATGCTCCTGTCTTGTATAGTTCCCTGAAATCCCCAAACTTTTCTACACAGCCAACATTGCCTCTAGAATTCACTGATTTGACAAGGATTTACATGCCTTAATGTACTACATATATAATTTTTGTAGGATCAACGAGCCAATGGCAACGGCCTGCCACCCAAAGCTCTACCTCACCTCATTATGAAGGGGGCAATAATCCTCTCCACTCATTGGTAAGTCATCATCAAACATTACATGTGCACATGGCTTCTTTTGACCTTTGTATTCACTTTACTGTAGCAACTTTTGTGAATCTTCTCTGTTGTATTTTTATGGTGAAGGTACTTTGTATTAGCATCTTAATTAGGCATGTTGTATGGCTTGTATACAAGAGATTTCAGGTGGTTCTATAAATATATATTATTGGAGAAAAAGAATTGTAAAGTGTTTAATAACTGGGCAGAAATCAGAAAATAAAAAGAGCAAAAATACCATCAAATTTCTCCAACACAATTATATCGCACCTGAGTCCCGATCTGGAATGCTATTATATAATCGTGATAGTTTATTGCTTCTTGCGTAAATATCGCTGCATGAAATTCCATGTATCTGACTTGATTTTAGGGCTGTTTTGAATCTTATATGAGCAATGGATCTAAAACCATTTTCATGTATCATGTGAAATTATATAATAGGTGAACATAGTTTTAATATGGGTTGGGGTATTATATGTGATAAGCTTTGGTAAGATTTTAGATAAGTAATGTCTTATTAGTCAAGATTTGCATTAGATATTAGGTTTTGCCCGATTCTGTATTCATCCAAAAAAAATAGAAAGGGTTTGACAAGACAATAATAGAGAATTGTATACTAAAAACCTTAGAAATAGAAAGTTTTAGTAAAATATTCTTAAAGTAAAAGGAAAATTCTATATCTTGCTTAAAGAAAATTCAAGGACATGAAGATTGTAAATTGTGAAATGTAAGGGGGAAAAGGGAGAGGTAGTTTTCATACTGAAATTGCTCAAATAAGAAGAAAATCAGCCTCATATATATTATTCTGAAATTTCCTTGGTTTTTGCATTTTTTTTTAATTTTCAGCAGCTTCAGATTTTTTTTCTTTTTTCTGTTTTGATACTTTAAAATAAAAATAATTTTCATTTTGAAAAAAAGAAAAGAATATTATTTGTATGTGAATAGTTTGTAATACAAAAAGTGTAATGGTAAATATCAAAATTTTTCCAGATCATTTACTTTGAGAAAATAACTAAGATTTAGGAAGTGAAACTAATTATTGTGCATTTTGAGTCTCTTTAATATTTCTGTCATAGCACATTGGTGTTTAGATACATAAGAAACATCTGTACACTAATATCAAACTAATAGTCATCTATCATCGTAAAAGTACAGATTTTTCTGTGGAATGTTGTCATGGTAATTATAAATTCACTCATGAATTGTCACGCATGTGTCTTCACTAACATTTCACCCTTTCACCTTCCACTTCATGTAACGACAGCCTAGCAGGATGGAAGAACGCTTGGATGATGCTATACATGTTCTGCGTGATCATGTAGAATTAAATGAGGTAGGCACAATCCCTCTGGTTGTCTGGTCCTCTACTGCTGAGATCAGCAAAAAAAAAAACCTGTAGAAAATGCCGTTCCTTGAATAAGAACATCAAAATGAAAAGAAGGGCAAGTAAAAGTGGAGAATATACATTTCAAATAAGCCATTTAAAACACAATTTTATCAAGCCATTTAATTTACTGATAAAAAAATCAAATGCTATTTTAAGTTAGTTGTTGTATTATTGTTCGTCATTTTTTGCATGTATGGGATTGGATGATATGCACATGGCATTATTTTGTCTTTAGTTCACCATTGTATGCATGAGGAATTCAAGAATGATCATAATCTTGGAATAATAAAGAAAGGAATTCAGTCAGGCTGATAGAAGCATGAACTCGTGCATTACAAAAAAGCCTTACAAATGCATAGTGTTTCATATAATAGTATGGAATATGTCCAGACATCCATTAACACAGATTTTGATGTAGGTTAATGAAGAATTGTAACAGTATATGTGATTATTGAAAGCTTAAGTTGATCTTGATGACACATTTATTTTTGTAAGACTAGATGTTACTGTTTTTGGCTAATGATAAATTTTTTTGGAGATGGTCCTCCATTGATCATATCATTCTGCTACAATTTCTTCAGGTAGATATGAGCCAAATTGAATAGCAAAATTTATTGAAGACTGTGTAACTTTTTAGAAATTCTTCTGTGTAATTTACTTTTCACATTATGACATATAACAATTTGTGAACATCCTTAAAAAAGTATGTCCGTGTAAGTTTATATGTATTCGAGTAAACTTTGAGGTTGAACAAGGAATTCGACAAATTAATCGTAGTAGAATTATCAACCTTCCATAAAGAATTGCAAACACATGTTTTGATTATTTGTAGAGGATCTTTAAAGGTCAAAGTCCATGTCTTGATGGCAAAGAAATATCTCATAAAGGTTCCACATGATAGTATTTAAGTAACCTAAAGTAGGAGCTGCTACCCTTAAAGTAACCTAAAATAGGAGCTGCTACCCTTAAAGTAACCTAAAGTAGGAGCTGCTACCCTTAAAGAAACCTAAAGTAGGAGCTGCTACCTTTAAAGTAACCTAAAATAGGAGCTGCTACCCTTAAAGTAACCTAAAGTATGAGCTGCTACCCTGAAAGTAACCTAAAGCAGGAGCTGCTACCCTGAAAGTAACCTAAAGCAGGAGCTGCTACCCTGAAAGTAACCTAAAGCAGGAGCTGCTACCCTTAAAGTAACCTAAAGTAGGAGCTGCTACCCTTACTAGCTTTGCCTTTATCAAGGAAATTTTTCTAACCACAAAAGTATATAAAAAATTCTTGTGGTATAGATTTAGTAAAAATAACTTTTTCTAATTGAGAGAAAAGTTTATGAGTCTTTTGCTTACATATCTAATTCTACTTAATATTCAGTGCCTAGGCCACAAAAACTATTTAATTAAATTTTGAGGAAAAAATTAAAAGGAAATGATTAATACTCAATGCAGCCTTTGTTCTATCTTTTCTAAATCAGGCTAGATTGTCTTGCTTTATAAATTGTTGAGTGATTCATCATGATTGTATTCATTCAAAGTTTTTAATTGTTCTGTGAAAAAAGAAGTTCTTGTGGTTTGTTTAGTGCTTATGTAGAAATGATCTTTTCTCGCTTTGAATAGGAAATTCCAAAAAAAAAAACCCCTTTGAATTTGGCATTGAGAATACAATTCTCTATGTTCTCTTTCTCTGCTTCTTAAAATTGCCTTTTTCAACCCCATAAATTTGTTTAGTGTTCAAAGGAATCATGTCTGTTACTCTCAAAACTTAAGACTGGCTTTTAGAAATTAGATATTAGTTATACTTGAATCATGCCATCTGTACAAAGTGTTCATGAGATGGGTAAATCTGATTTACTTCTCTATGTGATTTACTTCTCTGTGTGATAGTAAATTGGAGCTGAAAACGGCCTCTTTTTTTCCCATTGAATCATTACCATCATAGACTTTCCATATTAAAGCTGTTCTCCTATGTGCTCCTTTATCATCCATGAAGTCAACTCCATCATTTACATAAACATTTGCATACTCACTGTTCCATGTTTCCTGTCCATCAACTTACTAAACCAGAACATGTATATAGTGTGAGTAGAGGACTGTCAACAATGTCAACTGACAGAGATGAATAGAAATATTTATTGATCAGTTCTAGACCTATGAGAAGAAACACTTATATTTAGGCCCACATAATCAGAGATTTAGAAAGAGGAGGGGGGAGGTTGCAGTTTTTGGAATGTTTGTCCATAACAATTTTATACTCAGCCATAACTTTTGAATGGGAGGTGATAGGGCTTTCAAATTTCATTTGTGTATTCCTAGTAAAGATCTTTCTTACAAACTTTTGACCTTTTGTGACATTGACCTTCATGTTTGACCTACTCTCAGGTAACAGCTAATTTACTAACAAAGGACCCAATGGAGTATTTATGTTTCACAAACATTGTTTTTAGTCCCCTACTGGCAAAGCTGGAGGGTTTGCTGGTAGGGGACTCTAATAGTAATTTTATTTACGTTAGTTAGAACTATTATTTGAAAATTTACTTTAGTCATACTCATTAACAAGTGAATTTCAAAGGCTGTCATAGAAAAGGTCTTTATAAATCTCTTAAACAGTTATTAGAACCTGTGATTTTTTAAGCAATTTCCTTTTGAATATGACCTACTTTCTATTCTGAAGTTTATAGCAAAAGTTGTTTGATATATATCAATTATTAAAATGATTCCTTCGGGGTTTTGTTTTATGTGACTACATCAGGATTCAGTTAAGAAAAAAAAAAAAGGAAAATTTGAATCAATTTGTCATTGGTGACATGCTTGAAGAGACTGAAAAGTGTAAAGTAAAAATTTAAAAGAAAAGAAATAAATGCATTTTATATGATAAGGAGTTAAATGATGAATGTGGTTAACATTTGACAAAACAAGTTATTATTTTTGTCAGAAATAGCTTTTCCATATATTTCAAAGGAAAATTTGATTTGTGTTTAGAAATCGGTGATGATTAAGACTGTTTACATGTATGTTAACGAGTCCAAAGCATTTCTCCTTCAAAAAAGATCAACCAATCAGAAAGAGCTTAAAACATTCGAAAAGCATTGATATGCAAAGTGGAAAAGTCCCATGTTTATTTTGCCAGGTGTCACCATGGTTAGGATGAGAGTAAGATGCATTTAATAGTGCAGTGCTGAAATTTATTCCAAGTTTTTTGATTGATATATTTTCAACATACAAGTATCAGACAATCGATGAATGTCAAGATTTGGGACTAGTAATAAGTCATCTATTTATGATATGGTAAGAAAATGTATGCAGTATCGATTATGATTGGTTCAAATTAATGTGAATAACAATTCTGTTCTTCAGCAAAGCAGGATGGAGGAGAGACTTGATGATGCAATACATGTGTTACGGCACCACGCAGGAGAACCACAGATGGGGGGAATGTCTGCACAACACCAGGGGGGATTACCCATGATGCACTCCTCACATTCCAACGGAATCAGTGGTATGGGGAGTTACCCCGCGATGGGCTCCATGTCCAGTCATATAGACCAAATGGTTAGTACTTCCTATATTGTATGTATATCATAAGACTGATTCTGTTTTGTAAACAATTTGTTCAAGAAGATTGTCAAACAAACATAATTATGGATCGCCTATTTGAGAACAAAATCTGAAGTTTTTTGTCTGTCATAATGTCAACTTCATACTGATTTTGATAGATTTACAAATTTTTGTTAAAAAATCAAATATCATCCAGGTAGTTTAGCTCATTTTGAACCAAAAAATAATTAACTTTTGTTAAAAAAATTAGTGAAAATTTCTGGATGAAGTTTTTGTCAAATTTTATTAGCTAAATTCTAGTTTCTAATATGCAAATGTCAAAATTTCCTCCAAAAGTTTTGACTATTCAATTTAAAGATAGGATTTACACAATATTGCTCCTAATTTACATATCTATAGATCAAAATAAGCTGTTTGTCACAGAATTAGAAACACAAAAATTACAGTGATTAGTATTCTTTCACAACATTTTATTATGACAAAACTGTCACTTGATTGATGGGAGTTGATATATAGGGTTTTATCGTAATAATTTATCACCCAAAATCAGCCCGTAGATGTGTAACTTTACGCAATTGGGAACATTAAAACTTCCATCTAATGGCCACTCCTTTTTTGCAGACCAGTTCCTACTGTTTTCTTTTCATGACAATTTTTTTGGCATTACCGAATTTATTAATAGTTTTTGTCACTTGTTATTTCCAATCTTAACGAGATTCCTGTAAAATCTTTTGAAGAAGAGAGTAGGCCTCCTTTGAAGTTTTAAGCATAATATTTATTAGTAACTAGGTAGTATGAATTATATTAGCATTTCATTACAAAGTGCCTGGTACAGTATGGCTGTGATTGACAGCTTTAAGGTAGGAAGATGAATTCCAAATAAAAACCAAGGGTCCTGTACACTTTAGAGAATATTGGCAATTTTGATGAATTTAGATTCCTAGATCGCCCGAAGGCTTCCAGCGTCATTTGCATGGACATATTTTTGGTATTTAGTCATGATTACTTGAGTCATAAATTTCCTTATATCCAAGAAATATTTCATTGAACATGGAATTAATGGGAAATGATTCAAGGAATTGTTATTTTGAAGTTTTTATGGTCCTATTTTGTAATTAAGTTCTTAAATTTCTAAAAGTACATTGTATACCAGATATGAATATTTTATTTGTTGAAGACAAATACGGGAAAGAAAAAAATATACAGCCAATGATACATGAGTATGTATTGCATGTCATAATATGACTTTGACAGATGTCATATTGTCTTTGAAATTTATTCCATCAAAGTGATGGGGAATTAGGAAAAATAATTTTTAGGAAAGACAGATTATATATCAGCATCTTTGTAGAATATATATTACATATAGTATCTGGAAATGTTGAATACTAAAGATTTCAACACATGTTCATGATTGCTACATAGAGAGTTCCTGTGAACAAAATTGTTTTAACAATCATGGAAACCAACCAACCAAATGTTAAGAGTGTCTGTTTGTGATGAGAATACCACACCCTCCTTCAGGGGGTAGGATGAATAATGTGTTTGTATATCTTAAATTGAAAATTCAGGCTTATGGTACCTAGGAAAGTGATGTTAAATTAATTTTCCTTGCTGATCTCTGTACAAATTTTACCAACGTTGACTTGTTTATTCATGTAAAATATTGGTGAATTTAAAAAAAGAGAGTTTCGTGTGGTCATCGAAATAGGTATTTCTTCAGACTTGCTTTATGTGTTACATGCAAAGAAAAAAAGATCACCTCAACAAGGAGATGTCTTTGGATCTGTCATTTGACTTCCTATCTCTCCTTTATGTAAAAGTCAAGTTACCTTTGCTGGGACATGGTCATTTTCAATTCACAAAACCTCATTGATTGAGTTCATAAAAGGGGGATGCAACATTTTGCTTGAAAATTAATTCTTTTAAAGTCTATTGGAATACTTATAAGCCTTTATACCTTGAAGTACTGTAGTATACGGATTCAGAATCCTTAATTTAACCTCCAAAAAATCAAGTATTTGAACTCTGCATTTTGTCAGCACCTTTCTGTTGGGTACATATAAATCTGTCAGTGATTTGATTTTATCTTGATAAATGCATCATACACAGAAAAAAGAAATATACTGACTCATTTTGAGTCTAGAGAAACATACTTAAAACTTTGAGTCAAGAGAAACATATTTATCTTGAGTTCAAAGGTCAGGGATGAAGGTCATACAATTTAGATTTGATACATGTCCTTTTGTAGAATTTGTTGAATGCGTTAACAGAAGTAATTTATGACTTTTATTTATCTTACAGGGAAGTCATCATGGATTATCAGAGGGTCGATCTAGCTCTGAACAAAAACCTACAGAGGGTAAGTTTCTGCTGTGTTGCGTTTCAAAATATTCGAATATTTTCTAGTTTAGTATATCAAAGTATTTTTTGAAAATGAATGTAAAAAGTACCTAAATAGTAGGTGCATTTCATGCACATTAAATTAATGCAAAACTAATGCATACTGCCTTAATATACAATTGTATAGAGATTTAATTATTGCTTTCAGTGCAATAAATTCATCAGGTTATATAACTGAGCCACCAGCACTTTTTACAAAGTTAAAAAATTAAACCAACAAACCATGAAAAGGTGATGCATGAGTTGGCTGAGCTCCACCTTTACTATGATAGACAGATTGACAGTCATTCTTTAACCTATTCACTAACCATCAAGCTTTATATTCTTATGCAGAAAAAGAAAGTAGCGTAAAGGATGAGAAGGGAGACAAAGCTGATGCTGAATCAATGAAAAGTGAAGGTAGCAGTTGTGAGGGAGGGAAGAGTGTTACATCCCCTGGTGCCAGTACTGGAGGACCTCCATCCAAAAGGTCACGGTGAGTTTGTGTTGTACAGAAAAGAATAATTAGTTCAGAAGGGTGTTGTTGTGGAGATACAGTTGTACAGAAAAGAATAATTAGTTCAGAAGGGTGTTGTTGGGGAGATACAGTTGTACCCAAAAGAATAATTAGTTCAGAAGGGTGTTGTTGGGGAGATACAGTTGTACCCAAAAGAATAATTAGTTCAGAAGGGTGTTGTTGTGGAGATACAGTTGTACCCAAAAGAATAATTAGTTCAGAAGGGTGTTGTTGTGGAGATACAGTTGTACCCAAAAGAATAATTAGTTCAGAAGGGTGTTGGTGGGGAGATATAGTTGTACCCAAAAGAATAATTAGTTCAGAAGGGTGTTGTTGGGGAGATACAGTTGTACCAAAAAGAATTATTAGTTCAGAAGGGTGTTGTTGGAGAGATACAGTTGTACCAAAAAGAATAATTACTTCAGAAGGGTGTTGGTGGGGAGATACAGTTGTACAGAAAAGAATAATTAGTTCAGAAGGGTGTTGTTGGGGAGATACAGAATCATTGAAGAAATAGTATCGGAAAGTAGATTTTGAATGGAAGGAATAGTATTGGAATTGAAACTTTAGTTAATTATAATAAAGGAAAATTCCTGAACATCAATGATTATAGCTCCCTTTATAATTTCAAAAATGATTGAATAATCTTTTGTCAAAGTTTAAAGACTAGTGAAGGCAAGAGGTAAATTGTTAAAGCAAAGGTTAAATTCTTGAATACATTAATCCACTTGCTAATTAACATTTTTTACATTTGGAAGAAACATAGTTTATGCAATGTTACAAAATTTATCTACAGGCGCACTGAAACAAATGACGAGGATGAATCTCCAGAGACCAAAGCTGAGAGGGAACGAATGAGGAGACAGGCTAATAACGCTAGAGAGAGGTAGGAACACTAAAACCTACTTACTGATCATGATGATAATTATCATTACTGTAAAGTGATGTTTAGGAATAATTATAATGCATACTTTGTTTATCTTTTCATGATATATCTTGTTCAGTAATAAATATATTCTGTGAAAATTGAAGTAAACAGTAGCTTTATTTATATTCTTTCCTTTTTATAAGCTTCTGTAACATTTTCTTAAAGAATGAAATATGTCTAATCTTTAAGTTGTTTCAATGGTGCATGACTTACTGCTTCTACTTTTGGCTTTACTCTACAGTTTGGCGATAAACCGTGTAAAATGATGGATTTCAATAAAGTAACTAATATGAACTCTCTTTCCTCCTGCAGTAGGCTATTTAAACACTGAAATGTATCATTTTTGTCACAGAAGCTCTGCATATCTTTGAGGGGATTATTTAAGCATGATTCTATAAAAACCTCCCATTCTTTATCAAAAATATGCATTTCTTATCAATGAAATTTTATATATTTTTTGCATTGGTATAATCTTTTTGAATTTTTCAGTGCTTTGTAATCTATTTAGCTTTTCTTAAATGGTTTCCTCATTGTAAATTTCCTCCATTTCTCATCTGATTTTGATATATTTTTCTGAAATAGGGACGTTTTGGAAGCTTCATTTTCTTTCTTCACATTGAAATTGATATATGCCTAACTATAGATTTTACTCTACAGAATACGAGTTCGTGACATAAATGATGCATTCAAAGAGTTAGGCCAAACTGTAGCCCTCCACAATACGAACACTCAGCCCCTGACAAAAGTAATGATCTTACAACAAGCCGTGAATATTATAGCAACTTTAGAACAGCGTGTCCGAGGTTAGTTTGCCCAATAGCTGTTGTCCAACCTCAGGGTCATCTCCCTATTGTCTGATCTGCACAACCACCATACACAGCTATATCTGATCTTTAGAGCTACAGTATGTAGCGGTCAGTCAGTACTTGGGGAGGGGGAGGTATCACATTAGGGAAATTGAATGGCACGAAATGTCATGTAGATCAGGCATTCCACGGAGGTCTCCCTGTTTGGTGTCAGTTGGATTTAAATCCTAACATTTTTGAATTGCAGAGTTCGTGTTCGAGATATAAATGAAGCTTTTAAGGAGCTAGGTCAGATGGTGGCCCTTCAGTCAGGGAGTTCCCAACCTCTGACAAAGCTCATGATTCTCCAGCATGCTGTCGGCATTATTACAAACTTGGAACAGCAGGTTCGAGGTCAGTGAACACGTGTCTGTAGCCCATGTTCTCTGTATCTGTCCAAGACACATTGATACCACAATATGCACTTTCTCGTGGTGGACACCATAATAATTTGAAGCAAAAACTGCAAAATTTTGAAAGAAAAGTACCGTCTCTTGGAATATCAAGAAAATCTGTACAGCTGAATTTATCTTTTCCTTTTGGGGTAATCTTCATTACTGCTTTAAGGTACACCACGTTTTAGTGCTTTTGTGCGTTTCAGTGTTCCATCAACAGAGAACATCTTTTGAGAGCATAGATTGTTGAAACTGAAGACTGATTCAACATTTTTACAGGATACGGGTGAGAGATATAAATGAAGCGTTTAAAGAGTTAGGCCAAATGGTCACACTCCATTCCGGAACAAGTCAACCTCTGACCAAACTGATGATCTTACAGCACGCTGTTAATGTAATTACCTCCCTTGAACGGCAAGTGAGAGGTCTGTGTCACATGACCGTCCGGTGACCTACTGTAGTCATGTTCACAATTGTAAATGACACTATGTTAACAAAGTGGTTGGACTGCTATGGAATGTTTGTGTAATCATTACATTGCTTTATACAAACACAGCATGCATCAGGCACTAGTAAACATGAACTATACATGCTTGAATCACTAAGGAGCAAGCGTAATTACACTTGTCTTGTTTTATCGATCATTGATGGTCTATGATAGAGGATATATCTCATTAAGTTGATCCAAGGTAAGAAGTATGTAAATGGATGTACATGTATTATGTGCACATGTGAATTGTTGAAAGTTTGTCGTTTGATCAACTGATGATGAGAGGTAAGTCTTTGACTACAAGCATGTGGCTCTATGAACACCACTCAGAATCGTTTGGAGTACCCGGTAGTATTGGTAGCTGAGGTTTTATATTGATGTTGGCTATATACATGTATTATTCCACAAAAAAAAACACTTGTGAAAAGTTAATAAATTTTATCTCAATTCATGTGATTATAATCATTAAAGAGTTATATTTCATTAAGTATGAAGTTAACGAAAAAGATTTGTTATAATGAGTCATACTTTTAGTTTTATATAATTAATTGGTAATTGATGAAAAGAAATACAAAGATGGACATAGAAAATTTTTGAATTTGAATACATAAAAACATAGAACTTTGAGACATTTTCAATTGTAGTTCATTGCCTCATATCCCCTTTTATATTTTCAGAACGGAATTTAAACCCTAAGGCAGCATGTTTAAAGAGGCGAGAAGAGGAGAAGACAGAAGAATTGCCAGGTAGAGGTGGTCTATCTGCAGATGATCTCGTCTCACAGCCACCTGGCCTTACAGGTAAGGTACGCAACTTGTTGCTACCGTCATACTTACTTCTCTTCCTTATTTTTTCTACTTAATACATTACTATCATATCACTGATGCAAAAGTCACCTCTATTATGATACTTTCCTCCCTCTGTAATCTTGTATACTTGAAAGTTTAATTCATTTCAAGAAAATTTGTCCAAGTGTAATTGTAAATTTATACTTGAAATACTTAAGCATTCTTTCAATAAAAAAAATGAGAGGGAAAAAAAAAGGAATTTTCATTGTCAGAGAAATTGATTTAACCAAGAGCTCAGTATAAAAATAGAAAATCACATCATATCAACATTAGATTTCAGTGTACAACAAACAAGTATATTTTGTAGGTCCTTCTTCCATGAATGCCATGGGAGGGTGTCGAGGAGGGGGAGGGGGGCGACTAGGAGATCCCCCAAGTCTCCATAGTGCTTTCCAGTATCTGTCTGGGCAAGAGAACAGTCCATACATGATGAATGACAGTGCAAAGTATTCAGACATGAAATATCCTGGACAGGACTCGAACACCACACATAAATGTGGCAAGTCATTAGACTCGGACATGTCAATGGGGGGCATGGGAATGCCGCCAGTCTCAGATCATTGTGGTACGGACATGAGTATGTTATCGCGTGGTATGGGAGGAGACCCAGGAACTCCAGGATGTTGATAAAGCCCACTGAGACCAAGCGAACAGAATTCTCAGGACTTGTTACGGTGCTGAGTAACGGAGATCAGCAACGGCCAAGGATGTTCACGATCTGATTCTAGCATTATAACTTTGTGCCTGCGAATGTAGCCGAGAATTTCTTCACTTGGTTTCATGCGTACAAATTTTTATTTCTCATAGTGTGGAAGAAGAAAATCTGATATTTCATTATCATGACAAGTCTGTGTAAAAGTGTAATAGCTATGTGTAAATACATCATATCTCTTGGTTATACAGCAATATGACATATAGATATCAATCTAATGTTATGTATGGAAAAAGGGCCTGCTAGCTCAATTAACTGCCAAATATATTTGTACCGTTTGGTTGTGAATCTTTCGTCTTGGTGAATTGTCATTGTTGGAATGGTTGAGAGTACTAGAGCCATTTTCTACATTTCAAGCTCTAAAACTAGGTTGTGTTCATTGGTAAGGATTCTTCCTCGGATTATAAGTTGTTTGAGTTTCTCATTATTATTCTCTGTTCATTTCTTTGACAAACCTCATTACCGGGCTCTTCGCTCAGATAAACCATTTATTTGTGAAATGTCCTCCAAGTTAGATCTCACTTATGCTTGCGTTTGTTAAGAATGTTCACTCGATTCTTTGTCTTTACGTACTTTTGCTACATTAATGATAAAAAATGTCATGATGGAAAATTATTAGTTAGTTAATGAGTATGTTGGTGCATTTAATGTTTGTTTCATGAGTATGTATATATATATATATATATTTTGAGCTGTTTTCCCCTGGCCTAGCCAAAATATTTTATTTGGGGCCTGAAATGGGGTTTATTCTTTATTTTCTGAGGATATGATCAAAAGAAGGGGCATTACAAATATTACCATTGACAGGTTGTGGCCCTGAGCATTCTTTCATCTTTTTTTTTTCTTTTTTTTAAATCTAAACAATTCATTGTGCTTCCATAAAGTTAAATCAGCATTTCGACGGTCTCTTGTTTTATTTTGTTTCGGTTTTACTCCCCATTTTTGGCCTCGGTGTAAAACATTCATTATTAGTAAAGGCCTTGTTTTAGACATAGTTTTACAAGCAATTTTATTGTAATAATGTACAGATTGATGAGATGACTTCAGTGCCTATGTACAGCTATAAATCCAGGCGATTTCCTTTGATTACCAACAATATTAGTATTACGGAGATGATAGATGTGTATTATCTTACTCTTCATGTTTAGAAGAAAAAAAAAAATCTTGCTATTGTTATTGATTTAAAGCATTTTCAGAACCAAAATGCATTTCTGAGATGAATTAGAATGATTTTGTTGTATGTTTGACTATATATATGTATATTATATTTAGTATATTTATCAAAACATACAACTTTAAAGTCCATTGAATATTGAATTATGAAAGTTCTATTTTTATGAATATGATAATTTTTCAGTTTACGACATACTTGGGAACGTTACCAAATTATTTTTATGTATGATCATGACAGTGACTAAATGAAGAGCTGAACCATGTTAACTGACTTAATTATGAAATAACCTCTATTTTATACTTTGATACATACTATTCGATATTATGGTATGGTGTTATTCACCTGTCTATCTGTCCTACTTATCAATTAAGGCGGAAACAGACTGAACTTTGCCCTTAGATCTTTAGACTTGCTACAAATTATTACCATGACAATATAATATCCCTGTAGAGTTTTAAGGTAGTGACATGGGTCAAGGTCACATACATTTTCAAACTTGCCAAGAATGATAAAAATTGAAGAAAAAGAATTCAAATTATTATCAAGATCAGATGTCAAGGTCAATGTAGTAAAACTTTGCGGCCAGCATACAGATTAAAATATTTGCCTTATTTACCAAGAAGGGTCACCTTGGCAAGAAAAAGAATTTTATTGTTTAGTGTCAAAGTTCACAGCTCCCCCCCCTCCCCCCTAAAAAGTGAATTAATTGATGGGCATATATTGTGAGTGGCTTTTACTGTACTATTGTCTACAAGTTCTCCATTCATTGTATCTGTTGATAATTGTTTTGTTTTAACATCTTCAGGAAATATTCCCCACTTGAATTTAAGTATTGGTTAATTTTGGGGCTCTCTGAATGTTTACCTTGAGATTTATGAGTAATTATGTAAAGCAATCTCGTAGTCTTCATTTATCAATTTATTAACCATATTTCAAAAGTGCTGCTTCATGATGAAGATACTAGTATAGATAAGAAACACGTGTGTATAGTTCATTTGTGAATTGTACTCTGCAAAGTAAGATCTCACACATTTCATTGTATGGTTCCCCATCATGTTACTTATTGCATTAATTTATTTCAATATTTTTTTTCTTAAAAATTTCATATTTCTTCAGATGGTTGAGATGTGGGAATTTTTAAAATTCTTTTAATATTCAAGGCATAAGACTTTGGTATTGAATCAAGTGATTTAAACAAAAGTAAAAAGCATAAAAGTGTAAGATATATGTAACCAATTCAAATTAACAGCTTATCTACTGAACAAAAGTCCAGTCTGACAATGTATGTACACAATGTTTAGAACAAAAGTTTTATATAGGTTGAAGCGTCATATGCTCATATGTTTATATGAATTCTAGAAAAACCAAATTTTTAATGCTGTTTTATAAGCACATAATGTGTTTGTTAGTTTGACATCCTTGTTTACTTCCCTTTATAAGAGTGACTTTGTAACATAATGATGGTCTGCTGACAAAGCATAAATAAAGCATAAAGAAATATATGCCATCCTCTTCTCGTTTTTAGCCAAATTGCAGAGCAAAACTTCATGTATGGACAAACCAGGGATAAATGTTGAAGAACATGATAAGTGATAATGATAATTAAACCGCCAAATCAGGGATTGGTTTGTCAAGAATGCCAAACTATGATGAATTTATCACAAAACCATGGACAGTTAAATCTGCAAATCTATATTGTAAATGTGAATTTGTTGAGGAAAACAAAGATCTCAAATTAAAAATTGTTTGATCTACATGAATATCAATCCTCAAAGCAGTGTAAAGTTATTTTAGAGTTTTTCAAACGATTGCTTGAAAAAAAAAACAGTTTGGAAAATGGGTTTATACGTCTTTCTATCAAGTCTGGTTCCAAAATATGTTAATTTCTTCAAAAATCCAAGATGGCCGCTAAAAGACCACGTGGCCGGGGAATTTTTTTTGGGAACATTGATTTTCGTATTCCTGACATCAAAAGGCTTCTAAAAATGTATGGTAAAAAATTAGCATCCAAGGGTGTATGGAGAAGGCCCCATTCCTACCCATTTATAAGGGGACAACCCTTTGATCCGGGGGGGGCTGGCAATTTTCTTCGGGTCAGATTATTTGTTTTCAACAAAGAGTCGGCCGTATTATTTATTTTCCGGTCAGAATATTAATTTTCACCCTCTAACAATCCAAAGCAAAAAAACAACAACAACCCCACAGTGACATTAATTTATGGGAGCTAAAAACTTTTGTCTAAGAATTTCAATTATGTATTTGAATTCATCTAAATTAATTATTTTCAGAGTGAAAGACTTTCTGGGGTATGCCCAAGAAAGATTTTGTTAAGTACTAAACGGGTAGTTTTAATTTGTAATACATGTGTAATGTACCATTCCTGTAAGACTTGAAGCTTAGCATAATTGATTAAATGAAAATGCATTCAATTTAGTGGGTATATATGCTTATTTTAATGAAAACGCATTGTTATACACTATAACATTAGAACGAGCCTGAAAAAAAACTGTGCGTATGAAAAAAAATTGTGGGTGTGTCGCTAATTTGTTTCGGTAGAAGGCGAGCGAAGCGAGCCACAATTTTTTTGAATTTTAAGAAATGTAGGCCAGAATATTTAGTTTGGTCAGATTATTTTCAACATTTTCTGGGTTAGAATATTTAATTCCAAAAAGTGCCAACCCCCTCCCCCCCTCAGAATCAAATGGTCGTCCCCTAAGGGTGTGTCATGACCTTTGAACCGAGCTTAAAGGTCAAGGTCACAATAAACAGCATAGGCAAAACCTTGTCCGGGGTATAACTCCTTCCCCTTGATTTCAATAATATGTTAAACGTCTTCAAAAAGCAGATAAATTTACAGCATAGACCAGAGTATTAAACCCTCGTCAGTGATCCTCAATCCAAATGATGAAGCATTGCCAAATTCTGTGAAAATTATGTCCAAAATGTACCGAAAGATGTAGTAATATGGCGGGGATATGATACTACAGGACCCAGGTGTCAGAAATTTCAGAAAATTTTGTATACAGGAATTATTGAATGCGTTTGAAGAAACGACCAACCGAAATTGATCAAACTTGGCTACATGTGCCCTCGGGGACTCCTGGTCCACCAGCAGTGACACTCAACAAGTGGTACAAATGTTAAACGTCTTCAAATTCATAAGCATCATTAGATGAATTTACGGCATGAACCAGACATACACGTTTTGGGTATTAATCCCTCGTCGGTGTTTCACAGAAATGTTTCGTTTGCGATAACCTTAAACCATTAGTGATACATTTTCCGGAGAATAACTCCTCATCCTATTGACAGATTTCAATAATATTTCACAGAAATGTTTCTTATGACTTAAGGGCACATGTCATGACATTGAACCAAGCTCATAGATCAAACGTCAAGGTCACAATAAACAGTATGGTCAAAACATTATCTGGGGCATAACTCCCCCCCCCCCCCCCCCCCCCCTCCCTCACCCTTTGCTTGGATTTCAACAATATTTCACACAAATGTTGCTTATGACGTAAGGATGTGTCATGACCTTGAATTAAGGTCTAAGTGCAATGTCACAATAGGCACTTGACATTGATCTAAGATAACTTTTCAAAGAATATTGCTGCCGGGGGGGGGGGGGGGGGGTCGTCCCGATAGGGGCGACGATCTAGTTGTATTTCTTCTGAAAATACAGTACCATGACTCTAGACTCAATTATCTTGACCTTGAACTGACCTTCTTTAAATAACTTAAACCTTAGTCATATATATAGTAAGCCATAGTTAATAGTTCTTTGCTATTTCACATGTAGATTCCTGGCCTGAGGTTTATATGAAACCATCGCTTGACCTTTGACTTTGGCCTTCTTGGAAAATGTGGATGTTCAGAAAACGTGGACACAATAGTTGATGTATAATTCACACCGGAACAATAAACTGGCAAATGATATATTAAAATAGCAATTGTATAGCAGATAAGTCTTTGCCAAATTTATTATTGGTCAGATATCCAAGTTAAATCTGTCATACACTTCTGTCCGTCTGATCATCTGCCTTGCATCAACAGTTTTGTTCAGGTAGATATGATGTATCCAAGTTTGACTACCACGATGAGATTTTTTTCATATATGTATACACAATGTTGAAGAGGAACTCGTCGCTGAAATTAAATTTACTTTTTGCGGGAGGTGGGGGTGGTGTTATTGAGAGCGTCATGGTAGTACTTACCACCATGCAACTAGAAAAAAGGAGATAATTCCCTTGTTTCAGATGGCGATGTAGCTTTAAAATGAATGTCCATTACCATAGTATAGGTCATTGTTTAGTTATTTGGGTCATATAACCTATCTGATAATAAAATGATAAATACAGTATTGTGTTGTAGTGTTTATTCTTGATGACATATATTTATTAGTACATTGTACCCCTGCCATGAACTTTGACTTGTCCGTCGTTCTACGTTTAGTATTACATCTACAGTTAAGTATTGAATCTAAGATGATAACTCAAGAAGAGCACCTTTTCACCTATCCAAGACAAAAGATACATGATTACGTATCAGAAGGGAAAGAATCCTATTGCTTTTGGGGGTCAGTAGGTCAAAGTCACTTCTAGGAA
The DNA here is from genome assembly GCA_028142955.1 of Pinctada fucata. Taxonomy (NCBI): domain Eukaryota; kingdom Metazoa; phylum Mollusca; class Bivalvia; order Pterioida; family Pteriidae; genus Pinctada; species Pinctada fucata. The sequence goes on from AP027105.1 coordinate 50,479,337, forward strand.
CAAAATAATATGAAAAACATATGTTGGAATCAGGATAATAATCTACAACTATTTCCCCGTCTTGCCAGGAAGAGAAGAAACATTTTGATTTTGGATGTCAATGGATCAATGGTCAAGGTCACTACTAGGAAAAACTCTCGTAGAATAATTGCTCTATTTGATTTCTAAAAAAATAGCAATCCAAGGAATGCTTGTGTCGCCTGCGAAGCGGATTTTTTTTATATTGAAAATAGGTCAAATATCAAGGGCAAGGTCACTAGGTCAGAAATTATGGAATGTTTAGAAAGGTCTTTTCATAAGGAATACAAATGTGAAATATCAAAGCCCTATCACTTACCACTCAAAAGATATAGCTAATCTTAGATTTGTTGAAAAGTAGGTCAAATATATAGGGCAAGTGCACGAGGTAAAAAATGATGGTTTGTGAAGAAAGGTCTTGTCACATGGAATGCACATGTGAAATATCAAAGCTTATCACTCAGCAATAAAAAGAAATAGCCAATCTAAGATTTTTTGAAAAGTAGGTCAAATATCTAGGTCAAGGTCATGAGGTCAAAAGTTATGATATGTGTAGAAAGGCCTTGTCACAAAAAGGAATACACATATGAAATATCAAAGCCCTATCACTTACCAATCAAAAGAAATAGCAAATCTAAAATTTTTTGAAAAGTAGGTCAAATATCTAGGTAAAGGTCACGAGGTCAAAATTATGGTATGTGTAGAAAGGTATTGTCATAAGGAATACACAAGAGAAATATCAAAGCCCTATCACTTGCCAATCAAAAGATATAGCCAATCTTGGATTTTTTTAAAAAGTAGGTCAAATATCTAGGTCAAGGTCATAAGGTAAAAAAAAAATATAGTATGCGAAGAAAGGGCTTGTCTCAAGAAATACCCATGTGAAATATCAAAGCCCTATCACTTACCAATCAAGAGATATAGCCAATATTAGATTTTGAGAAAAGTAGGTCAAATATCTAGGTCAAGGTCACAAGGTCAAAAATCATGATATGTGTAGAAAGGTCTTGTCACAAGGAATACACATGTGAAATATCAAAGCCCTATCACAAACCAATCAAGAGATATAGCCAATATTAGATTTTTAGAAAAGTCGGTCAAATATCTAGGTCAAGGTCACAAGGTCCAAAATTATGATATGTGTAGAAAGGTCTTGTCACAAGGAATACACATGTGAAATATCAAAGCCCTATCACTTACCAATCAAAAGTTATGGGGTGTGACACCCAAGTGTGACAGACAGACGGACAGACAGACAGACGGACAGACGGACAACGGACAAAGTGATCCCTAAGTGTCGCTGTGCTTCGCAGGCGACACAAAAACCCTTTCTACTATCAATCCAAATTTGTTTATATATAGAACCTTATCAATAAAGAGTAGCTCTATCGATTTTGGGGTCGATAAACCAAAGGTCATGGTCACGGTTAGGAAAAGCAGACACATAACGATGAATCAACTGCCCTTTAACTAATTTATCCAAAGATGGATCTTTATGGTCACTGAATACAACGAGGTTCAGACAAATTTTGTCATAGGGGTCAATAGGTCAAGGTCACTTTACCTTTTCTTTTACAGTGGAGGCATTTTCTAGTTTTCTGTCTACTAATATATGAGGATTCTGTGGCTGGCTATAGTCCTATTATATATAGATTAGTGGTATAAATATTGTGGTGGCAAATACAAAAGGGTAAACATTAGATAATTTATTTGGGCGGGTTCATTTGGTCTACATTATCTAAGTTATCACATAGACAATCACGTTTAACATATCACTTGATCAATATACTTACTATTGTGTTCCATTTGTGACGGTCAAGGTTTCTATAATAAAAGTACTATTGTCATATTTGCACACACTATAAACATGGAAAAGGCTATATTTCTTTGTCTCATTGTCATGGCAACTGCGGATACACCAAGAAATGTCAGTGCATCGACAGGTATGTGATTCTCCATTGACCCTTTTTTACACCAAGAAATGTCAGTGCATCGACAGGTATGTGATTCTCCATTGACCCTTTTTTATACCAAGAAATGTCAGTGCATCGACAGGTATGTGATTCTCCATTGACCCTTTTTTACACCAAGAAATGTCAGTGCATCGACAGGTATGTGATTCTCCATTGACCCTTTTTTACACCAAGAAATGTCAGTGCATCGACAGGTATGTGATTCTCCATACACCAAGAAATGTCAGTGCATCGACAGGTATGTGATTCTCCATAGACCCTTTTTACATCAAGAAATGCCAGTGCATCGACAGGTATGTGATTCTCCATTGACCCTTTTTTATACCAAGAAATGTCAGTGCATCGACAGGTATGTGATTCTCCATTGACCCTTTTTTACACCAAGAAATGTCAGTGCATCGACAGGTATGTGATTCTCCATTGACCCTTTTTTATACCAAGAAATGTCAGTGCATCGACAGGTATGTGATTCTCCATTGACCCTTTTTACACCAAGAAATGTCAGTGCATCGACAAGTATGTGATTCTCCATAGACCCTTTTTTACACCAAGAAATGTCAGTGCATCGACAGGTATGTAATTCTCCATAGACCCTTTTTACACCAAGAAATGTCAGTGCATCGACAAGTATGTGATTCTCCATAGACCCTTTTTTACACCAAGAAATGTCAGTGCATCGACAGGTATGTGATCCTTCATAGACCCTTTTTTACACCAAGAAATGTCAGTGCATCGACAAGTATGTGATTCTCCATAGACCCTTTTTTACACCAAGAAATGTCAGTGCATCGACAGGTATGTGATTCTCCATAGACCCTTTTTTACACCAAGAAATGTCAGTGCATCGACAGGTATGTGATTCTTCATAGACCCTTTTTTACACCAAGAAATGTCAGTGCATCGACAGGTATGTGATTCTTCATAGACCCTTTTTTACATCAAGAAATGTCATTGCATCGACAAGTATGTGATTCTCCATAGACCCTTTTTTACACCAAGAAATGTCAGTGCATCGACAGGTATGTGATTCTCCATAGACCCTTTTTTACTCCAAGAAATGTCAGTGCATCGACAGGTATGTGATTCTTCATAGACCTTTTTGAAATTCTACATACTAATATATTACACAAGTTTACAATCGTATAGTCTTTGTTCTCATCAGGTTTGACTGTGTTTAGCTAAATAAAGAAGTTGTTAGCATTCGCCTTAAAAAACTAAATTAATGAGTTTTTAATTGTATGAAGTTGTGTTGTTAGAGCGGTCAACTCCTGCGTACCTTCTTGGCTACACCTTCAGAAGGACAAAAATCATCCGGTGGAAAAACTTTATTCTAAATATATAATCATTTTAAACAAGTCATGTCATATATTTTCATTCAGAATTTTACAATACAGACAATGTCTTGCCAGACACCTTGCCAAAGAAGAATGCCTGGACCTTAACACCGGAGTCGGGCGAGGGACTAAGCGAGTCTGAGAGGATACTGGTCATCTCTCTACTAGTGGTACTGTCCTTGACCAATGTCATACTGACCATCTGTGTGGTCATCACATGCAAGAAAAATGCCAGAGAAAGGTCAGAGGGATCTTTCTATTTTTTTTTTTATCAATGTTGAATCATATGTATACTGTACAAAGTACATATATGCTTCTTTTATAACATAACATAATACAATAATTATTGGCAAACAGAAGTGGACACAATAGTAATAACCATCACGTATGTTTCATTTCCTGATATTCTTTTACTATGTATATATAAACATGAATAATAATTATTGGTCAACAACAGTGGACATAATAATCATAATCATATCTGTTCCGTTTCATAACATTCTGTTTTGCTCCATTTCTGATATTTTGTCTATTTTGTTTCACAGAAACGGTACAAAGATCAAAACAGTGAATATGCAGCCACGTTTACTTGAAGATTTAAGGTACTCACAAATTATTCTTTTGTTTTAATCATGATAAAACTTTCCAAAAATATTTATTTGACGCGATTCTGAAAAAAAGTTTTTGTTCTTTATTGTCTTGTTTCGCAATTTATTTTTCCTTCTAATTGATTTACTTACTCAAGCAAAAATCAGAGAGTTTTTATATTAGTTTGAAGTGTAAATACTGAGTATTGTGTGCTTCATACGTAGTTTATGCACATTAATTGTTAAATACATATTCCTACATTGTTACAGAGATGGGGTTCGTTTGTCCAAGTCAAGACTTAACTCACGGTACCACAACACTAGACAGTTTCCAAGCAATGCTTACGAACTACAGGAATGTCCAACGGACGGACAGACTACAGACACGGCGCAAACATTCAGACAGAAATCTGATCAAATCCAAACACCAAAACACGCCCGTTTGTCGCAGTCTGGCCTTCACAAAACTCCACATCTCCAGAGGAGCATTTCCATGGACCCTAGGGTGGCGTCTTTTCAACCGAGTGATTCCTCTCATTCCATCAACCGCCAAGTTTCGTTCTCTTCGCTTCCTGGAAACATGGCTGCTGGGGACACTCGATTGGATAGGGAGAAATCCCTACGGCAAAGTAGAAAAGGCCGTCATGACGGGCCAAAAGAGCCCCTCAGACGAATCAACAGCGGTCACGGTGCCGCATCTACAAAACCTGTTAATGAGGTGCAACCACCCAATCTTCATCGAGATGTACATTTGTGACCGTTGAAGATACCACTATGAGTCTCAAATTTCAGGACTATTTACTTTGTTTGGAAGGTTACAGATCTATTTAGATGATGTTTACAGCCAGTTTGGGAACATGTTTTATTAGTGCAAAATAACTTATTTGTATAATATGGATTTTTAAATGAATAATCAGTGTCGATTCTGAATGTTTTTAACATTAAAACATTTTATTTATTTGTACCTGAATTTATAACAGAGAATCCATTTCAAGATTATGACATCGCCAAATATCCCATAAAGAACCTGCTGGCGAACTTTGCATCATGGCGTCATAATTCAACGTGCTGTTCAAAGGGGGGTTTGGTTATTACGACATAATACCAAAGCCATGTTAGACATTAATTTTGGCGATCTATGGTCTTGTCAGTCTGCAACTTTGTAAGCATTCCCTCCTCAAATGCTGATTTAATAAACATCTATATTATATTTCAATTCCGGGTGATGATTTTATGTATTTACTATTATTTTGTTTTGTTTTCAACTCTACAAGACTATACACTTGTCAGCATCTCAGAATTAAGTAAGGGTCCTTTAAACGTTTACTAAGGTCATTTCTTGTTTTTATTCTGTTTTGCGTCCTTTTGAAATGAAGAAAGCAACCAGCCAGTCAGGGAGAAAAACAAACAAGCATATAAAACAAAGTTTCAATTTCATATTGTGTAGCTATTTGACATCTTACAGAAACTTTTTTCATTTGATTATTGACAGATTTAAGTCAACAAAATAATGATAGATAATACAATGTCTTGGATCAATGCATTACTTTTACATTTTTACAAGAAATATAAAATATTAAACGATTTCTACTTAATTTTTGTAGAAAATACATTTAATTTGCAAGATATTTAATTATTTTAATTTTGTTTTGTGACGTTGGGCTCAAAACCAGTACCAGCACGAGAACGCAAAACAGAAAATAACAAAGCAATGGCCTAATTTAGATATTTTGTGGATTTTTGTTGTGTTCGTATATCACCTCAGTCAAACGAACGAAACGTATAATGTTTTATGAATTTTCCTCATATACATGTATCTTGTATTTTCCCCTACTGCCCTAGCTTTTTGTCTTGTTTTGCCATTTACTCGTACATTAGTCTCTAAAATATAAACTGTGATTGTCTTGTTTGAATGGCTAGATCGTCGTTGGGATACTATTAGTTATTAGGTTTGTTACTGACCTTACACGGAAATCTGTCGGGTTGATAAAGCCCATAGAAGGCGAGGCGCTTGCGCCGAGCCTTCTATGGGCTTTATCAACCCGACAGATTTCCGTGTAAGGTCAGTAACAAACCTAATAACTGATTTGTTTTGTCGAGGACCATTTTGACATGGTGATTCCTACTGTCCTCCTGCTTTACCAAGCAATAGTGCTGTAAAGTTTTACCCAGTTTTGCTAATTGTCGGCCATTGCCTTACAAATTTTTGAAACTGACTTTCCACAAGAATTTGTCGGGCAGTCACATGACCAAATTCAAGCATTCCCATTGGGTCAAACTAGTCCGAGGCAAAACAATTTTACTGACAAGGCTCCTGGAGGCAATCGGTGCTTTCTGTTTCTAGAACCCCATCCCCGCCCTTTGTACCATGTGATATATCAGTATGACATATATACAATATATATACAATATTTACAATACATACACGCCATGCAGAGTGTGACCCCAACAATAAACGTGTTCCTTTCTCATTTTTTCTACATAATATAATATCTACCAAAATTACGTTATTCCTTCACATTTTGTACACTAAGCATTGAACTGAATTAATTTAAAAACACTAGGTCTTATATAGTAATACCTTTTTGAAATATTTTCTTCTAATATCAATATAAAAATGACATTGTAAAATAAAATGAAATTAATCCTCAATTTCGTTTTGTTCACACATTTGGCATAAACGGTTCCTTCTTTGAATATTTCTGTCTACCAGCTTCTATATTCAAAGCATGTGCTGATATTCTAAATGTGATAAATTTCTCGAAGGTGTAAATAATGGGTTTTAGTTAATGAAATTGTAAGGAAAAATGACTGACTAGATGCTGGTAAAAAACGTCTTTAGAAGAATGTGAAATACGAGCAAAAGAATTTTGTACATATACATCTCTTAATTTCAAAGGCATGTATTGGTGATAAATTCGATTCCCAAAGAAAATCTAAACCTAAATTTTCTCTAACTCTTTCCTAATTTCACAATTCCATGGATCTTTAATTTCATATTTCTCTTCATAACATGCTTGTAGTAAACAATTGCCATGTACATTGTGTTTCAATTTGAACCAATATTTAAATCTATGAAAAATTAAAGGAAATCTTCAAAGTTCACAATAAACTAAGTTCACTCTGGGTTTCAATATTAAGTTTGTCATGAGTAGAAAAAAAGCGCATAAAAAGCGTTTCTGCCTTGTTCTGCTCCATGTGTTTGTGTTTTAAAAAAATTTCCATTATAATTGAGCGACATTCCTAAATATTTAAAATTTACAACATCTAATTTACATCCACCATAATACCAGATTTCTTCTTTTCTTAATTTTCCTCCGTTTCTGAAAATCATAACTTTTGTTTTTCACACATTTACACTTTTATACTTTTCTAAAGATGATAGCATTTACTGTAAACCTTCCTGACTCTCAGACATTAAAATCATATCATCAGCATACATAAGTAAAAATAGATTTATCATTTGTAGTTCAATAGATTCACATTCATCTTTTAATTAATAAAATCAATTTCAAAAGGGAAAACCTAATGGGGGAGAGTACCTCCCCTTGCAAAAGACCGAAATTTGTACTTAGTTCCCCTTTGTATTTAACACAAGATTTTACAATTTCTTATAAGGAAGTAGGACTTTTCAAGAAATTTTCAAAAAATTTCCACAAATTTCTATATGCATTATTTTTTTGCCAAAGTTTAGTTCTATCTACAAAATCAAAGGCCTTTTTAAAATCAATAAAACAACAGTATAGTCTTTTCTTACTCTTTATTGTTTTGTTAAGGTATCCGATATACAATAGGGCATTTTTCCATGCCTGGTAAGGTACTATAAACTATATATTTTCTGAAAGGTTATAATGCCCACTGCTCAGAAATAATAATTTTGGGACCAGAAAAACAAAGGGGAATAACTGGTGAAGCATTTAAATTGTCTATTTTCTCTATATAACATATGCAAAATAACGAAGTTGTACAAGAGTTTTTCCACTTTGATTTTTATAAGCCCTGGGAGTCTTATATCTGAACTCAGGGCATCATTACCTTTCAGAAAATATATAGTTTATAGGCATAGAAATTACCATACTTTACAATGGAGATGATTAAAACGCTGTGTAAAATGACTCAATTGTACAATGGATACCTTAATGACTTAAAATACAAGTAGAGTTTAAAGTTTATGTAAACATGGGAGTAAAATTTCTCTACATCTCATGAAAATTTCATTGATGATGAAATCTTCACTACAACTCTTATTTGATCTTAAATTACTTTATCAACATCCAATTCTACATTCGCTACATTATTGTCAAGGTCAAAAGTATTGGTACCATTTTCTATATTTTCATTACACAACATATTCTTAAAATGAGTTGCAAAGTCATCGTTTGTTAAATTAGAATTGGTATTTTACCTTTTCTCTTAAATCATTTCTAAAACTGCTTTGGATTAGCTGTTTTCAGAAAGCTTAGCATATTTAATTCTTTCTCTTATAAATTATTTTAAGTTTACTTCCATATTTCTTATATTGACGTTTGGTATCCATCAGAGTCTTGTGATTTTCATCCGAGTTACGATGATTGAATTTTTTTCAATGCATTAATATATTCTATATAAAGTTTCTTACAGCAATCATTAAACCAAGGTTTATTTTCTTTGACAGTAAATTCAACATTGCTGTCCTTCGGCAAAATAGAAGGATTCAGTGCAAGAAACATGCACGTTTCGAATGTTTTGTAATCCGTGGTTCATCAAACCTTACTTACGCAGTATTTTGGGGCGATTCCCACAGCTTGGTAAAAGAAAGGAGGGATCCAGGACTCGGTTCCATTTTGGTAAAAGAAAGGAGTGATCCAGGACTCGGTTTTAGCACCCACAGCAAGAAGAAATAAGCTTAAAATGCATCAAAGATGCAAAGTGCCGAGTTGCAAAACTTGAATGGTCTCGACAGATGGGAAGCATCACAGACACGTTTCAGGTTGATACACATTCATATATAATTCAGAAACCAAATCAATTACCCAAGTCCTATGAATTTGACCTTTGCTCTTTTGATCCCAAAATCAATAGGGGTCATCCTTGATTCATGGAAAACATTTCTGACAAGTTTCATGATTAAAGGTGCAATACATGCCCAAATATAGTCCCGAAACTATTTTCAATTATCAGAATCCTATGACCTTGACCTTTGGATGCAAAAATCACAAGGGGTCATACTTGATTCATGGGAAACATTTCCGGAACATTTCATGATCATAGATGCAATACAGGCTCAAATATTATCTGGAAACCATTTTCAATCATCAGTGATAGGGATCATCCTTGATTCATGGAAAGCATTTCTGGCAAGTTTCATGATTATAGGTGCTACGCAGGCTCTAATATGGTCTGGAAACCATTTTCAATCATCATAGTTCAGTGACCTTGACCTTTGGACCCATAAATCAATAGGGGTCATCCTTGATTCATTAGAAATATTTCTGGAAAGTTTCATGATCATAGGTGCAATACAGGCTCTAATGTGGTCCAGAAACAATTTTCAATCATCTGAGTCCTATGACCTTGACATTTGACCTTTTGACCTCAAAATCAATAGGGGTCATCATTGATTCATAAGAAACATTTCTAGCAAGTTTCATGATCATAGGTGCAATACACCCTCTTATATCATCCGGAAACAATTTTCAATTTTCAATAACCTAAGTCCTGTGACCTTGATCTTTGACCCTTTGACCCCTAAATCAAAAGTGGTCATTTTCTATTCACTGGAAACATTTCTGGCAAGTTACATGATTATAGGTGCAATACAGGCTCAAATTCAGTCGGGAAACCATTTTTAATCATCTTAGTCCTGTGACCTTGACCTTTGACCTTTTAACCCCAAAATTGATAGTGGTCATCCTTGATCCATGGGAAACATTTCTGGCAAGCTTCATGATTATAATTGCAATACAGGCTGAAATATGGTCCGGAAACCACTTTCAATCATCGGAGTCCTGTGACCTTGACCTTTTACCTTTTGACCCCAAAATCAATAGGGGTCATTCTTGATTCATGGGAATCGTTATTGGCAAGTTTCATGACTTTAGGTGCAATACAGGCTAAAATATGGCCAGGAAACCATTTTCAATCATCAGAGTCCTGTGACCTTGACCTTTGACCTCAAAATCAAAAGTGGTCATTTTCTATTCACAGGAAACATTTCTGGCAAGTTACATGATTATAGGTGCAATACAGGCTGGAATATGGTCCGAAAACCAATTTCAATCAACAGAGTCCTGTGGCCTTGACCTTTGACCTTTTGACCCCAAAATCAATAGGCCTCATCCTTGATTCAAGGGAAACATTTCTGGCAAGTTTCACGATTATAGGTGCAATACAGGCTGAAATATGGTCCGGAAACCATTTTCCATCATCTGAGTCCTGTGACCTTGACCTTTGACCTTTTGGCCCCAAAATCAATAGGCCTCATCCTTGATTCAAGGGAAACATTTCTGGCAAGTTTCATGATTATAGGTGCAATACAGGCTGAAATATGGTCCGGAAACCATTTTCAATCATCTGAGTCCTGTGACCTTGACCTTTGACCTTTTGACCCCAAAATCAATAGTGCTCATCCTTGACTAATGGTGAGTAAGTGTATGAAGTTTCATTGTTATCGCCTCTTTCGTAGTTGACTTATAGTCCGGAAACCAATTGTTGACGTCCTCCCGCCCGCCCGCCCAGACGCCCGCCCAACCGCCCGCCCAGACGCCCGCCCAACCGCCCGTCTCACATCAAATTAAGAGCCGAGTTTTGCAACTCGGCTAAAAAAAACCAAAACAAACAAAGCACAAAAATGAGGGAGACAAGCAGAACAAGAGAGACTAAATTGATAAGGAAGACCAAATACGTCATCAAAACACTACACACATACACATAAACCGACCGAAGGGCAATCGGTGTCGACTTAGGACGGATGACCTCAACATTAGTAGCAAACGGTGTGATTATCCGGATTTGTTCACAAAACCTCCCACTTGTCCGAAGTCTCGAAGAACCCACAGCTGTTGTGTTTTATGACCGCATGAAAGATGAAGATACAAACGAAACAGAAAACCCGGAGCCCAAGTAACAAAAGCATAAGGACTATAAAAGAAAAGTAGTCCGTGTCCTGGTGGCTGGAGTGAGCTAATGCACGATCCGAGGAGTTCGACCAACTTCAGGGAGGTTGTCAGAGCACTGTCCCCTCTATTAGACTAACGAGGTTTCGACATATTCATTCATGGAATCCCGTCGTCACAGTCGGTATGGTACTCTTAAGAATACGATGATACAAGGCTGAGGATAGGAAAGTATCCATAGAGAGCAATCTACATGTAGTTTTAAAAAAATCAGCTGTTTACGTAACAGAGAAAGCTGAATTTTGATTAGATTGCACGGAGAGTGTCCATCTGGTAACACCATGCAAGGGCGTTGGAGAAAGGGAGGGGGGGCAGCGGGGGCACATGCCCCCCATTTTGAAAGGGGAGGGGCACAACCATGTTTGTGCCCCCCCCCCCCCCCCATCCCCCACTTTTCAATCACAAAATTTTATGATGCATTAACATTGTTTAAAATAGTAACATTTTGTACCATAAATCTACAATTTTTCGGTCAATTTTCAAAATTTTTCTTTGGCCCGCTACCGCTCGCCAGTTCTTTAGAGACTTTCTGAATAAGCTATTTAGCTATTCTGATCCATCCTTTATACATATTACTTTATCAATGTACATGAAGACATTTAATTCAAACTACACTGCTCAAAAAAATTAAGGGAGCAAGGTTTCTACTTTCATATCACACATGTTTGCAGCTGTTTATTCTCTATGATAAACATCAATGTATTAAGACATATTTAATAATCATTTCCTAATTACCGATGTCTGTATTGAACAGATCAACCATATACAAATGACAAAACTTGATGATGTAGCCTTGCTTATCCCAAATGATATTGCATTCTATGTACCATTATATTACTATGGAAAAATCGCGCCTTTAATTTTTTTGTGCAGTGTATATAGAATGTTATTACATGTACTTGTTAATGATAGTGGGTATAGCGCCAGTAAGGCAAATATTCACTAACGAAACTATATAAATATTCTATAAACTATATTCTATAAAATTCTATAAATATAACTATATAAATATTCACTAATCACTTCATGTGTTCATCTGTATGAAAGTATAACACTTATATAGTGGCGTAGAAAGTATTTTCTGATAAGTCAATATTTACAATATTTTGCTAAAAAAAGTTTCCTGGCTCGCTACCGCTCGCCAGACATTAATCATATACTTAAAATTTAGAATTGCACCAGAAATGTTAAAATTTGTGCAAACAGAACATGAATCCCCCATATTGTTTTTAATCTCCCACCCCCTTTATTTATTTATTTATAATTATTTTTTTTTTGCTTGTTAGAAATTTTGGGATGTTACGCCCCTCCACTTTTTCAGGCAGAGCTACGCCATTGTACTTGGTCTTGCCATTTATTTAATCCCCCCCCCTCCAAATAACTTCAAATCAGGCCTGACCGCCCCCTGCAATTTCTGAAGTGAGCTATGCCGACAGGTACAATACCAGTTTTTGGACAGCAAGTACCGACTCTTATCAAGTAACAGTTAAAAACTGATTGTTCGTTGCCGTTGAAACAAAGCGAAATCCCCTCTGCCTCTTTTTGGATATGCCACTGGTCCGGAAGTACCGTTAGTTTATTCGGAAGCCAAAACGCGCATGCGCACTGCTTTATTTTGATTTCACTCGCGCCATGTAAAAAGACGAGAATGCCAAGAAATGTGTCAAATTTCGCTGCACAGATGACATAAATTAGGTAATTCTAAATTTGCCATACAAGTAATGAGTAGGCTACATGATAGAGAGTTGTTTTTGTGCAATTTTCGTAGAAAAAAAGGTTAATTTAACACTGGTGCCAGGATGTCTGCTACCCAAACACAACGGTGACGCAAAGCTGCACCCCTATGGCATGGAATCCACTTTATTCTTAAACAAATGCGCCTGATAGTTTAGGTGTCGTAGTTTTGATATTCACGATACTAAATGGCAAAATCTGATTAATATTTCGTTGATCTTTCTAATCTTGTGATTCATCGAATTTCCTCTGTCGTCGTGTAATGGGGTTCCCATAAGGGGAATTCAAGCATTTCACAGTGCTCCAAGTAGCATTTTAGATTTAGCCTAAAAAAAGTAACAGTTGCATTCATTCATTTCTTTGCTACTGTTCGTGCAGGCCACATCAGGAATCAGAAAATTAAAGTTTTGTCTTGTATGTCAGAATGCTTACCAGTTTATAAAAGTCATATTGGGGATGGATTTTGAAAAGGGCTGTCAGGATTCACTGCGGTACTCAATTCACTGCAGTTCTTAATGATGGTTCCATACACGAAACGAGAAAAGGCGGTATCGTTGACTTACATGTATGGTTCTTTTTCGGCATTTAGTTTTATCTGTAAAAAAGTAAACACTACTGTCCTGTTCACTAAATCCAGAGCACCCTTTTTGGCAATTTATTCTGTCGTCTGAAGAATTTTCTTTACAATTATTGTTTCCGAGAATTGACCTCCTTTAGTCGTAACTGGAAATTAACTTCAACTTACCCTATCAGCTGCCTTCAAGCCGCAATATGAAAAATAAAATGTCTACGGGAAATTCCCATGTTAATTTCAAGCCGCCGCCATATTGTTCTCCGTGTCAACAATAATAAACAGTGACGTCAAAGTGTCCGACGTCACGCATTTCAAGTGATTTTACTATCGAAAATCCCCGTAGACTTTTTATTTTCCGTCCTGTTTCTAAATGAATTGACGTACAGCCAAAACAAAGGTATTTTCTGTTACGACTAAAGGAGTACTATAAAATTGATATCTTTTTGGAAGATGACAATATCATATTTTCGAGAAAACCGGGAAAACAGGGTGCTCTGGAATTAGTGAACAGGACAGTAGGCAACGCTCGACGCTGAATCGTCAAAGATAACTTTAAAAGACGCTCATGTGGCATTTAAAAGCTACCTATGGAAGCACGTTTGATTTCGAGAAGGAGGGAACAAGGAGAGAACAACGTGTAAACTCTGCTTTATCGATATAAGCTATAAATGTGGAAACACTTCAAATATGACCACCCACCTTCGTAGAAAATAAAGCACAACCTCTGACCAACCTTTTTTTATTAAAATATCTGGCTAATTACATAAACGCCTTCATATCTACGGTAAAAATTATGTATCATGATACAAATCGTATCATGAGTAAATATTGCAATACGTACCGGTAACGTATCATGAGCTTAGTGTATCATGACAGCCCTACCAAGAATGTGCAAGTTTTATGTTTATGATTATGAAACCAATACAACACCTACAGTGACAAAAAAAGGTTTAGATGGGAAGTTTTCTACGTTAATTTTCGTGCGATGTCGTTGACGTTCTACATTACTGTCATTAGTCCGTAGACACAAATGATAGGCATCGGGGAAATTTACACAGGTAACTCCCCATCTAAATCTATTTTCTTTCACAGCGAGTGTATTATTGGTTTCACAAACATATACTGGTAACTTACACCATTAGCTACAAGAAGTGAATGTCTATCCCCCTATTAAAATAGACAAAGTACATGTAGTTGAAACTTCAATTTTTCTTTTTCCGAATTGAACTGCGCAGATAGTAAATACTGTAGATTATTGGATTGACATTTTGATTGCTTTTCGCATGAAGATTTTCGATTGTAGCTTAGCTACTTACTGACAATCGATCGTTAATTTTACTATCAATTATTGAACATCAAAGGGGTTTCAGCGATCGACTATCGAAAGTCGGCGACTATCGTCACATCGCTAATTGAAAGTTCAAACAATATGCTATGATTAAGCCTCTATTGTACCCTAAACAGGTAAATTGCGGTCTAAATGAATTGAAGTTGATTCCTTTCAGTACATTGTAAAACCTAATTCAGTCCTTCACTTGATGCATTTGTCTGGAATGGGTCCATATTCTGATCCCAATTTGCCTGATTAATTACCTTGCTACAATATTAATTATTTGCATGTACATGGTATTGGCAATACCCGTAATTATTAGTCTTCATGAAAACTTACTAGGCTGATGCCTGAGTCTACCAGAAATTCTGTTGGACTAGTAGAAAGTGTCTAACAAATTGTATGATGGGCCAATAAAAGTAGTCTTTGGGCTGGTAGTTCAGAGCAGTATTATTACCGGTATATTCAATTTATATTGAGAAGAAAAGGAAGCAGGTTTTAAACCTCTAGATTCTGTTTCAAAGGTATGTTTTGACAATTATTGATAATGTGATAAATGTTGTACAATGTATTGATAATGTTTCAGGGATCTGCTCAGTGGTAGGGCCGTGTACCCTGTCACAGCCTGATCAAGATGACGACACAAGCACCAACGTCAGCTGACGCTTGTCTTAGTATAGTACACAGTCTTATGTGTCACAGACAAGGAGGAGAAAGTGAAAGCTTTGCCAAACGAGCCATAGAAAGTCTGGTTAAGAAGCTTAAAGAGAAAAGAGATGAGTTGGACAGTCTTATTACAGCTATAACAACAAATGGAGCCCATCCTACCAAGTGTGTCACCATACAAAGAACTCTGGATGGCAGGTTACAGGTGGGTGTAAATATAAACTAATTTAATTGTACCATGCGGCAGTCACATTTCACATTTAGGTTCTCCATGACAAGAGCAGTTGTTTAGTTCTTTTACTTATTTGACAAATTGTGCTAAGTACTTTTAGTTCCAGGTGAGAAAGATTTTCCTTGACCAGAACTTTTGTTTAGTACAATGACTTTTGACCTTTATAATTGAGAATGGAATGTGAAAAAAAACTTTCATGTCCAAAATGGATCTGTATGTAAAGAAAATACAGTGGGTGAAAAGTTTAGAACAGGTCTAGTTTACATCTTTTCACAAAATGTCCATGAACTTTACAGGTTGCTGGTAGGAAAGGATTTCCCCATGTTATTTATGCCAGGATTTGGAGATGGCCAGACCTACATAAGAACGAGCTGAAACATGCCAAGTTCTGTCAGTATGCGTTTGACCTTAAACAGGACAGTGTCTGTGTTAATCCATATCATTATGAGAGAGTTGTTTCACCAGGCATTGGTAAGTCTTATGGTAGTTTATCAATAAAACAGAAGTAAAAAATTATTCTAAGAATTATTTCCATTATGGTAGCCACCTTTTCTGTGTTACTGTATCTATGATTGATGTTGAATGAAGTTGAAAGATATTATTATTAAAGGAAGTTTTCTTTTACTGAATTAATTGAAAATGATGCACAAATGTAAATGAGATCATTATTATACTTGTTAAAAGCACTTTTGTATTCAAATGGTTTGATTTTTGTAATAAACAAAAGATCACAATAGAATCAGCATTTATTGTAATATTTACATGGTCAATAACGTTACTTAAATGTTTGTGTAAAAAGTATGACACTATTTTTTTCATATCTTTATTCTATTTTTCAGATTTGTCTGGTTTAACCATACAGCATGCAGGTAACATACTGCAATATATAACGGGTCTGTATTATAAAGTAATCAGATTACGGTGTGGGTAACCTGAGCTCATGGCAACACCTCTAATACGTTGGGTTGAAGTCAACTTCACATTTTCCTGTTTCAAATCACTACATTGACATCTACCAAACAAAATCTTTACTGAATGCTAATAATGCCTGTTTAAGAATTTTCTTTGGGACTATTTTGAATTTAACTGCATGTAAATTGGCATGTTTATATAACAGAAAATAAATATCTGTGCTTTATGAACATTGAAGGATCTAAGGTTATTTGTCCATTATGGAGAGGTGTCCACTTTGAAATAAAGAAGTATGAAAATTCTATAATTTTTGAGAAACCATTTTAGAAAAAAAATTAATAGAGGTATAGGTAATTTGTATTAAAATTGAAATAAAATATTTATTGATTATCATTTCTGGCAGGACATGTTGAAAATCACACTTATCTATTTTTTTTCAGTATCAAATCGTATCTGTATTGTACTGAAATCGAATTTATATTTTTCTAGGAATAAAAAGAATTAACATTTTTTTTCCCAAACAGATTTCATTGAAATTATGATTTTTTTTCCTTGCATAGGCATTGAATACATGCATATTTATTATTTAGACATACATGTGCAGAATCATGCATATCAGTAGAAAATTCTGAGTTACATGTAATAAATCTGTCACTTGATATGTAATATGTTAGTCCCTATGGCATAAGCCAGTTCTGTAACGTATACATGGGTATTAAAGGGGGAAAATTGTAAGAAAGAAGAAATGAGCAAAATAGATAAATACATGTATTAAATGAAGATTGTACTTGTTTTAGCTCCTCCATCAAGACTTGTGAAGGATGAGTATGGTAATGAGATCGGACTGGATATTGGGAGTTCTAACGAGGCTTCTCAGACAGTCCAGCATCCTCCGCAGGACAGCTTTACTCGTATAATGGCTGCCACCGCGGGTCCTCTGGGTAAGGTGTCGCATGTCTGTATTTGTAAACAGCTTCCAGAATTAGACATTTTAAAGAACAAAAATTTGTCTAAATATACCGGTATAAATAAAAATTTCTAAATATCAGAAGAAAATAGTGATAATTCTCAAAATGTTCATGTTTTTATGAAGTTACAAGATAAAGTGAATGGACATTTGAGTACCAAATTTTTATTTGAAATGGATATGTTAGCAACATTCGAGGCAAGTGATGCTAATTCTGTTCATTATAATTTGCTTATTGTTGTCAAGTTTTGGCTGAAATGTTTCAGGTTTTATACATGTATTTACACTGGCTCTAATTTTAGTTCTTGCCATACAAGTTTATTTGAATCAGAAACACATGATTGGTCATGCTGTTATTTCAAGTATTTTGAGTGCTGTGCTCCACTTGAAGCATGATTTATACTGTAAATTACTTTACTGGTTCTCCATTGCATTGAAAATCAAATAAAAGTATGTGCTAAATGTTAAACATGTAATGGGAAAGTACAGAAAGTAAAAGGTAAAAGCCTCTTGAAATATTTGATCTTTGAAATGCACTAATAGAGTCTTACCATTACATTTAAGTTGACATCTTATTGTATTCAGGTACCAAAATTAAATAAATATATTGACTCGTACTTGATCGCCGGTAAGCCAAAAATGATGTTTTCTTTTTGCGATAAAAGATTGAACAATGCTAGAAGATGGAGAATCAGTGTGAAGAATGTATCTGATGTACATGTATGTAGGGCTGAATATTTACATGTGCTCTCATTGGTTGTTTGAACACAGGTCAGGGGTCAAACGGACCCCAATCCACCGTACCACATCAGCAACACCATGCGGCTGCTCAATCCCATACGAGCACCATGGGGAGGGGAGGGGGACCTGGCACGCCTGGGACCCCCCACTCCCTTCCTATGTCCCCTCAGGCCTCAGCGCTATCACCCCCACCTCACTCAGGTTTTTATTTGTTTTCAATACAGAGCTTGAATGTTCTTTGTACTTTTGTACTAAAGTGCCAGCTTAACCAATGAGAATCAGTTTATTTATAAAATCTGTGATAAAATGCTTCTTTCTTTGTTACGGCTTCTGTAGCTAGTCTCATTGGTTAGCTGGTGCTGGCTTGATAGCTGTCACCCTGTGATGTCTGTAGAGTGATGTACCTGCTGTAGCTTCAGACTCGCTTACCTATCTCACACATTACACAGTATTTATATATACATATAGTGGTATATTATGTGTGTCCTCAGATTGTCTTGCTTTCTGAGTTTACGCTTGACACACTTTGATATAATGATTTTATTCACTGGCAAATTAATTTTTATGTAGCACATGCTTGTAGATGCTTACTTGCTTGTTGACTATGGCTTTTGCTTTGTACTGGCTTACATTTTACTCGCATATTTACTTACACAATAGTCTTTTTTGCATTTAAAGAACATTTTCAGTATCTTTTTTCAGATTTAACTAAAATCTCACTAGGAAACTGATATTTATATCTAAGCTTATCAGCATATTAAAATTGTTTTCCTTTGGTTTGCCAAATTCCAGTTTTGATAATATATATCAGCCGGAACGCCAATCCCTATTTTGACGGTTGGAAGCATTGTTTCTTAAAGGGGCGGATAACTCTTGACACAAAAAGTAGCAGAATAAGAATAAATTGGGCTAAACGACATTAATTGTTTATCTCAAAGTTTAAATATTATTATACAACAAATGATACTCGGATATAATTCACTACATATAACTGAAATTCCTCTGAAAGGGAGTTTTGATATTTTTCAGTCCTGCTAAAGATCCAACGAAAATAGTGCATACACCGTTGGTTTTAAAAGCTGACACAAATGCTCCCCTTTGCACTTCTGGTCAAACTTCAATGATAATCTTTTCAACAGAATCCCAATTATGATACCTATATAGAATTTTAGTCAGTAAGTACTCTATAAATAGGAATAAAAACGCTATAACAAGGACAAGACTTTAATTAAAATTCATCATTACGGACTCAGAATACACCAAATTCAAGTGGCAATGGAATTTTTAACATTTGTTTTATGGTTTGATACCTTGTAGATGATTTTGTGCCAATGCCATGTTTCATTTTGGCAAATCTAACCACTTCGCAGCACCGACTTGGGTACATGTGTACTCGTGTACTCGCTGTTTACAAACGAGTTTCCATACGTTGACATGGAAGATGGACGCCCGAACAGCATATCGAAGTTTGAAAGGTGACACAAACCCCTTAAGGTAAAGATCGGCATAGTATTTTCGGTTTTAGTGACTTCGGTGATATATAAAGTTTACATTCAGACTGTTCCCAATCATTCCCAGCCGGGATTTTAAAAGAAAATAAGCAATAAAATGCAAGTAAACAGATCGCTGGCGAAAAACTGCCCTTGACAACGCCCGCTTTATTTCAAAATGCCACAAAATTTACCTGATTAAGTGTTATGACTTGAAACGGTATCTCTATTGCCATCAAAATCACCTGTGTCATTCTTGTTTACACATGCAGCACAGTCAGTATGACGCGTTTTTGATGACGTGGTACAATGTCGTCATATTCAAAACATTTGCCACGTGACTTCGTTTTTAAACTTCAAAGACAAGTGCCGACTGGCGTTCCGGCTGATATTGAACATTATTTCTTTGAAATACGAGTCTGAGGAACCATATTCAAGGACTCCTATTCACTTCCTATATTTAATCCCCAGAGTTATTTATGTGAAGTAATAACTATTGAAATGAAGAATTTAAAATTGTATATATACCGAATGTATTGCCACTGAAGAAGCCATTGCTAGCTGAATTATAAAGCTAGGCTCTTAATTTGATGAAGGGCAGAGTCCAGTGTCAAAATTTCATTGATGTATGAAAAAAAATTTCTGAAATATTAAAAGGGCAGATGTTAACTAAGATTCAGCCTAGCTGATGTTCTTTCAGTCTTGTTCACTCTCGCAGTAATTTACAACATCTATTCTTAATATTGTATGTGCTCATTTCACTTAACTTTGTGTCACACAACAGAATAGAAAAATTATTAAATGTGCCAACTTTAAACATATGCTTGTAATTTCAAATCCTGGGAATGTACATGTAGCCCCAGGAGCTTTGTTCTTTGCACACAGGGATAGCAAAAGAAATATTTCAGTTGATAAATCATTATAGGAGGGCAAATTCAGAAATAGTCTATTATATGAGCTGTATACATTACTTCTCTACTTTAGATAAGATCCATATTAAATTTTTCTACATAGATGTATTGAGAACACATTCTAGGTCAGCTAATATTTCTGAAGTTTTTCAGAGTCATACCATAAAAGTACCAGTACTTTAAAAACGATCTTTGAAACATTGCATTGTTAAATACATCAGATGGTTATGACCAAGTTAAGACCACTGTTATCTGTTGAAGTGTTCAGGCAAAAGGTTATATTCTTATTCAAACTTTGTATGTTGTTGCTAGGCCATGACCTTGAGAATTTGACACTGATGATGATAAATATTATGTAGATATAATGACCTTTTCTTCCTTGGATGTTCATATTGTAATATAGAACTTATAATGATGTTATAAACATTGTATCTTGTCTGAGAATATGTATGAATAGAAACATGTATGTGAAAAAACATGTTCACCTTCTTCCACGATTTTTGGCCACCCTGGCCTGCACCAGGTTTCAGTATAAGATGTAGAATGTTGTGAAGGGCAGTGCTTTATAATTTTACTTCCAGTTGTAATGAAATGAAATTGATTTTTGTGTTCCCCATATTTCTTCCTTGATAGAATTATAAATCTTAGCAGTCAATGCCTGGTTTATCATTTGTTACGTGACAAATAAATAATGGCAAAATGACAAGGCCATCATTAGGACAATTTTAGGACCGTTGTCCCATTCCCAATGCAAAGTAGTATCTTTTTTTTTCTCAATTTAGGCCTTTAAAATTCCCAATTCTCTTTGGTCTGTATTTGATATATATTGAACCATCTATCACTGAGAATATTGCCTTAATAAAAAATATTAGTATTCTTGATATTAATTTTAGTTGTAAAATTCCCAATTTTGCTCAAAATGTCACAATTTTTACCAATTAAAAAGGTCTCGGCCCCATTCCCAAAATACCCTGCAATAGCCCTAAAATGAAAAAGTTGATATAATTAAGAAGCATAACTAATGTTTACATTTAAGTTATCAGGTAAATGTACAATCAGGCTTCATAAAGGGCTATGTTCGATGAATTTGAGTTTAAAATAAGAAAAATAAATTCTTTGTCATTATGCATTCAATTAATATCTTGTTACAGAAGAAGTGTTTTGTTGCAGTTAAAAAGCTTAAAATTAAAAAAAATAAATAAATAAACCTTACTGGTCATGCGATCATCTATTTATGGTAAATATTACTAAATAATATGTTTCTGAAAGTGATTAAAAAAACTAAATATGATTACTAAGGCAGAGAACTAAAATCTAAAAGCAAATATGAACATTGTGCTAAAGTTTGCATGATAGTTGTACTCAGAGAGAAAGATAATTTATCTGAGAGCCAAACCTAGTAGTAACTGCATTTTTCTGCATACATCTGGAATGAGGTTTTTCATGAAATTTACTAATTACCTAGATGCACTGAAAATGAAATCTGCAAATTAGGCTTCAATTAACAATACATGTACTGCAAAATACATTTGTGATTAAATCTTAGAATAAGAAAATTAGCTTAGATTTATTTTAAAATTTTCTTCTTTAAGATAAAAAATAATGTGCAAAAAATGTACAATGTATCTTGTTTTAAATTACATCTAACAAAAATGTATAATGTATCTTGTTTTTCATGTAGAAACTTTTGCCCCAATAAGTATCAATCATTCTAAAGTGTTCATATTTGACAATGGTAAGTATTTCTATCCCTTTTTATACCTATGCATGTCTGATTTGATATATCCACTTTTACAGGAGCTAATGTATTAGCCCATGGTATGACTTCTCCTATAGCGGAGAGTTACGGTGGACAGGTACCCCATGTCTCACTCCCTCAGTCTCAAGCCTCAATGAGCCCATTTTCACGCAGTAAGTTTGCCATAAATGAAGCTGTATGGTAACTTTCTAAATCAGTTATGGGAAACATGGTTTTCTTGATGGGGGCAATTCTATTCCATGCTTTCATTCCATATGTTATTGCTTTTTATGCATAGTTAGAATTTTGCAGACATAATCTGCATCATTTATGAAAGAGGAAAAAAGAGATTGAGAGGATAGATTTACACATAAGTCAATACATGCCCTTTACTAATTTTTGACTGAACAAGTTTGTGATATGTCTTATATAATCTTTATTGACTAGTACCGGTATGATATGTACAACTTGTAGGTTCCATGTCGGGAGGAGGTCAGTGGGGGAGTAGTAACTCGGCTACGTGTACCTACACTCAGTCACAGGACCCTCAGTTCTGTAAGTAATTGTATATACAACTGTTATATTTTACAAACAAAGTACCAGTGGGACTCGGTAAATACATTTTGATAGAATATTTACATCTAAGTACATGTTTACCCATATCTACTTGTTATTTACAGGGAATAACAACCATCTACAGACCACAGAGATTCAACAACCTCTGCCTCCTCTAACCAATCAAAATCGTAAGTTGAATACATCATGTGT
Organism: Pinctada fucata; assembly: GCA_028142955.1. Classification (NCBI taxonomy): domain Eukaryota; kingdom Metazoa; phylum Mollusca; class Bivalvia; order Pterioida; family Pteriidae; genus Pinctada; species Pinctada fucata. The sequence continues at coordinate 50,502,466 of AP027105.1, forward strand.
TAATTATAAACTCTTAATTAGAAAGAAAGGGAGGCAAACCTCAATTACAATGCCAATCTATCCATTTTTCTGTCAGTAAGTATAGTATGGGTACTAAGTCATTGTGTTCCTGTATGATTATTTCAATGTCATTAAGCTAAGCATACTTTGGCATCAAATGAGATAGACAAGTATGATACAGGTGTATGTACATATACATTTTACTGTGAACATACATGTATACATTTTACTGTGTACATATACATTTTACTGTGTACATATACATTTTACATGTGAATACATACATTTCTTTGTTTCCCTTTTAGCTCCAGAGTTCTGGTGTACGATAACATATTTTGAGTTAGATCAGCAAGTGGGGGAGACATTTAAGGTACCGTACAGTTATACCACAGTGACAGTCGATGGTTACACAGATCCTTCTAGCCTGGATAGGTTCTGTTTGGGTCAGCTGTCCAATGTACATAGAACGGATACTAGTGAAAAAGCCAGGTATAGAAACTAATACTTTGATCAAAGTGATTTCTTATGCTAGGAAAAAAAAACAATGTTGATTGATCTCTCATGTTACATCATGTTGAAAATTATCTAATAAACCATATTCTCCCACTTGAGACTGAGAACTCTCAAATTTTCCAGGAATGAGATAAATCGATCACACCCTCTGACGTCATCAGTGACGTTCCGGAAGTAAGCCGGAACTACTTTTGCCCTAATTTCCGTCGTCTGCAGATGTAAACAAACAAACAAACAAGTAAACAAAAATGGATGCTGATGAATTTTATCTAAATTCGGTCGTTAGTTTAAAAGATGGAACAAAGGGGAAAATAGTGAACATAACGAAACCACTTGGAACATACGAAATGTATCATGTACAGTCGATGAGTACAGGTGAAATTACAAAATTAGCAAAGCATCAACTTGTTAAACTGGAGTCTTCGCAAGAATTTTCTGTCAATTCTGAAGTAATTCCACAGCCTGATGTTGACCCTTGTCTTTGGAAAATTGTTAAGCAGGACAATTTTAATGAAAGCTTCCATGAAAATGAACAAAGCTGAGAATGTGCCTGTTTCTGCGCCTGTCACCGTAAATCCCGACTCTGCTGGTCGTTTTCTTGCCGTCGATGACGACGATGTCGACAAATTTAATAAAGAAAATGAGAACTAAAACACTGCGAGAAAAACTCTAGGGCATGTTCGACTTTTCAAATCATATTTGCAAACCAACAATGACGACAGAGATGTACAACAAATTCCTCCCCTTGAGTTAGATAATTATCTCAGCAAATTCATTATTTCTGTACGACAGAAAAATGGAACCGAATACCAACCTAGCTACATGAAAGGTATTATTTGCTCTTTGGATCGTTTCCTAAAATCTCATCGATATGATTATTCTATACAACGCGATTTAGAGTTCAGCAAATCTCAAGAAACCCTGAAATCTAAACAGATATCTCTCAAAAGGAAAGGAATGGGTAATAAACCATGCGCGTCTGATGCTATCAGCGACGAAGATATTAACAAACTGTATATTTCTGGTCAGTTGGGAACAAATACACCAACATCACTCATTAATACAATGTGGTTCAATAATACTATTCATTTCGGTATTCGCGGAGGAGGGGAGGAGCATCGAGGCCTGTGTGTAGGAGATTTTTCGCCGAATTTGTAGAATTCAATGAGCGTCAAACGAAAACACATACTGGGATTGACATCAATAATATCTGTTCAAAGGCACCCAGAATGTATGCAAGTAAGGACGACCGATGTCCAGTGGATGCTTTCAAGAAATACACTGAAAAACGACCGAAAAACAAAAATAATGCAAACGATCCTTTCTATCTCTCTGTCGTCACAAACAACAAAAGATCGTCTGAAGATGAACAATGGTTTCTAGCACAGCCTATGGGAAAACAAGCTATACCATATTCTGAAGAAAATGGTGGAGGGAGCAAACATTTCAAGTGAAAATCTTAAACACCTGACAAATACAAGCGCCCGAAAGTATTTGTGTCAGAAACTTTTGGATAACAATGTTCCCGACACACAGGCCGTTCACATAACTGGCCACAGAAATCCCCAATCGCTTAATAATTATTGAACATTAAGCAACAAACAACAACAATCTATGTCAGAAATTATACGGAAGCCTAGTAACAGTATAACAGCAAAAAGTCCACTCACCGGTAGGGCACCTGCTCAAGCTTTTTCTTCATTTACACAATCGATGCAATCCACTGAAAGTTCCACACATGTAATTTCATCTACACAGAATACACTTCCATCTCTATTCTATGGTGCAAACATAAGCGGAGGAAACATAACAGTCCATTTTCATCAACATTTTGGTGAGAAATAAACAAGAACATCTCAAATTTGTATAGTGTGTGCGATCCTAAAGCCACGCGATTTGTTTGTTCGCGCTGTGAAAACTTATTTTGACACTGTGACTGTGCACATCGTTTCGTGACGTCAACGCATTTTCTTGTTGAAGAATGAATGAAATTAAATCAAAATGTATGAAAACAATGAAATTATAATTTTGACGAGAAAAATATTATTGAATTATTGATTCAATCTGTTTTTGATTAATGTAGTTATCGGAAAATTGAATTGTTTCTTAATGGTTTACTTCTAGCGGTGGAGTACATATTCTGGGAATCACTGCATCATGCGTCTGTCTCATATCATTTCGCAGATAAATCAGCTGATTATTACAGAACTTTTGGTTGTCTCTCTTACCATATAAAACTACCAAAAAGAAAAAAAAAAAACGTGGGAGAAAAACAATCAAACACCACCGGGAGGGAGGGATGGAGATTTCTCAACCCTCGTGTACAAAATTTTGCTTGTCCATGGCTCGGCAAGCCTCGTCATGGACTTGCAAAATTTTGTACTCTCGGGTTGAGAAATCTCCATCCCTCCCTCCCGGTGGTGTTAGATTATATTATTCTCAATTACATTCTTTGCTTAAAAATGAGGTAGGTAATTGTACATTTTTGGAAAGAAATTAATGCAAGGTTTTAATTTTTGACTAATTTTTAGCCTATTGCAAAGCAAAATGTTGTCTATGAAATGGGGAAGTCTGTCTGTAGTGTGTCAGTGTTCAAGTGTTTTTGTGAGGAACATATTTGCAGTAGCAACTTGAAACTTTATTTGATGAAAAACCATAATGAGACAAATCATAGACAGCAATAAATTTTACCTTGACCTTTGACCTTGAGATAGAAATGAGTGAAATATGGAGAAAAGTATGAGGAGCATTAACAAGAAGTTGAAATGGCAATGATGAAATAATCTGGAGTGCTTCTGAATTTTTGCCTTCACAATTGAACTAGTGACCTTGAGGTTTGACTTTTTAAAAACTTACATGTAAATTTTCAGGAAGTCCCTTTCAGCTTTTAGGGTAGGACTTTTATATTTCACATGTGAATTCCTTTCATTTTTGATCTTGACTTTGGACCTTGAAGTTTGACGTACTTTTCAAAAAACCAAACCTTAACTACATGTGTATCTTTTGAACCGTAATAGGTAGAGCTTCAATATTTTAATCATTGATTCCTAACTAAAAGACCTTTCAATGAATTCTTGACTTAGTGTCCTTGACCTTGAAGTTTGGTAAACTTTTCAAAAACTTAAAATTTGACAATATCCTTGAGTGGTATAAGATTCCTTATGGCAAGATCTTTCATTTGGACCATGACCTTGAACCCATGATTTTAGGTTTTGACTTTGACCTTAAGATTGGCCTTATCTTTTGAATTATAAGGGGTAGGGCTTTAATATGCATGAATAAATGGTACATGTAGATTCCTTTTAAAAATACCTTAAATACATATAGTATACATCAACTAAAATTGACGCTCTGCAATCCTGTCATACCGCCTTCAGCAGTGTAGGGTTTATTGACAATAAAAAGATATGGACATAAGGTCTAATTTTAAAGTACTTAATTATTTAGTTAGCATGAGCCATGTACATGTACTTTTCAGACTACACATAGGTAAAGGTGTACAGTTAGATTACCGTGGTGAGGGAGACGTGTGGATACGATGTGTCAGTGATCATAGCGTGTTTGTACAGAGTTATTACCTGGACAGGGAGGCAGGTAGATCACCTGGTGATGCAGTACACAAAATATATCCCAGTGCTTACATTAAGGTGAGATATAATTATGTAAAATTCAAAGGTGTTTTGCAGACTCTGAGACAATCAGGAAAATCTTCAAAGATAGGCCAGAAATTAAAGTTATCGCTCTTGGTTCTAACGTAATATACTCTTGATTATTAATTAATAATCTGAAATTAGGAAGGTCTATCTTTTTAATTTCTGATGTTTTCTTTCCCAGCTTTTGAAATTTTATTCATATTCACAGAGGTTGAATGTATTTTAGGAATGAATAAATCGGATCAAACATAAGCTGTTTGTATATTTGCCAGGTATTTGATATTCGTCAGTGTCACCGTCAGATGCAGCAGCAGGCGGCTACGGCACAAGCTGCCGCAGCAGCTCAGGCTGCAGCAGTGGCCGGCAATGTGCCAGGACCAGCTTCTGTGGGCGGCATAGCACCAGCTGTAGGTTAGTATAGAAAAAACTTTATGTCATGAAGCTCTAATAGTGATGATTGATTTTCTCAGTTTATCAGCCTAGAGTACAAATATCTGTTTACTCTTAAGGGGTATGGACAAAAGTTTATCGGCCATATTGGATTTGATGTGAAGCATTCTTGAAAACCTGTCATTCTGCAGAATTAAGACTCCAATTTTAACCATTTTAATACTAAATTTTCTTTATCTCAACATCGTCATTTTCCCATCTTTTTTTAAGCAAAAACTGCATCAATATTTTTTCATGATAGCCATTTGAACTTAGTGCACCGAACTGCGCAGCTGTAGGTTTGCAGGATTCATGATTAATACTATAACCTACCTTAAACATTACTATCATCACATGTCTTAAAGTTAAAACATTTGTCCTCCAATTTTGATCATACTTTCTCAAAATACCGGGTATCTTCATTTTACACGCAGGGGGCTAGTAGCCATATCAACATAGAAAGGAATCTAGGGGCGGATCCCCGGAATGTTGCACATTTGTAATTTGTCAACAATAATTCACAAGACTATCCCACTTTTCTAATACATATCATGTAAATAATTAATAAATGAATCGCAAACAGTCGAAATTCTAGTGAATTACTCAAGGAACTTTAAAATTGTATATTTTTTTCTACCTATGTTGGGGCGGATCGGCACGTGAAAATGGCTACCTGTAAAAACTCGTGTTCGAAAAGACCCTGTGTTGAATTAACAAGATATTTATAAGATTATTAGACCTTGTAACAAAATCGAAGGACAAATGTTTGTCGACATAGAATCAATGTAATGTTTAAGGTAAGTTATAGTATTATTCATAAATTCTTCTGAGGTGCAGCTGTGCAGTTCGGTGCATGAATTAAAAAAAATTCTAATGTTAAAATGTTAATGTAATTTTCCGTAGAAAATATGGGAAAATGTAGCTATTGAGATTGAGAATACTTGGGGTTAAAATAGTTGAAGTTGGAGCCATGACTCGGTTTAAGGAAAGATTTTCAATAACACACTACATCAAATCCAATATGGCGAATAACAGTTTGTCCATACCCCTTAGGCATGTAAATATGCCAGTTTATATTACTTTCTGATTTTAACGTCCTCTTGATTGAGGAAGAAATCATTTCAAAATTTTGCAAGAAAGAGTAACATGTACATGTTTATGAAAAAATTAATATCTCATTTCAAATTGAAAGGGGTTTAAAGACAGTTTGCAAAAGTTTGGTATTTTCATTTGACTAAAATAATTTTGCTCAATCCAGCATAGTGTAAATCGGAATAATTTTGAAATTCCAGGATTAAGTGCCGCGGCAGGTATAGGAGTAGATGATCTCAGGAGGTTGTGTATATTAAGACTGAGTTTTGTAAAAGGTTGGGGACCAGACTACCCCCGTCACAGCATTAAGGAGACTCCATGTTGGATAGAAGTTCAACTACACCGACCTCTACAACTTCTAGATGAAGTTCTACAGACCATGCCAATCAACGAACCAAGACCCAGAGGATTCTTCCTAGGCTGAGTTACCTTGAACTCTGGTGACTGTTGTTTTAATCCACCTCACTTAAGTTATGTATGTGTCTAAAATGTTTATACTTCTAGGTGCAATTCGACTTTTATCTATATCTTGTATAAGAAAATGATCTGATATCAAACAATGGTACTGTTGTTGATGTAGCTCTGTTATAACATAAATTTTAAATTGTGCAATTTTCTATGAATGAAATTAACGGTATTTTTTCGATCTCAATTGTCGATGTTCTATAGATGTTTCCAGGCTGGATTTTTTTTATTGTGATATTCATTGTGTATGACTTGAAGTACATATATTCTAAGATTTGTGTAAGTTCAAAATATTGAAAGCTAGTGAAATCACAAGTGTTCTGAAGTACATTTATCCACCGTACATGGGTATTTTAAGTTGAGTTTCAGTGTGTCTTTTGATAGTACATGTAATCACAGTGAACATGATCAATATTTGCTCATAGCTGTATTATCTGTTATACACAGAATGAGGAGAGAGAAGTTATCAGTATTGTATGGGGAAATTTCCTCTATCAGGTAAATTGCTAACATTTTCTAAATTCATTATAAAAATTGACAAAGAATCATACTACCTCTATTTGGCCTACTAGTGTATCATTCACAAGGTTGTTTGAACCTGTTGTATTTGTTATCATATATGTAACTCAATAATGACAACTGCGTACATCTCATTTCGACCTTCTTGAGAGAAAATATCACTTCCCTCCCAGAAATTTTTATATCAAAGATTGCTAATCATAAATGATATCAACATGATATTTCAAGAGAATCACTTTGATAAATCATATTGAAGCATTAAAAAAACTGTGTGGTATTACAAATTCGTAAGCATCAGTTACAATGAAAATCAAACCTAATTAGTGTATGAGATTAAGCCTATACGGTATTAATATTTGTTGTAACAAGTTAGTGATTTGTAGAAAATGAAAATACCTCAAACAAAATGTCAGGTAGGCATGGCAACTATGTTTCCATGGTGACCATGGTATAAAAAGTACAATCAGTCAGTGTCGTTATGGTGACGTACATGGAACACTGCTTGGTGTGTCATATGATTTGTTCTTTACCGTTGTTGTCAATATGATCTAGCATTAGTTACAAGGAAATGCACCAGTATTGTTTGGAAAGAGAATTAATGTATAGAAACTATTGTTTTGTCAATTCTATCGACAACAGAGTGCAGTAAGTAGAATTTTGTTAAGTTCTTGTCTGACGTCATCTTCACAAAAGGATTGTATAAAGTGTGTAACTTTTCCTTGAGATACAATCAATATTTGAAGTTTTCTTGAATCTGAGTACATGTGAAGTCTTTAGCTAGAAAATGTACAGTCAAGAAAGTCCAATGTATGTGTCTATTCTTTTCTTTGAGAAATTTATGTGCAAAATCAGCTTAGGGCATGCATTGGGTTACTGTTGGCCTATAGAGAGATGTAAGAAAAGCTTTCAGATTTCGATAATAGGAAAAGGACAGGCCTTAGAAGGCACAATGGGAAAGTATAGATACATATTATACTGTCAGCCTGTGAAGATGACTTTAAGATGGACGATACAAGTGTTTAATCTACTTGGCTGTCATTTATGTATTTGAGAGGAAAGCAGGCTGAGTTATCATACATAGATAGCTTTCTTCTGTTGTTATTTTATGATATACTTGTGAGTAGTATGTTGAGTTATAGATTATTTTTAAGTCATCAGATCATAGATACACTCTTTTATATGAGATAACAGACTTCTTATGATGGGAGCTAGGAGGTTCATACATGTAGCCTTGTTCAGTAAGGCAAATGTCAAAATTTACTAGAAAGAGGTGGATGAAATAGTAATGGTCTGTATTATAATGGTGACATGTGAGTTTGATCATTCCATTTTCATTTTGCTGACTGTTATCACGGTGCTTTCTATGTAATGTAACCCCCCTTTTCAAGTCTCCATGTACACATCTTGCCATTTATTGTCTCATTTGTCGGGTCCTCTTTACAAGCCTGGTTCTGCTCACTGCACTATGTTTACTTACTATACTTGTTAATGCATCCAAACCACTGGGTGATATTGTAAAGGCATAATTCATGACTGGAGGTAAAAGAGTCAAATCAAGTTTTTCACTAAACCTATTGATGATAGATGTTACATGCTAGTAAAGGGAAATCACTTCCATGGGTCATGCTATGCAGCTATATTTGTTCTTTTGAAAGAACACGTAATGCAGTAAGCAGAACCAGGCTTGTTAGATGGACAGTTAAGAGATCCCTGCTTTGTTACGCTTGAGAATGTTTTCAGTCTCGTGAAAGGGGGCCGTAATGTGCAGAAATTCTGTTTGATTTGTTCTACACATTTGTGTAAAACTGAATGGCTAACGGTATAGAAAAGATAGCTTCTTTCAGATATGAAATTGATTGAATGCCAAAATGCCTAACTATATTAAATATCCTGTAATTTTCGCTATACTAATTTTATTATTTATAGGAATTTAAAGAGTACAATGGAATTCCTTAGTTATTTTTAAATGGAATTTATTGATATGCAAGGACATGGTTCCTTGATTTTTATAGGATTAAATTAAAGAATGTTTATGATATAGAATTGTAAAGATACTGTAAATAGTAATTTCCTTCTATATACATTAGTCATTGTTTCCATATACATATATTCTTTACCCTGCCAAATTGTTTTCTACTATTTTGCTATGTATACATGTATTTATAAATCAAAAACATAGCCATATTTTTAATACTGTACAGAGTTTTAAATTGCCTTGCATTATTTTTACCTAGCAGTGATAGTGTATTGGTACTTTATGAAATGACCTTTTGTAAGATTTTGTCTTTATTTGTGTTCATAATTAATTTTACTTGTTTATTAGCGTCAAGAATTTAGATAAATATGGTAAATAAGTAATTTTGAAATAAGATATTTAAAAGTTTTATTTGCACTGGATTAAAATGATAAAGGAAAGGGGGGGGGGGGGGGGGGGGGGGGTGAAATTCCATGTATATAAATGAATTGAAGAGAAAGCAGTATTTTTATTTTATCTGGAAAATTTATTAAGTTGATTGTCAAGTTAATGGTATCTTACAGAATGATAGATTGAAGGAATTGTTTGATGAAGACATGTCCGTAAAAATCCCGGTAAAATTCATCATTTCATAGCCATGTCATTATCTGTAAATCACTGTCTATATTGTACATTGTACATCTGGAAGTAAACATAGAAAACTTAGTGTTTGTCTTAGAGTTCTCTATTAGTAGTGAGTTTCTTAAAGAGAAATTAATACTTTCTGTGATAATTCTTTAAGAAAAACTCATTACATTAACTCAAATAAGTTTTCAGGCACTGATATTTGAGTTTGAATACTTTCCTAATAGGGAAGAATTCTAACTCAAATATCAGTGAGCAGCAATGGTTTATATTAGACATTTGTCAAGGAAACAAAAGAAATTCTCTTTCATGAATAGGTCTAATTTCTCTTTCATATTGGGTAAAACATAAATGTATGAAAACAGCATTTCTATTTCATAACTACATAAATGCTTGACATTAAGTGATAATACTCCACATACAGAATGACTAGAAGGGATGGTCCCTATGGATTTGGATAAAAAGGTCAAACATGGTACATATTGAAATAAATACAAACATTTTTACAGCATTTCTGAACTTAAAGTTGATAATTAATACTTTGGTAACTTTTCACATAGAGGATTCTATTGATTTTGTCGTCCAAAGGTTAAGGTCATACGTTGCGGGTACAAAAAAAATCATATCTGAAATACAAATAATTGACCTTCCGAAACACGGGAAAAATTTGAGAAATTTCATGACGTCACAATGCAATTTTGATGTTTGACCGAGGTTCGAAGCTTGTTTGTCCGAGGTAAAAGCATTGTGACGTCATGAAATTTTGCATTATTTTCCTGCAATTGGAAGGGTCAATTACTGAGCTGCGTTGATGAAACTTTACGCATTTGTCCATGTGGATAGAAGGATCTTTTGGGATCAAAAGTCAAAGAAAAAATTTGTATGGAAAATAGTGTATCTGCTCTCCTGTCATTCTTGACCTACATTGAAGAATCTCCACACAGTTTTCCAGTCCCTTTTGATCTTTTAAGAAGAACGAAACTTCAGAATTCATATCACAATTTATATGTATGTTATGCATTGCTTCTTGACAATAACTCGAATTATTCTTGACCTCTGAGATGAAATTAAATAATCTTTGACCAATTTTTTGGATGTCAAAAGTGGTGATAATTGTGCTAGGGGACCATTGGCTGCATTTTTGACCAACAAATTACAATTTTGAAATCAAATACCTTTTTCACATGGAGAGATAATTGCTCAATAACCATTTTCTTTAGTAATTTGTATGGACTGTGTTAACATACATGCATCATATTTTCATCAACTCTCAACTCTGTTGCAGAGAGGATATGGTGTCACTGCCATTCATCTTTGTCTATGTGCTTTTCTTTGCATGCATATGTTTCCGGATTTTTGTGAACAGCATATAGGACAGTAATCATAGAAAAATCTATCCTTTGACAAATATTCCCTATGGGGAGAAGATGAACCAAATTGATTGTCAAGGGCCAAGGTCACTGTGGACTTCGGCTTAAAATCCTTGTGAACGTAATAGAGGATAATACAACCATCATAGAAACACCAAACCTTCTACACATGTTCTGATGAACCCTATTGATTGTCAAAGGTCAAGGTCACTGTGGACTTGTGAACAACACAGAGGATAATACAAACATCATAGAAACACCAAACCTTCCACACATGTTCTGATGAACCCTATTGATTGTCAAAGGTCAAGGTCACTGTGGACTTGTGAACAACACAGAGGATAATACAACCAACATGGAAACACCAAACCTTCCACACATGTTCTATTGAACCCTATTGATTGTCAGAGGTCAAGGTCACTGTGGACTTGTGAACAACACAGAGGATAATACAACCAACATGGAAACACCAAACCTTCCACACATGTTCTATTGAACCCTATTGATTGTCAAAGGTCAAGGTCACTGTGGACTTGTGAACAACACAGAGGATAATACAACCATCATGGAAACAGCAAACCTTCCACACATGTTCTATTGAACCCTATTGATTGTCTAAGGTCAAGGTCACTGTGGACTTGTGAACAGCACAGAGGATAATACAACCAACATGGAAACACCAAACCTTCCACACATGTTCTATTGAACCCTATTGATTGTCTAAGGTCAAGATCACTGTGGACATATGAACAGCACAGAGGATAATACAACCATCATGGAAACACCAAACCTTACACAAGTGTTCTGATGAACCCTATTGATTGTCAAAGGTCAAGATCATTGTGGACTTGTGAACAGCACAGAGGATAATAAAATCATCATGGAAACACAAAACCTTCCACACATGTTCTGATGAACCCTATTGATTGTCAAAGGTCAAGGTCACTGTGGACTTGTGAACAACACAGAGGATAATACAACCAACATGGAAACACAAAACCTTCCACACATGTTCTATTGAACCCTATTGATTGTCTAAGGTCACAGTCACTGTGGACTTGTTAACAGCACAGAGGATAATACAACTATCATAAAAATAGCAAACCATCCACACATGTTCTGATGAACCCTATTGATTGTCAAAGGTCAAGGTCACTGTGGACTTGTTAACAGCACAGAGGATAATACAACCATCATGGAAAGACGAAACCTTCCACACATGTTCTGATGAACCCTATTGATTGTCAAAGGTCAAGATCACTGTGGACTTGTGAACAGCACAGAGGATAATACAACCATCATGGAAACACAGGTCAAGGTCACAATGGTTTACAAAATATTTTGTTGATATGGAACATGTAGATGAACATGTTACGCTTGCTTTTCCTTTATTTAGTTTGTTTCATAATGAGTTACGCAGCACTTGATTCTGTGAACACAATTTTTTTTTTTATAAATCGGACGCATTTATACGGAAGCCCATTGGCTTCAGAGAAAAAATAAATTTATTGCGTATATACGCAATAACATTGCGTATATTCGCAATAGTATTGCGTATATTCGCAATAGTATTGCGTATATTCGCAATAGTATTGCGTATATTCGCAATTGCTTTGCGTATATTCGCAATAGTATTGCGTATATACGCAATAGTATTGCGAATATTCGCAATAGTATTGCGTATATTCGCAATAGTATTGCGAATATTCGCAATAATTATTGCGTATATTTGCAATAATTATTGGGTATATTCGCAATAATTATTGCGTATATTCGCAAAATTATTGCGTATATACGCAATAAATTGAATGTTCTTCGCAGCTCTTCCTGATCAACTTGTGTATTAAGATCTCTGTTTTTAAAAATCTCATATTATCGTCAACTGAAAGTACAATGTTCTTTGATACAAAAAGATGTATCAAGGTCATAATAAGCATTTCTATGAACATCATATCGTATTAATTATCTTCCATCTATCCGTAAAATTTTCATAATATAAAAATATATATGGAAAAAGATATTATGGCTCTCTACTAATTTTGCTTATTTCAACCCGATTTCTTGAATTTAATTCAGGGGTGGATCCTGGGCGGGACAAATATAGGCATCAGAGGCTCTTTAGAAATCTGAATGGATTGGAAAACTAATTATATCCGAATGATCGGAATGATGTTTGATTGATGTTGGTTTATTTTGTTTTTTTTTTTTGTGAGTTTGTACGCCTTTTAAATGCACTCCAAATATTTATCCTATTCTCTTTCTTTTTTAGTTAAATCAATACCCCAATGTATTTCAAGCGCGGATCTAGCATTTTATCTCAGAGGGGGTCCAAAGTCATGAAACTTGAGCAGCTCATTTTGATTTTTATCGGTATAAAACGTATGACCTCGTCCCCCCTTTCCTGACTTTCATATCCACCATTTACAGTGATTTTGACATTTCTAGTGCCTTAGTATGATTTCGTTTGCTCAGACAGGTTTGGTAGGATGTGAGGGAAACTTTACTGGAATGATTCTTATCGGCCAGCCGGATTTTTTTTAATGAAAGTTTTGTTATAGAGGGCAATATACGAGGGCTGATTGATATGTTGTGAGTCTCGGTTTTCTGGGATGCAGATAGATTATCTCCTAAAAGGACAAACAATCAATGACACATACTATGTTTCACTTCTGGCACAGTTACAATAAGCGCCACGGGAAGCTCACGAGTTAAAGGTGTGTTTTTCCATCAGGACAATGCTCCTGTTCACAAGACTGTCACTGCCATGGCTGTCATTCATGATTGTGGCTTTAATTTGATTGAGAATCCACCTTATTCACCTGATCTTGCTCCATCAGACTTCCATCTATTCCGAAAACTGAAAGCAGCTATTCCTGGCACCCACTTTCATTCCGATGATGACGTCATACTTGAAGTGAATGATTCTCTGACCAGTCAAGACCGAATGTTTCATTTTCTGAATGTTTTTAACTAATAAAACTTGAAGACAGAAAGCTTTTTTTGAAGACCTATATCTTTCGCGGGATAATTGAATAGAAAAGGGGCATTGGAACTGTTTCTACAAACAGAGGTCCCATCTTATACTTCCGTATTCTATAATCTATTATATTATATAATCAGTAATAATGGTGATAATTCTGTTTTGATGCCTTATTTGGGGCCCAGGGAACGAAGCTTTGGAGAACTTCTTCACTTCGCAGGAGATGTTCCTGTATAGGGGTACAACACTAAATTGCGACGATGTTGTGAAGAAAAACGATGTTTCGAACTCTGCTGCAAGGGAGTAGCATGTTTCAGATTGGAGATACTTTAAGCCAAATAATGATTCAAAATTGAAGATAAAACCTCATTTGAACCACAGGTATGAGGTATCTGATAATATTGGCCAGCATAGCAATCCAAATTCTAGAAAAAAAGTTAAATATCCAATCCTTACGTTAAAATATGCAAATATTGGACCCCGACTTGAAATATCGGGGGGGGGGGGGGGGGGTCCGAACCCCCGGACTTCCACCCCTCCCCTCTAGATCCGTTCGCGTAGTTCACTTTGAACAACCTTGCATGATTAATGGTTTTTTTCTTAATCTTTTATAATTAATAATTCTTTTTTTTACATGATTTCGACATCTTTACTAGAATCAGTACACAGAAATTGATTTAAGTTTGATTGAATACAATAGATTATAATTGGCTTTTCTAATAAGTCTCTTGTTTAACAACGCACTTAATTGTATTTGCAATATTTCTCAAATCATTTCTTTGATTTATTATTTCATAAGCTTATGATTAGGATTATTTAAATCACATTAACGGTTAGTTTTCAGGTGAACGGTATGTCCACTCTACCCTCTTGTTATTGTGTCCCGCTATAAGACGGCGGGGCATTAATAAAGTGAAACCCATCTCGGTCTGGCATGGATGTTGTTTCCAGATATGAAAGTTAAAACTGAAAAATAAATGATTTTCATACTAGAAATATGCATAAATTAGCTGTTACGATGGAGACAAAGCAGCAGGGGTTGCAGCTATAACTAGCTTAATGTAGATAATGCCAAAAAAATGGTGATAATTATTCTTATTAGCTCACATGGAGGTAAGTTATTGGTCACCGTCCTTTGCCCGTTATTTGTAATCCGTCCGTTGTGTAGGGTATATTTATGTTCTCGACTAAAACCTCAACAACTGCTTATTAGTATTCCACCAAACCTTACAGGAGGCACGTACTCAATGTTCTCTGTTAAGTTCATGATTTCGGCCCGATCGAAACCTTGGGATCTATTTGACAGACACCATTTCATCTTCCCACTCCAACCGCTGTACAGAATTTCACCAAACCTCACAGGAAGTAAATGACTTGACGTCCTTTACAAAAGTTATCTTTTCCCCCCTGGCGACCTCAGTTGAGCGATGTAACCCCATTGGGCCTCTTGTTTTGTTTTGTTTTGGTTTTATTCTTTTTTGAAACTATTAGTAACATTCTTAAGGAATGAAATATACATCATTTCTTAATTCTGTTAATCTAAGAAACCAACGATACTCTATTATAAAAAGCAGTCAGAGTTCTGATTTTAAATGGGGGCGAGCAAAGCAAGCCGGAACTTCTCTAATGTATTATAATTCCTTTTTGCAAGGAATACTATAACTGCCCTTAAAGTGACGAATTATACCTTCTTGGGACGTTTTTCTGTAAACGGACTCATTTATGATTTATCACAGAAAGCTCTGGTAATAAGAAATCTATATGGAAATATAAAAGCCCTATCCTTATAGTTCAAAGTTATGTGAAAAAAATATATGCTTTTTAAAAGAACTTCATAACCAAAATATAACTATAAGGTCAAAGTTCAAGGTCAAGGTCAACAGGTTCAAATGTCTTTGTTTTAACATTTAGAATTTATTATGGTGAATGCAGGTATAAAATATGAAAGCCCTATCACTTGCACTTGAAGAGTTATCTGCTATAAGAACTTCTTTACCGGACGAACGGACGGACGGACGGACGAACAGGATGTTACCTATATACCTCTAAACTTCGTTTGCGGGGGAGGGGGTTCTATTAATATAAATCAATGTCCTCGACTTTTACGGCGGAAAATTAATTTCTGCAAATAAAATAAGGTTTGTCCTAATACCTTTTATTTTCTCTACCAATCATTCCCGTAATCAAGTCGAACATCATTCAGAGGAGGCTTTGGTTAATATATTTTGGTTCGAACCCCCCCCCCCCCCCAAAGGAAGGGGGGGGGGCAGGGGTGCTAGATCCGCTGTACATTGAAAACTTCGTTTGAGTTTGAACGAAAGATTAAGTAATGATGGACGGACAGAGAAAGTAAACGAAGAACGTAAAACATGATAGGTGGCTGTCATTTCTACTAATAAGAAATGCTCATTATCCAGTTTCACAATATAAAAAAAACCCATATGTACGAACAAATCATATTTTGAAAGTTTGAGCGAATGTAGAGGGGAGAGGATTAATAAGCAGAGAAAACGAAGGTCATGTACAGCTATTTTGGTCACAATTTACTTAATGTGACAAAGAATATGTAAAATAAATGTAAAGTCCGGAGCCCCCTCTCATCTGCCCCTTTCCAATTTGCCAGAAAGACTAATTTTCTTCGTTTTTACGAATGATTTTGTAAATATATTGATATTCGTTACATGCATTGTTTCCATTGTTTTCAAAACCATAGACTGAACCCCCCCCTCTCCAATCCGCTTGCTTGGATTACCCTAAAAAAATTCTAGAATCACCCATGTGACCCCAAGAATGTCCCCAATAACTATATGTAGAATTACAATTATTGCGTATATACGCAATAATTATTGCGAATATTCGCAATACTATTGCGTATATACGCAATAATTATTGCGAATATTCGCGATACTATTGCGGATATTCGCAATACTATTGCGGATATTCGCAATACTATTGCGTATATACGCAATGTTATTGCGAATATACGCAATAAATTTATTTTTTCTGTGAAGCCAATGGGCTTCCGTACATTTAAGCTATTGCGGTACATATTTATTCCTCAGTTATTTGGATACTGGATTGATGACTTCTATAGATTGTTGTAAGGTGTTTTCGCGGACTACTTTAACCGTTTGAAGTATTTAATGGCATCAATGACGTATCCAACCTGAATCAGTTGGTCCTCTGGAACAGTTGATTACATGTACGAAGTCTACGTTAGATATGTTCCATGAAGTTCCCCTGATATTGTGCCATTCTTAGTCTTCTATAATTGATATAAGAAAGATCGATTCAGTTTATATAAACAACTTTCTTTGACCAATATTATCATTTTCGTCAAATATGGAATCCCATAGCCGTCGGAGATGATAGATAGAATCAATTTACCCGAGATAATTTAAATTGAACAAAGCCCATGTAAACGATTTAGACACTCATAAGGCACTTAAATCAAAACGAATTCATGGAAACTAACATTTATGATAAAGGAGATTATTTTGTTTTTCGCTTCATGTTTTCTCTTGGCGATGTGCCGATGCTGCCATCATTCTCAATTTGTGAAATACCGCTGAATAATTGAATAATTTCATACGTAGAATATTAATGAAAATGATACCACGCACGATGTTCCCCTCTACAAACTTCTTTTGGCAGATCGAAAACTCTCTCTCTCTCTCTTATTCTCTTTCTCTCTGGCTATTTACTTGATAAATATATATTACAGTTTTGACTCTTCGTCCTCCGACTATGAAATTGTAATTGATGATGCCAATGGTGTTCCATAGTTGAAAATCCAAGGAAAAAAAGAACTTGTAAAGGGCAGCATCCGCCGTGATGGCTGTCCTTATAATGTCATCTGCCATTATTCAATAACAGAATTCCATTACTTATTATTTGCGACCCGGTTGAATTGTACAATTGACATAACTTGCTAACATCAATTGGCATTATATATAAATCAGAAATTCTGGACTCCTGTAAATGTTATTATTGCGTGTTCTCTACGATAAACAACTAAGAAATTGGGGACAACGTTCAGAAATGATTTTTCAATTTTCTTCTCCTCTGACCCCTGGAGAGATGAAATAATGGGTTGTATTGGCACTGCGCAGCAAGCAGTATTGTCGTCTGCGAACGTAAATTAAAGATATAGAATATCTTTCTAGAGAATTGGATGGCGACAGGAAATCAAAAGAGAGTTATCTCTCCGTCATATCGGGTCATCCATGTGACGTCCGCGGACTGGTCAAAAACTGATTAGCAAAACCCAGTTTCTTGATAGAAGCTTCTACTCCTAGTATCGTGTTCGGAAGTCATTTTGACGATTTCCCTGGTTTCCTCTAGCATAAACCAGACGGCGTCCTTGAATCCCCGTTTTTGTTTTTTATGTAATTAAAGTATTAATTTACACAGAATGAAATCTTGTTTAAGTGATAGCGATATCTGAAGACGCTCTCCGTATAAGACATTTTCAAAGTTCTTTGACAATAAGAGGGTTTGTTTTGGAGCAATAGTAGGAATGAGTAGATCGTTGTTATTTGGTCAGTGTCACATATTGAGACGACTTTTGAATAAAACAAAAAATGTTATCGCCATTTGCATACTTGTAAAAAAATATATTTTGGTCTTATTTACAGTAAACACATATGAAAAAAGGCGAAACTATCGATGAATTATAAAGAAATAATATAGCGATGGACGTTTAAAAAAAAGAAACTGAAAAAAAAAAACATAAGTAAAAGAATTTTTGTCAGACGAATGAGAATAGTAGGAATTAAATCATCATGCGACATAGATATGAAATGAACACTATTTGATACAAAATGATGAATTAAGAAAATGTCTTGTTTGCTTTCAGCAAAATTTACAAAATTCCGTCTTCGACTTGTCTTCTATGATAACTGACAGAATGGCACAATTTGTGCCGACGTCCAATACCTGAACGGCGTACGGCAAAGTACTCTCGCCAAATCTCACGTGGATTGATTTTAAGGTTCCGTCTACTTATTGTCATTTTTAACATGAATTGCGGATAAATTCCCCAAAGTTGGCTACTTAAGGATAGCGGAGAAAATATTTATTACGTAAATTGTTGAAGCAAAAATGATGTTGAGACTGGGATCATCTAGATGTGAATAACTTATCGGAATTTTCATCAGGGCACATATAATCAACGTAGGGCGTCTGTTTATATTAGTGACAGTGTGAGAAAAATGGAAAAGAGCAAAGATGTGGTGGTAACAGAGAAGGGGAGCCACTTGTCTAACGGTGTACACTTATGTAACGGGAATAATAAGCCAGGGATGACGGCAGAAACTATCGTCCAGATACATTCACAAGTGTCACGTGGGTGCTACTTTACAAGGTTTCAAGTTATTTGTGCTGTTTTTGCTTTTTTGTTGACCATAGCCGTTGCTATAGTTTTAGTAGCATTTGTCAAAAAAGAAAATAACATTTACGTCACGCGACCAAGTCCTGTGTGCAGTTGTGATAAAAGTAACGGGTACAATGTGACGTTTGCGTTCACGAAAGATAGTAAAAATGTGACAGTATTATATGCGGAAAATCTTACGCAAGTCGAAAATAAGAGTGCGTCTAATGTTTCTTCTGGAGAGGAAAGTGTTGTCAGTGAAAAACCGAAAGTCCAGAAAGACCAGCCTATCGTCACCCAACCGTACAGGGAAATCCGACTTCCCCGCTCCTTGATTCCCTCTTTTTACGACATAGAATTAAAAATCGACTTGGAAAATGATACATTTTTTGGTCGAGTAAATATGACATTGAAAGCAATGAATAGAACAAAGTTTGTAATTTTTCATATAAATATGCTGCGAATTTCTAGAGAGTCTATATTTGTAAGAAATGTAAAAACTAGGGAATTTATAGGAATAAGGAAGCAGTTTCGGGTATGGTCCAATCAGTTCTACGTATTAGAACTTGTAAAGGAAGTGACCGTCGGTGAAACTTACATTGTTGAGGTCAACTCATTTCTAGGATTCATAAACAAGGATCTTAAAGGATTGTATCTAAGTACGTACACCACTCCAGAAGGCGAAACGAGGTATGTGTTTTACTACCTATAGTTTTGTGGTAAATGTTTACTCCTACCGTGATTAACTGGTTTAGAAGTTAGCGATTGATATTATGGCCATTTCTTGTTTTTCTGTTTTTGCGTCCTTTTAATGATTGATGAAGCTACCAGCCAGTCAGGGAGAAAAACAAACAAGCATATCAAACAAAATCACAATTTCATATAATATGACTATGTGAAATCTGAAAGAAACTTGTGTCATTTCACTATTAACAGATTTCAGTCAACAAAATAACGATAAACAAAGCACTGTCTTGAATCATTGCAGTACTTTTCCAAATTGATCAATTTCTCTTTATTTTTGTAGAAAATACATTTAATTTGCAAAAGATTTTATGATTTTAATTTTGTTTTGTTTTATGACTATGGGCCCAAAACCTACCAGCACAAGGACGCAAAACAGAAAATAACAAACACATGGCCTAATGCTTCGTATTTTGATTTGATTGACCAATACATATCGTGTTTGATTAAATCACCTATATTCATTGGTCAACAGATCTCTACGGGAATTATGTTATAGGTTTTCATATCGTGACTGAGTAGACGTAGTTTAAAACTAAATCTACTTCCTTCCGCTATTGTTGTAGATTGTAAGAATATTTCAAATTATCGAAGAATCATCTGGGTTGATGATTCCGATTTAAGAAACTTTTGAAGTTTTCTTAGCCTTATACAAGATTCAAAACGTTCAATAGTTTGTGGAAATCGGACGTATCACTGAACAAAACAACGCTCAATGTAGCATCATCTCTATGTCTCATGGCGTTAACTTTAATTGTATATAAATGTATAGAACCAGATAGTACACACTTATTTTTAATTGACCGACCTCCGACATTCTCAGTGACATGATTCCAAAGTAACAATAAACCTGCCATTCTTTGTATCAACATACTCTGACAGCTTCTTTAAACCAAATGACACGGTGGCACCTTCGTATTTAGATTGCTAGTACGGGGCGCCGAATGTTACATTACGTTTTTGTAATAATAGATTTACATTTGCATATTATCTAACAGACAAAACCGTCTTTTGTCTATAAATATGAATTTTGTTCACTGATAGATAACATTGCATCACAGAATTCAATACAGTAAAAAAATCATTTTTAGACGTACAAAAAGAAGCTATAATGAAAGCGAGTACGAATAACGTATTTTTGCTGACGAAAATTAAATTCTGTCAAGACAAAATCATCTATGCCAAGCAAAAGTACGTCATTCAAACTTGCGTTCATTATAACTTCTTTTTGTACGTACAACAATGAATTTTACAATATTGAATTCTGTGATGCAATGTTATCTATCTGTTAGATATGCAAATGTAAATCTATTTGCATACCAAATTATGTTTTGTCACAATTTTGTTAGGCAAAACTCAATTCTGTTATTACATAATCAAATGAAACATTTCTGATTTTGTACTCCCAATTTAGTTTCGACAATGTTACTTTTGTTTAACAAAACGAGTCCTTATGAACGAAATATTGAACATACCACAGCGAGTTTTTTCTTTATTCCGATGTTCGCAACTGTTCCAACGGACATCTAATGATTTTGCCATACCTTATTGACTTTGAGGCTGAACAACTGATAGGTACTTCTTGGATGTTTATTTATACAAAAATATATTTCAGTTGACAAAAGTCACTTTCGTCGTGACAAACTTCAATTTCGTTGGACAAAATTTTGGGGGTTTTTTTTGGTTATTTTTTCAAAAATTTTATTAAATGAGAGTGAACAGAAGCAAAACAAAATGATATCATGATAAACCTTTCCTTTAAACAGAAAGTTAGCGGCAACACAGCTACAATCCACAGATGCTAGAAAAATGTTCCCTTGTCTTGACGAGCCGGACATGAAAGCACGTTTCGCGGTCACCATTATACACCAAGACAGTAAGTAAACCCTGCTCTCATTATTTTTGTATTTACATTTAATTCTTATCATTTTACACAAAGGTCATCACTACACCCCATTCTTATTATTGTCATAAAACGTCACAATATAGAAAGCCAATTTAATGTCGCAAAAACAGAAAATTTGCAGCATGGACAAGACATCCACGTTTCGGCTACTTAACCATCGTCAGTGATAATAAATCTAAACAATGTAATATGGCTTAAGAGTGTGAAAGTTATTATGTCCAAAAATGTACCGAAAGACGTAGCAGGATTGGTGGGATATGAAGCTACAGGGCCCACGTTTTTTAAATTTCAAGAAATTTTGATGAAAGAAATTTTCGAAAGCGTTGAAGAAACGATCAACCGAAGTTGATCGAACATGGCTACATGTGCCCTCGGGGACTCCTGGTCCACCAGCAGTGACACTCACCAAGTGGTACAAATGTTAAACGTCTTCAATGGCATCATGTAAGAACAGAAAAATTACAGCATGGACCAGACATGCACGCTTCAGGTACTTAACCCTCGTCTAAACAATGTAATATGGCCAAAGGGTGTGCATGTTATTATGTCCAAAAAATGTACAGAAAGACGTACAGGATGGGAGGGATATGATGCTACATGTACAGGATTTACGTTTTAGAAGTTTCAAGAAATATTGATAACAAATTTTCGAATGCTTTGAAGAAACGATCAACTGAAGTTGATCAAACTTGGCTACATTTGCCCTCGGGGACACAACCTAACCACAATTTAAGACCGTACCTATATCAAGAAATAAACAGTACGAACGTTTCCAAATGTACCATTTTCATATCACCAATATTACCGTACGGTAAGATAAATTCTTTATCACAGACATAACCACACGATGATAAATTTTTATGTCACGAACATAACCACACGGTAAGAACGTTTCCGTGTCAGTAACACAACTTAAGAGTAGGGCCATTTCAATGTCACCTAGGAAAAATTGAAAATATCATTTTATGAACAATACCTATACTAGTTTACTTCACATTTTAAAAACTGCCAAAAACTTCTAGGGTCTTAGTTTCTCGGAAGCAATTAAATTAAAGGGGAGTTACAATTTCACGTACAAGCTTCAAGGATCAATAGAAGAAAGTAGAAGAGCAGCCTGTTATCGAAGACATTGAATTTTATTGTAGGGAAAACGATAACAGTTCTTTACTAGTATAGGAGGAAATGAAAAACGAATTAGAGGCATTAAGAAATTTCATATGCAGCATGGAGAGAACAATATCTAAATTTGACAACGGGTGCCTAATCCAATTGTAATATTATGTTGCAATAAACATATTTAATCTAAAGATAATCTTACCTTAATAAAGGAAAAATACAAACATATTTAGTAAGATCAAAAGTAAATTGGACAGAGGAAGGGAAATTTTTGAGTCATGCTCGAGTAATGCTATTACATAAATACGACGATTGGAAAATTAGTGCTAGATCACCAGACATGTTTTTTTATATATATTAAAAGAAGGAAATTATAAATGCTGTTTAATTTTTTAATCGAATTTTGTACGAAAAAAGAACAATAATTCAATGATACTGAATTAAATTCAATTTTTGAAGATAGTGACATTTACCTGTCAAAGCTTTACACCCGTGAAAGAGATAACTAAGATAAGGATATTGCAGGCGAGAACAGTTTATCAATTTAAAAAAAATGTGAAAAACAATAAGAACCCTGGTAGTAATGGATACACAGTCGAATAATATAAATTCTTTTGGCTTGACACACACAAAACAAAACACTTCTCTTAAGCTTTTTCAAATGTTAAACGTCTTCAAATTAAATAATGTTTTAAAGAAAAATCAGAGATTAGCAATATTTACCTGTTTAAATATCAGACAAGCCTACACGATATAAAACACGGTGAATTTTTCTCTATAAAATTATTACGTAGTGGTACCCTAGATGACTTTATTTCTGGGGAAAAAATACAAATTAGAATTTTCTGACGCGAAAAGAAAATTTAGACAAACAGACGGAGACAATGACGCAGTTGCACAGAACAAAGGACAACATATCCAGTACAAGTGCGAAAGGCATCATTGGTTCTTTACTGAACAATACAAATATCCAGTATCTACTGATTAGAATCTTTTTTAAGAAAGAGTTTGATGCAACATCATGGTCTTTTGTTTCTAAAGTTCAATTCATTCAGTTTATGAGATAAAATTAATCCATGGACAATAATTCATTAACTTAATATTAAAGCTTCAGGACTGCAAAGTGTCCCATTTTCTTAACAAATTTTATCAAGAGCTGTTGAAGACAAAGCGATTCAATTGCTGTCTCATTTTCTTGTTGTCTGATGTAGTATATTTTATGATAAAAGAAAACATTGATATAAAAAGATTTACAATGCATTCCGTATTTATACTGGACTCTATTTATACTGGACTCTGGATTCTTGTCCATTGGATAAGGTTGTCCTGTATTTCCATGGGATTGTGTTATTGTCTCCGTCTGTTTGTCCTATTTTTCTTTTCTCGTGAGAAATTTCTGTTTTATATCTTAATCAAGAACTTAATAGCCTTTTGATTGTGACATTTGGAATCTGATATCGGGTTTGTGTTTGACTTTCATTCACTGATAATTAACAACGCAACTCTCGGCGGTTCTAAAGAAATACCTATTTGCAGCTCTGTACGACTTGAAATCTTTTTCTTTTTTGTCTAGTCTTAGGATCTTCTTTAACTCATTTATGTCACACTTATGCCCTTTGCCGTATGGAGCTCGTAAAAAAGTTCCCCACGAGGGGTTTGACAGTAAGTGTGTTGATTATTTTTTTCCTGACATGATCGACATAGCACTTTCTATATAGACATAACCTCAAGTGCATGTTTTGAGATATTGTTTTCATTTTCGTGTGTGAACATCGATGGTGTTTGGCTAGCCGCACCGGCTAGCCAAACAGGAAAATGCTTACTCCTCCCGAGCACCTGGTCTCACTTCTAGCTTGCTAGGAGTCCGTCGATGCTCAATTTGGTGCTCTATTGTGAGTGCTGTCGAGATTATCGTCAGGATCTTCTTTATCTCTTAAGATTTACATCACAAAAACAAAAATATTTATTTCAGTTCAATTTAAAAAAGCTAAATTACAAACTTTCAGCAATTTAGTAAGATATGGAGAAATGATTCTTTGTCTCAAAAAGATAGGAGGGGATCTCTTAGTGATGGGCCCATTATCGATTATAATCGATTAGCGGCATAAAGAAGTTATCCGATTTCGATAATCGATTTGAAATAAAATATCGATAGGGTGAAAGTACAGAAGGGGGGGGGGGTGCCGCTGAGGGATCAGAGGAAATTCTGTCCGATTGACTAAAACTACTTCCAATCATTTCTCTACTAAACCATTGTTGTTATAATTGTTGGATAAAAAATGATAAATTTATGAAGAATGTAATAAACCGTTTAAAATCGGTAAAATCGCATCGGATATACCAACCGATTATGATCCTGAACCGATTTCCCATCACTAGGATCTCTAACAACACCCGGTTGTAGTACCAACAGCAAAACCCCAAAATACCTACTGCAAAAACACAAAGCAGACACGCACAGAAAGAGACGCAAATGGTACAAAAAACGCCAAATCACATAGAAAAGCCAACGAGACTAATGGGCAATCGGTGCCGACTCAGATGGTGGATGAAAATTTCTTTATGATTTTGGTGATGGGGACAGAAAATGTAGTGGAAGGTTATTCGCCCCTGAGTGGGTCCATTTCAAAACTGATTTAAATCGCAAATTTAGTCCTTATCAAGACATAAGGTAAATTAAATAGTAAAATCGGAAGGTAATCTGAAAAGAACACAGACACGTTAGCCAAATATGGTATAGTATACTAGCTATTATCTACACACGTATTAGTGTGACATTGTCCATCTGACAAGAAAATGTCGTTATTCCAATTTATAAGATATTGTAAGATGGTTAAGGTTTTGTTATATTAGACTTCTGTTGAAAGCTGAAGTTTCCGGGAAATTTGATAAGTACTAATTGGTGCCCGGAGGGAATTTCCTCGACTTTTGATATAGTTATTCGGCATATATATGTCACAAAGGATTCCGTTTATTATATTAATGGAGTCCTCAGATACTTTTCACCGAATTTATATCGCAAATTTAACCAAATCCTTCTTTTATGTATTCCTGTCTACGTATAAAAAGTAAAATAAACACCTAGAGCCATCTTTTCCTCAAATAAATCACACTTTAATCCCCCCAAAATGCGATGAAACGATATAGTGTCAGCATTATTTTTGAGAAATGAGTGCGTTTTACAGCCTTGAAGGTATTAATAGTGTCATAGGTAAAATGATATTTTCATGCTAATAGCAAACAATTTGGGAAACTCTTTTTTGTACACCAGGATCCCTCCAATTATTTTGTTTTCTTAACCATTATAAACAGCAAACCAGATTAAGTATCGCGGAAGTAAACATTGTTATACACAAAACAGGCAACCAGAGCCGACATTGAAGGAATATTTAAATGGTGTGGCTATGCGGATTACATGCTCAGAAATTCGTTAAGATAACTTTTCCACATTACAAATATACATCGTATTTTATTCTATACAGTCATTCGCGAAGATACGTATCTTTGAACTTCCTATCTTATTTCCGACTTTTCAAAATGCCAGATTTATTGCCGAATCAATACTCACTGTACCCAGGCTCTTTTAAATTTTGTAGAGGAATACTTTAAATCTTTTCTATTTTCTTTGTTCTAATTTGTTCTTGTTTTGAACAACATTTCGATCACGTGACTAAAAAAGCAAATGTTTAACATTGAAAGGTACGTTCAGATTCACCACCAATCACGTTACAATTAGGTATGAGTTTCATCATGTTACAATTAGGTACGAGTTTCATCAAAGAAATCTTTCGATCATATTAATCCAAATCAATGTCTTAGAACTAATGCAAGTAATTTTAATAATTTCTACTCTTGGCTTAATATCAGAAACGATTTAGGTTAGGTTTATTTGATTAACTATGCCATTGCGTTGACTGAAGGGTTGCTGCTGAACGCAGGGAATCTAAGGTATTTACGTAATATGTCACAATTGTTTATAATCTTGGCTATAAGTGCAAAGGGGTCGGTAAATTCCCAGAATGTCAGGGTGTTAGCATGCAGACACCTGTAGCATATAAAATTTTCATTCTGCAAAATTGTTGCAAAAGCAAAGCAGATTAATGTACGTGTAAGATGCGCCACCTACAAGGAATTTCGATTTTGCAATCTCGATACATTCGTATTGTTAACGGAATGCATTCTCTAGATTAATTCCATATAGTCAGAATATACTTTGGCAGTTTTCTTATCCTTATTCCGATCCCATGTACAAACTAGTAATACGACGGTCTTACGGGTTTCTTTTTATATTTTATACAGCGCGTGCAGTAGCGGTACCACCTATAATTATTCCGTTTTAAAACTGGACTCGGAGGAGATTGTTCTTGCATGATGTCCTTCGTGCGTCTTTGGTGCTGTATTCTGCTTGTCCGTTTTTTTGTGAAAATGCGTTTCGCTTTTTTTCACTGGACCCTATTTATAAATTTGTTTTGTTTTATATTTCAAGAATACGTAAGTCTATTTATAGGATTTTTGGATTATAATTTTGTGTTTTGTGTTTGACTTTCATTCACTGATTACGAATTCTAGGAAAAGTTTTAATGTGTTCTTTTTAACTACCCCCCCCCCCCCACAAAAAAAAAATCCACTTCCAACAACAACACCGCTAACACCACGACCAACAACAACAACATGTTATCACTATAATTCAACAAAAAATGTTTCAGGCACTTGGACAATGAAATAAGAATATTGTTTCAATGTAACTATCTCGATTTTATTCTATCCTCCACAGAGTACACAGCTCTTAGTAACATGCCTCCTATGACGGAACAGTTCATTCCACCAATCTGGCTGAAAGTCAAGTATCACGTGACACCCATAATGTCCACCTACCTCTTGGCCATCATAGTATCGGACTTCAAATATCAGGAGAGGAATTTGACGGGAGATTATAGAGTAAGTCAATTGCTCCAAAATCGCATTGTGAAGATGTTGTAAAGAAATGATTTAGATTATAATATAAAATTAACAGCTTTATCAAATAATTCACTTCTGGATGCACCAAAAAAAAAAAAAAAAACCAAAAAAAAAAAAAAAAAAACCCCCCCCCAAAAAAAAAAACCAAAAAAAAAACCAAAAAACAAAAACAAAAACAAAACAAAAACAAAAACAAAAAACTGGCAGGAAAGTTAAGGCACATATTCTCTACGAGCGGAAATGTAGTTGCTTCAATACTGCCCGTACTTTTTTCATATCAACTTGCAACTCGGGTACTCATGAAAATTCATACGGACGTTTATAGCGACCTTAGCTTTGTATTGTTTGTATCTGTCAAATGCCTGAGAAAGAACATGATGATCAGGAAACAATGTCCTAATTCTGATGCCAGAGGGCAGCCTCCTGGAGACAAACGTTATTAGAAACATAACTTTAAAGATATGGAAACAATTATAGTTTGTTGTGTGCAGCAAATTTATTAAAGAAATTGTGCTTTTTATTAGTGAGCAAACTCAATATATCTATTATGTATTCCTGATAACTGAAAATGCATTTAGTAGAAAATCAACTTTGGTAGGTTACCTAAAGAATTCAGTGTTTATGATTACTTGTTATACTTGGAGTACTTGGTATATAAAGCTTATATTAAAATAAATCTGAAACTTCAGTTGAAGGTATGGGCCCAGCCAAACAAGATAAACCAAACAGACTACGCCATGGATATGGCAGAAAAGTGTTACCTGTTCTTCCTCGATTACTTCAACATCAGTGACGTCGTACCCAAATCAGGTATACATTGTGATTTTTGGATTTCTATGACTTAATGCTAGAGTCTGTCTGTGATTGATGACTAGATAGGCAAAGCTGATATCAGGAACGACACTTCTGTCGAAAGTGTAAACT
The DNA here is from genome assembly GCA_028142955.1 of Pinctada fucata. Taxonomy (NCBI): domain Eukaryota; kingdom Metazoa; phylum Mollusca; class Bivalvia; order Pterioida; family Pteriidae; genus Pinctada; species Pinctada fucata. The sequence goes on from AP027105.1 coordinate 50,531,106, forward strand.
CCAAATCAGGCGCCGCCATCTTTGCTTGTATAAGTCTTCAAAGTGATTTGTTTTGAAGATGCTTGCCTATTGAGCAATTGTGAATAATACACTCTATGGGGGAATTTCTTTCTCCATATCTCGTTACAGAGGACACTGTACAGCTTAAGTAGTTCTACTAGTAGTTGGGTTTTTTAGTTCTATTCATCGATTTGCTGAAAATATTTATAGATAAATGTTACAAAGGTGAAGTTTGATGTTTTGCTTTGAATGCGACATTACTTTCAGGTTTCCAAATAGGTCATCCTATAACTGAACCTTTGGGTAACCTAAATTGGGCACCTAGAACTATTTGTTTACGGCAGTTGTCGTGTTAGAATTTTGTTACGTCTTGGAAGTTCGATCAACTTCGCTTGATCGTTTCTTCAACGCAATCGAAATTTTCTGTTATCAATGCTCAACGTCTTCAAATTCATTAGCATCATTTTAGAGCAGAAAAATTTACAGCATGGACCAGACATGCACGTTTCGGGTAATAAACCCTCGTCAGTGATCCTCAAACTAAACAATGAAATATGACCAAAATCTGTGAAAATTATGTCCTAAATATACTGAAAGACGTAGCAAAATGGCTGGGATATGATGCTACAGGACCCAGGTTTTAGAAATTTAAGAGAATTTTGTAAACAGAAATTTTCAAATGCGTTTGAAGAAACGACCAACCGAAATTGATCGAACTTGGCTACATGTGCCCTCGGGGACTCTTGGTCCACCAGCAGTGACACTCACCAAGTGGTACAAATGCTCAACGTCTTCAAAATCATGGGTCCTATAGCATCATATCCCACCCATCCTGCTACGTCTTTCGGTACATTTTTGGACATAATTACTTTCACACCCTTTGGCAATATTACAGTGATTACATTGAGGATCACTGACCTGAAACGTGTATGTCTGGTCCATGCTGAAAATTTATCTGTTCTTAAATGATGCTATTGAATTTGAAGACGTTTAACATTTGGATCTAGCTAATGAATGTGTGAACGGCCGTTGATAAGTAGGATAGAAGTACAACTCTACACGTGTAATAATGTTTACCACACAACTGAAATGCCATTCTACATAGGCTTAAGTTACCCATTTGTCTTTTATAAGAGTCTTTTAAAGCTTCTTGTATCATCACTGATATCATGACAAGGTGTTTAAAAGTCCCTCGATGTGGTTGTTGAAAGAGAGATTTTATGGAGTCCTAATAGAGCTGTTCGAATAAGCGACGTAAACCTACCAACGAACTTCGTACTACGTATTGGTACGTAAGGTATCAAAATAAGGGGTGGTCTCAAAAGCACATTATTAAACATGTTATCGAAAATAAATATATAGGTTACATGAAAGTATCGATAGAATAAATCAAGCCGTATTTATAGAGTTTTGATTAACTAAAGACGGCTGGTATTTCAAAATACAATAAACATTTGATTTGGTACAAATGTATGATAAGTGGTATAGTGTTGTGCGAGATAATTTGGAGAATCGTACTTATTATAAGACAGGTGGTAGCTAGAGTGGTTTCGACGTGAAGGGAGGGGGTTGGCGTAACGCTTTTGCACAACATCATTTCTTCCTAATTTTATGTTAATGTAATTTGTTTTGATTTTCTTTTACGGACCTGTTCATTCTTAAATCCGAAGACAAGGTACAATACGCATAGGCGGGTCAAAATATTGTCGTTGTTGTTTTTTTTTCAGAAAGAAGGGTTAATTGAAAACTGAAATACTTGAACTCAAAATGGTTGAATTGTGTGAAGTTTTTAACATTTGTAGCCCCGAAAGTCTTTAAAATATCTTTTCTTGTCAATAGCGTAAGAAAAAGTAAGCATAAGTTTCATCGAAAAAATAATTCTACACTATTCACATTAATCCTTGGATAAAAACGCCTCTGTCATAACCTGTTTCTCTCAAAACACCCCCTTGCAATCCACTAAGATAGAATATACCATATACAAAGCCTATGAGGGTCTGATTTTCTCTTGTTTCTCTAAATTCTCTTTTTTTTTTGTCTGACCTAAGGGGAAGGGGATGCAACCTATTATGCGCTTGAGACGATCTGATATTGTGTAACATATCAAGGGCGAATAAAGTATTTGACTTAGGGGGATATCAAAAAGGGAAAGGGGTCTGGCAATTTCTAGGCACCATCAAAGCGGTCCAGGATTGAGATTTCTGGGGACGTCATTATCTACTAAACAGAAATTATCTTGCAGTGAATGACCGTTTTGATGTCTGCAGAAAGAACGAAAATAACATTTTAGCCGTTAAATGAATGGAAGCATTAATCAAAATGAAAAACTGTATTGCTAATGACAAATATGGATAATGACCATATCCCTGTATACAGCACAAAATCGATAATTCAAAAATCAGAAACCGAAGGCGTACAAAATCAGGACAAAACAGGAACCAAAGCAAACAAACAAAAACCTCCACCATATGAAAAGAAGCGAACTCCCGATAGGGAGTTCACATGATAAATCACATGATAAATCACATGTCTTCAAATTAGCCCAGCAGATTACTGGAAAAATCTTTCACTTTGTGATACAAGCACCAAATTTGGTATGAAGGTAAAAGAAGTACTTCTTTTACAAAATCAGCTGTTAGCCACTAAAAAACTCAAAATGGCCGCCATTTTTTCAAGATGGTGGCCAAATTGGTCAGTTTTTATATTATTCTTTAGATGCACGTGATTTATTCATCTTAAAGCGGCTAAATGCCGGAAAGATTGACTTTAGTTACATGGTCTACATTCCCTTTCATATTATAAGAAATCATATCAATGGCAGCCATTTTGTCAAAATGGCCGCCATAAAACGCAAAAAACCCTTGTTTCCTAGGAAAATCCCAAATCTTTCCTATATTTTTCTTTTTTGAGTGGTAAGATTTCATACACGTTTTCTAAATGCCATTTAGCATCAAATCTCAGGAAAATAACACATTTAAGAAATACTTCAATAGTGCAGGTAGTACTAGAATTCAAAGGAGAGATTAAAAAGAGTGTATGTCTTATCACTACCAGGGCACACTGGGGACATAACTGCTGTGAAACTCAGCATGAGGCTTAGTTTCAGCTAATTGCTCCATTTTGGGAATTTAGAATCAAAAATGCTACTTAACTATATATTTACGAAAACAATCGCATATATAACCCGTATGTGATTGTGATTTTTAAAGTTAGATAGCCGCGCCTGAATTGACAGGATGTGCCAGCGCCAGAGAGACGAGCCAAGGATCATGGGGCTGTAGTTATCCGAATGGCGTACAGATCGCACGGGATTTAAATGAATTTACCATTTTCTGTTGAGTAAGACCATTTAGAGAAGCGAATTTGGAGCTAAGAATTCAAGAGATAAAGAAGATCCTGATGACAATCTCAACATCATTTACGCCAGAGCACGTAATATATCATCGACAGTCCCCTAGCAATGACAAATATGGATAATGACCATATCCCTGTATAAATCACAAAATCGATAATTCAGAAAATCAGAAACCGAAGGCATACAAAATCAGGATAAAACAGGAACCAAAGCAAACAAGCAAAAACCTCCACCATAAGAAAAGAAGCGAACTCCCGATATTGGAGTGAGACCAGGTGCCCAGGAGGAGTAAGCATCTCCTGCTTGCACGCAACACCCGCCGTTTCAATTAGGTAGACTTGTCACATCCGGTTACTTCCATTTCGGAACACATATAGTACACTCTTCGGTTGGAAGGTTCAAATGGTCTATGACAGAATATCACCCACCATTCTGGAGAGTGGGACATCATAGTGTATGACGAGTTCCCCATATCGACCGTAGAACTTCTTCAGTGACGATGTTAGTCGGTCACAAACATATCTCTAACTTTGGAGCAAAAAAACCTGAATAGAAATCAATTTAAAAGCACCATGAGCGGGTTCAGAAAGTATTTAAAGTAAGAGTGCAGAAATTGTACAGTTTTGAAAGAAATGGCAAATCCTTTTATGGAACAAGCAAATGAGCTGATTGCTTTTGACACCGATGCTGCCCATCCAAGTGCTGCTGAGAAGGTGATTCTACATCTAGAGACTGGAAGTTCAGGGTATGTTGATTTCACAAGAGAGGTGAAGGATGGACAGGAAGGCAAATTCTACGAAGCAATCGAGAAGAATAAATAAACAAGCAAAACTTTATTCGAAAGATCTGAAACATACAGTTGCAAAAGATAACAGTATGTTGTTCTTTAAGCTTTTTTTTTCTTGTCTGAGTAGAGAATGTGATCTGTAGGATTTCTTCAAACATGAAAATCAGAATCCCCGTGCTGCTCTCAGTGATAATGGAAAACTTCACACTTGTAAAAATCTCAATTTGTGTCAGTTTTTGATCATCAATTTGTTCTTCCTGGCTCTATTTAGACGCGGGTGTGAAAATTACTGGTAAATGCATATGCTCCACAAATCTCAAAAACTTTTAATCAATATGCAGATAAGATAAAACTTTCAGCTCAAGATACAAAAAGGTCGACTTAATTTTTTATGTTTACAAACCTGACAGCTTAGACGCTAAAACAAGATCGAAAAGAGGATTTGGGTCCCGCAGAGGGGTTACAGAGAGTAGAAAAATTCCTCAAAATTGGTATTTTTTCATGATAAATGATACAAACAGATCTGACCTGTTCGCCTTTTTAGCTGACAAAATAGCAACAGTCTGTTCAAATGGTATTGCGTTTATAACTGGTTTGCAGTCATCAGCATGATATCCAAGGTATTTCTACATGTAATCACGAAGAAGCAGATACAAGAATATTCCTCCACGCAAGACATGCTGCTTCCGTAGGTTATAAAATCGTTAAGGTAAAGGCAAATGTCACAGATATTGTCTTTTTTGTTGTCAGCTTTTGTGTACTTCTGAAAGGTCTTGGACTAGAACAGCTTTGGCTTGAATTTGGACAAAGAAAATGAATGAGATAGCTTCCAATACATGAAATCGACAATATTAATGGCCAAGAAAAATCAAATGCCATTCGTTTCTTTCATGCATTTAGCGGCTGTGATACTGTGTCTTACTTCCGAGGGAAACTGCATGGCAAACATGGAGTGTATTTCCCAGAGTATCTGAAACATTTTCAAAACCAAGTACCCTGCAATCATCGCAGAGAACGGCCAGAAGGTTGTTAAATCATTTGTCATTGCGATATTCGACAGGTCAAGAAATGCGTTTTCAGTCGACGAAGCTATGCTTGACTTATTTGCAAGGAAACAAAGATCTTACGAATTCATTCCACCTACTCATGTCGCTTTACGGGAACATATGAAAAGGGCAACATTTCAGGCTAGCTGCATATAGGGATAGGCGCTGGTATGTAATATGGAAAATGAGAACCAAAACAATTGGGGATGGATGAAAAAAAATTATGTTTGGGCAGTTGTATGGACAAGCCATGCATCTGTTGTTCAAAGCTGCTTACAACTTACAAAGTGTGACTGTCGTACTGATTTTCAAGGTAGATGAACGTGCCCCTATTCGGTCTATAGTGTACCGCTCTCTACAGTTGTTCATATAAGACTTGGTTATTTTGTGGTTCTGGGTGTCGGAAATTCTGTTTTAAGTATGCTTATATCGTTGTAGCGAATGTTGAAGCAAATGTGATCAAAAGAGCTTTCATCTAAAACTTTAAGTCTGAAATTGTAAAGTATGGCGGCCATTTTGAATAATGGATGCCATTTTGTTTTTCTTTTATGAAATGGGAAAAGAGCAACTTCCTCATGAGAAGGGCATACTCATCGTACCTGACGAGTTGGCACCAATTTGAACAAAGTTAGGTGTTATTCTATAATTTCTAAGTTCAAACCTGCAAAGAATGGCGGCCATCTTGGAAAATGGCGGCCATTTTGAATTTTTTTATTGGTCAATAAGCGGCTTCCGCAAGAGAAGGACACACTCATCGTATGTACCAAATTTAGATCCAATATTAACAAAATTATGTGTCCATCTACAATTTTCAGTTCAAATTTGCATCGGATGGTGGCCATATTGAAAAATGTCGGCCATATTGGATTTTTGAAGTGGCTAACAGTTGTTTTTGCAAAGGAAGGGCATACTCTACGTCTGCACCAAATTTGGTGCTTGTATCATAAAGTGAAAGATTACCCTGAATATTCCTGTTAATCTGCAGGGCTAAATCCATAGCATTATTTTAGAACAGATGAAGTTGCGGCATGGACAAGACATGCACGTTTCGGGTACTTGACCCTCGTCAGTGATCCTAATCCCAAACAATGGAATATATGAAATTGTGAATATTGAAATATATGTTCTATAGTACCAATTTTATTGTACTAGACACGTGTTTCGAAAGATAATGTATCCGGCGAAGGAAGAGGATTTAACGGAGATTTTAAATTTTTCCCCCTTTCTGTAAGAATACATTTGTATTTGGACAAACTTAGTATATCAGAAAAAAAGACCTGTCAAAAAGTGCAAGGGCTTTTATGAATGAAATGGATGGCATGTTCAGATAAGAATTTGTATTGCAGAAATCATTTCTAAATTAAATTAAATGTAAGGTGTTGAGCGGCAGTGGAAATTTTCTGCCAGAAATTCAGTCTACACCTACAGGTTTAAGGCCAAGAAACATCTGACTAAACCCTCTAATCCCACTTTTCAGGCAGTAAAAATACCATTTCAAAAACAGGACGAAACCAAAACAAAAGCTTAGAATATTAGTGGTTGAGAAACTAATCTAGTACAGAAACGTTTACGTCAAGTTCGCTTATAATGCTGCTAGATTTATCCTTTTGATGAATTAAAATAAGAAATAATGTAACATTTGTTTGATAATGTGCTTTTGAGACCATCCCTTATTTTGTTCCTTTAAGTACCTTTACGTAGTACGAAGTTCGTTGGTAGCTTTACGTCGCTTATTCGAACAGCTCTAATAAGACGGTTTCATTGACAAATTATACTCCATGAGCAATTTTTATTAAAAATTTGGGATACGTAGTTGCCTCACACTGAAACAAGAATGAAACGAAATGAAGTTATATTACTTTTGTTATATTACATTTGAAATTCAATGAAAGAAATTGGAGTGCGATTTTTTTCATGAAGGAAAATGAAACCAAATATCAAATTGCAAGAAGAAATACTTCCATTTGCTAGAATGAACGCAGTGCTAATGGGAATGTCACAGTGTTAATTGTAAGAGGGAATATATGGGATACGTAGTTGGTGGGCGGATATTGGTCATGGTAAATATATATGAGAGGAAAAAAAAAACTTATTTTGATTACGGACAATGAAACAAAGAAAAGTGTTTGCTCAGCTCATTTCGTCTCTTCTCCGCTATGCGTAATCTAGTTGTTATAATAAATCTAATCAGTGCAGTGCGTCTTCCTGTATCTAGATGATAGGGTGTAGAGATTCAACGAGGTATTCGACATTTTGTTGACGTTTCGGTGTTCGATTTCTTTTCTCTTACGCCCCAAAAAGGGATGTGTCTTGTAGTGAGATTTAAAGACAAATACATCTATAAATAAAATTTACTAAAACGAAGGGGTATCTCCCCGATTTCATAGATCTATTCTTCGTAGGTTCTTTGGCAGAATTTTTACGTCAAGTTTAGACTTTTGCGTTTCATAATTTCAAGTTATTTGGTAATAAATTTCTTCTTTTTCTGGCTTCTAGCATCAATGGTGAGCCATAACTTGTTGAAATGCAAATATGGTGCACTGAAATTTTACAATAGAAGATATATTTCAATAAAGATAATTAGTAAAAATGTGAAAAACAAAGACCGCCTGTAAACTACAGATAAATATGTTTGGAAATACTTTGGTTTTAATGTGAGTATCAGCCCGATAGCAAGGATGATACCAAGAAAAAGAAACTTTGTGTAAACTTTGCGTGCAGATTGAGACGGAAAATACCAGCATTAAAAAAAAAATACGGATGCAGTACATCTGTCAAATCTTCCCAGGCGACCTCAGTACCTCCTTTCCCTCGGTCTTTTCATGAATCTAAAGTCAACTGAATTTGTAAGTTCAATTGTGTATTCAGAAAGCTATGAATGCTATGCCATAATTCATTGTCGATTCGTTTACAGTAAACCATTAAAAAATTTTGTCTTGCCTATTTGTTCCATTAGTGGTTTATTAAACAAGCTGTTCAACGTCAATTGGTCACAACTTTGGATTCATCATAAATACAATGAAAATATCAAAAAAATAAAATAAAAAATAAAAGGGAATTGTTCCAACTCTTTACCTTCTTGAAGAAAATTTCAAACCAATTTTAATGCACTAGACACGTGTTTTGGATAGTAAATCCTCTTCAGTGATGCGTCCAGCCAAAATTCCTTTTAGCAGCGCCCTCTAATTTGAATTTTTGAATTTCAATTTATGCATTTTGCAAAGAGTGCGCGTCTCCAAATTCCCTGTGGGGTCGATATAGTAGCATAGTTAAATAAAATCTATGTCCTAAATAGCATTGTAGTGATGGTGCTAGGATGTTAACATCCTTTACTTTCGATATTTTTGGATGAAATGACAAGTTTCCGAAATGGCAAGATAGTACATGATGTCAAATTAATAAACGGCCAGAACAAAGCTTCTCTCAGGCGACTTAGCTGGAAAGAAGTAATTATATCACCCGAAAACATCCAGTCGTGGGGAACAAGTTGAACGGCTCCACGCTGCAAAAGGAAATAAGTGTTTATAATAATAATAATGTATCGTATCGTACAGTACTGTAATCGACTTTCTTTTACGATTCTATCTTAATATCCTATCCACCTTCCTACATCCACTATATCATATCCTATCTACCTCTATACACTTTTATGCACTCTCTGCCAGATTGTGATTTAAACTAAATGACTTGATGAAAATAAAGATACTAAAATTAAAACTTTTTAAATAAATGCATATCATTTTAATACAAACAGTGAATGAAGTATAAAATTTCACAACACACATTCGAAGGTAAGGGGTGGTAGTAATTGGATTTTAATTCAGCAACTAATATTATAATAATTATCAATCATTTAGTCAAGTATGAAAGTTCAATCAATCGAATTCAAACAAATACGCATGTCTGTCTGTTAATAAGTTTAGAATTGACTTGGATTGTGGATAGAGGTTAAATTGGATTGAAGTGGATATTTTAGGATTGGATAGAGGTATTTAGAAGTGGATTTGGTTTGGCTGAAATGGAGTGGATAGGATAGGATAGGATTGTATCCACATTTTATCATACATCCTTCATTCTATTTTATCCACTTTTTTGTCAAACAAGTGGTTTGCAGGACTGTAAGGGAAAATATCGTATCGTATCGCGGGGCTCCCGTGTCGTTACACCCCTACCAGACGATAATACTTGTGAAGATTTTTTCCCTTTTTTAGACAGGAGCAATTCATTTGTATATATCTGCCATGTAGTAAACGATTATAATATGACTTAAACACTAATATAAATAGGATCGTGTGGTCAATAAATTTGACACGGTACACAAAAGTTGAAAACAAGACAATATGTATTTCAGACCATGTTGCGGTTCCTGATTTCAGTGGCGGTGCCATGGAGAATTGGGGACTAGTAATCTACCGCGAGACGGCGCTGCTTTATGATCCTGATGTATCGTCCGGAGAGAATCAACTTATGGTTACACTGATAGTTGCCCATGAAGTGGCACATACGGTGATTATCTATCTGAGAATAACAATTTTTGACTTCTTAACTATTATCGGAAACAAATTTGCTTTGACTTCTAAGCCATTTATCGCAATGTAATTACAATATGTACTCTTGTAGATTTCATTTAACAGAGTATAGTTTTTGTGTCGATGATTTTTTATTTCTTCCCAAAATGTAACATAAATTAAGCCCTGTTTCAATTCTTGTTCAAAAGCCTAGGACCCAAACGGCTCTGCGACCTTTTAGTAGATTAAACATTTTTCAACTTGAGCAAAGCTGCAATTAAACTTTTCAAGTCTTTGATTTATCCTTCTGTTATTTATTAGTCCCCTACCGGCAATGCCGAAGGGGACTCTTAGTTTCCTCTCGGTCTGTCTGTCCGTCTGTCCCTCCGTCTGTCCGAATATCAGTTTTCCGGACTTTTTTTCTGCAACGGATAGAGATATTAAGATGAAATTTGATACACAGCTTGGTCTTGGATAGTTACAGAGCAAGTTCGACTTTCGTCACGCTTGACCTATTTTTCGAGGAGTTATGCCCCTTGATGACTTGGAAAATTCAGTTTTTGTCAGTTTTCCGGACTTTTTTCTGCAACGGATGGAGATATTCAGATGAAATTTGATACACAGCTTGTTCTTGGATAGTTACAGGGCAAGTTTGACTTTCGTCACACTTGACCTATTTTTCGAGGAGTTATGCCCCTCTATGACTTGGAAAATTCAGTTTTTGTCAGTTTTCCGGACTTTTTCTGCTACGGATGGAGATATTCAGATGAAATTTGATACACAGCTTGGTCTTGGATAGTTACAGAGCAAGTTTGACTTTTGTCACGCTTGACTTATTTTTCGAGGAGTTATGCCCCTCTATGACTTGGAAAATTCAGTTTTTGTCAGTTTTCCAGACTTTTTTCTGCAACAAATAGAGATATTCAGGTGAAATTTGATACTCAGCTTAGTCTTGGATAGTTACAGAGCCAGTTCAACTTTCGTCACGTTTGACCTCTTTTTCGAATCGATAAAGCAGATAAAACCTCAGAACTGAGTTGCACAGTAAGTTTAATTTAAACTCATATATGAAGAGTAATTCATAGGCAGAGTTGCAGGACATAAATATATGCCGCCGGTAGGGGACTATATCGCTCAGCGATCATAACATTTTTGCTTTAGAGCTTCTGAGTTTAGTGGTTTTGATGACAACGAACAATTAATCATTAGTAATAAAATAGTGAAAATTTTCACATCATACAATTTTGATACTTATTAATGAACCAATGATCGTCCCTTCAACAGTGGTTTGGTAACATGGTGACGATGAAGTGGTGGGACGACCTATGGTTGAACGAAGGATTTGCCAGTCTACTCATGTATTTTGCCATGGATCATATTTTCCCGGAATGGAATGTGGTAAGATGAATAAAAAATATCTGCATCTCTAGTCAGTAAACACTTAAATTGCAAACATCTTCTATCGTCCGGTTGCAGCTTTGACTTTATCCCCGCTTGATCGTCCGTTTATGGAAGAAATCCTCCTTTTATTGTCATGTGAAGCATCTCTTCAACTGGTTTATTATTACATCGTCTATCAAATATGAAAAAGGATTTTCTTGGCTCTCCAATTAAGCTTGTCCATCTCATTTTCATAATAAATATCCAAATTAGTCTTGTCCACAGGTGTATTAAATGCAATGTGTCAATCAAACATTTAACAACTTGGCTATTTGTAAATTCTTCGCCCCCAAAATTTAATGGAATTACTAAGGGATATCTCCACGATGACATAGCTCTGTCCTTAGCAGGTCCTTCTGCAGAAATTTAGGTGGGGCTTAAACTTTTGCTTTTTATAATTTCATTTTATTTGGATTTCCTCTTTTTCGGCCTTGAGCATCACTGATGAGACATAACTTGTTGAAATGCTCATATGGTGCACTGAAATACAATAGAACATATATTCCAATATTTACAATTCAAGGAAAGACGGTGTACATATGAAATATGTTTTTCTGTTTGACGGGCCATAGTGTCATCTAATGCTGTAGAATCTTATTTCAACAATTTTCTTCAATGAAGAAACATTGCATTTACGACACACAATACAACAAACAAGACATTATACAAATTACACAATGACACAAAATAAAAGAGAAAACTCATTCAAAACACTGAAGGTGGCACCACCGAAATGAAAAAAAATCAGTAGATGGACAATGAAAATTGTACATGACTGCGATTTAGGTCCTTATGCCACATTCTGTCTCTCACTCTATATAGGAATATTCTTTGTTCGAAAAATATTGTAGTGTGAGTTTGAGAGTCTATTAATGTTGACTTTTTTACACAACACTGTCTTCTTTCAGTTCACTTTACATGTTGTGGTCAGAGAAGTCTTTCAAGTGATGGTGAACGATGCGCTAGTGACGTCACATCCTGTTTCGGCACCAATTATCCACCCTGATGACATAGCAGAATATTTTGATATGATATCATACAGTAAAGTAAGCACTTTGTTATCTAAGGCACATTCTATCTGACCATCTGGTTGTCGCCTTAGAGCCTAGGACACATTCTATCTGACCATCTGTGACCATCTGATTGTCGCTTTAGAGCCTAGGGCACATTCTATCTGACCATCTGACTGTCGCCTTAGAGCTCGGCTTTCACAAAAGTAGTATCATTCTTTGTAGAAAAGTGGTCAAACTGCTACTTTTCAATTATTTCCGTGGCAAAGAAAGGAAATCAAAAATGGGGGTGGGGAACCAACTTTTCATCCCTTAAAAAAATCTCCCGGTTTATGATAGAATAATTTAAGTAATATGCGAGAAATTGCTGATTGTCCCCATAGAGTTCTATATTAAAACGAAAATCAGTGTAGGTGGCGCTGTTGAAATGAATGGGGTGCCGCAGAAATAAAAAAAGTCATCTAATATCATTGAAAACTCCTACTATGCTTAACATGTATAATATGAGAGGGACAAGACAGATTTGAACCATCATTTTTTTCGCGGGCTTTTAGTATGCATCCTACTTGAACAATAAGTTGGTGGCACGCGCTGTTTTCTTAAACAAATCTATTTAATTTTACAAAGTTACTCTTGTACAGTTACTTTTGCAACTCAATACAAACTGGAGGAAAATTTTTCATCAATTCGTAAATCATCGCAAAAAAGGTGGATATTTAATAACAGTCAAAAAATGAAAACCAGACATATGTAATAAGTAGGTGGCGACATCTACCTTGAGTTGCTTTGATTGTAAACGATAACTACGAGACTTAACGAGGCCGAGTACAATTAGAAAAAATTAATGACGGTGAAATTTCAATTTCTTTTTCTTAAAATGATATTTGAAGTACAACAAATAAATAACATGAATTTAATTAAAATCTCTTGCGCAAAAAATATGAAAAAATTGAGAAAAATAATTATTTTGCATTAAAATACCATAAGGTCTCATTGTCTTTGAGATGACCCCTACGTAATAATGAACGGTCAACTTCTATTTTCTTTCCTATAAATTGAGTTTTATAATACTGCAATTATATGATCCGAATTTAGTCAAAATACCTTGGGTAGAAGTTCATCATTTTCTAATTAGACACAGCCTCGTTAAACGTGACTTCAGTCTTCAGGACATGCTGCTTTTCAATAATGGTTGTATGTTTTTTGAATAACAATCATTTGTAAATAAGTGAAATTTTGTGAAATGAAATGATAACAATAACTGCTGGATATTTAAAAATATACCATCATGTTAACTCCGGGGTATACGAGCTTCTCCCTGGGTTACAAACGATATCCTCAACTGGAGGGGGCGACATCTACAATAAGTCGCTCTAACTGTACGATAACTTTATGTTAAAATGTGGAAATGTTTTACATAATTTGTGACACCTTTGCCGTTTTCCACCCGGCCATGTGTTAGTTTTATTTACATATTTGGCCGGATTGCGAAGCAAAATCCGGTCTATGAAATGGCGAAGTCCGTCTGTCCGTCCGTCTGTCTCTCTGTCCGTCAGTGCGTCAACATTTTGGTTAAAGTGTTGCGTTTAAGTCCGTTGAGAGAAAACTGTTAGGAGGAGCAACTTGAAACATGGCATGGTGATAGACCATGATGAGACGAATCAAACGCAGCAACAAAATATGACCTAGTGACCTTGACCTTAGAGTTTGACCTACTTTTGAAAAACTTTATCCTTGGCCATAGCTTTTTAATGGTAAGTGATAGGGCTTTCATATCTCACTTGTGTATTTCTTGTGACAAGGCCTTTCCATGGATACCAAAAATTTTGACCTTGTGACCTTGACCTTTGAGTTTGACCTACTTTTGTAAAACTTTAACCTTGGCCATAGCTTTTGAATGGTAGGTAATAGGGCTTTCATATTTCACTTGTGTATTTTTTGTGAAAAGGCCTTTCCATGGATACCAAAAAATTTGACCTTGTGACCTTGACCTTTGAGCTTGACCTACTTTTGAAAAACTTTAACCTTGGCCATAGCGTTTGAATGGTAAGTGATAGGGCTTTCATATCTCACTTGTGTATTTCTTGTGACAAGGCCTTTCCATGGATACCAAAAATTTTTACCTTGTGACCTTGACCTTTGAGTTTGACCTACTTTTAAAAACTTTAACTTGATATTTCACATGTAGATTCCTTATGACCAGACCTTTCATTTGATATCATGAGTTTTGACCTAGTGACCTTGACATTAAACTTTGACCTACTTTTGAAGTTTAAGAGGTAGGGTTTTTATATTTTACATATATATTCCTCATGACCAGAACTTTAATTTGATATCATGACTTTTGACCTAGTGATCTTGACATTGACCTTTGACTTACTTTTAAATTATAAGAGGTAGGATTTTGATATTTCAGTTGTAGAATCCTCATGACCACACCTTTCATTTGATATCATGACTTTTGATCATACTTTTGAACTATAAGGGGTAGGGCTTTGATATTTTACATTTAGATTCCTTATGACCATAGCTTTTTTCATTGCGCAATAATATTAATGACCTTTGACCTTTCTGTCTGTGCAGAAATGTATACATCATCTAATACAAACACTTAGCAATCCGGTCTTACCGCCTTTAGCGGTTTATGGTTTATTTTTTATAATGATATATTTGTACCTCTTCTCACTTTGTCAAGCACGAGCCAAACAACTTACAAAATAGTAAAATTAAATTGTAAGGCATGTCTTCAAGAATCATGATCAAAACACAATTTAATCGAACATTTTGATTTCAAATGACATACAGAATACAAATCTTCATTCAATCATAATTATGCATCGTGACGCAGCTTAATCCTTTAAATTTTACGTACACAGGGAATGGCGATTTTACGAATGTTGATGAATTTCATTGGATGGGAAGATTTCAAAAATGGATTAAGAGTAAGTACAAGTATGCAGATATATCTACTAGATGTATTTTTTTCTTTTTCTGGATGTATTTCTATGCAGATGAATCAATTGATTGCTTGGATTTAGCCATTTCTTAGTTGCATTTATTTCTTGTTTGCTTGATTTATAAAATATAACTGAAAAAAAAACCAGAATTAATAATTCTGTAAAACAATTATGAATAGAATAAGAACAAGATAAGGATATCACTTTCTGCTTTTGTGTTTTTCAGCTTTATGTTAGAAAATATAAATTCCAGAATGCTGAAATGGAGGATCTATGGGAAACCTTCTCCGAGGTATGCTTGGAGTAATTTTTTTAATTACACAAACGAAAATAATAAGATAAAATATTTTAGCCGTTTACTTTAGTCAAACTTTGTTCTCGGATAAAAGCAAAAAAAAGTCATTTTTTATCCTTATTATCAGATTGTTTCTTTTAAAGGCAGTGAACTATGAAATAGATGTGAAATCTATAATGAACACTTGGACAAAGCAAATGGGCTACCCTGTTGTTACGATGAGAACGGAAGGAGATTACTATTTGTTGGAGCAGGAACGGTTTCTCTTGGATGCCAACTCGTCTTCCGCTAATGACAGTATTTATGGGTGAGATCCAGTATTTCAGTTGCGCCACCCACGATGAAACTAACCAGAATTGGATGTATTTACTATTGCAAAGATAGAAAAACTATCTTATTTACCCATAATAGTCACCCTGGTTCCACTGATGAGTTAAAGAAGATCCTGACGATAATCTCAACAGCACTCACAATAGAGCACCGAATTGAGCATCGACGGACCCCTAGCAAGCTCGAGGTGGGACCAGGTGCCCAGGAGGAGTAAGCATCCCCTGTTGACTAGCCGCACCCGCCGTCGATGTTCATGCACGAAATTAAAAACAATATATAAGATACAATTTCTCTGTCTCCATCATCATCATTTTGTCATTTAACGACATTATTTTTATGCCCCTGTTCCAACTTGATCTCTATGTTTCGAATTTAAAAAGAGCAGGTCATTCCAGAAATTGAATAGTCCCAGTATTTTATGCCAGAATATCGTTTAAAACTTTCTAGATACTAGTAGTAAACGTGTATTTCATGCGGTATGCTTTAAAAAGACGTTGGAAGTATAGACAGCATAAAAAACATACTTGAGAGAAACTTGCTTCTCGAAAGCAAAACTGGCATAATATAGATAGGCGAGAATAAAGTGCTGCTTCTCACAAAGTGAAAGTTTGTTGAATCTAAATTCAAAAGATTAAAGAGGGCGCTACTGAAAGGATTTTTGGTGGCTCCGCTGGAAGCATCACTGATGAGAATTTAATATTCGAAACGCGTGTCTGGTGCATGGACATTGGTTTGGAATTTTTTCAAGAAGGTATAGAGTTGGAACCCTTCGACATTATTAATATAAACACTTATTTCACGTTGCAGTGTGGAGCAGTTAAAATCGTTCCCCGTGACCTGATGTTTGTCAGGTGTATTAATTACTTCTTTTCAGCTCTGTCACATGAAAGGAACTTTGGTTTGGTCCTTTATCAATTAGACATCATATATATTTTCTACTATTTCGGAAACTTGCCATTTCACCGATAAATATCGAAATTAAGGGAGTTTAACATCTTAGCAGCATCCCTTCAATTCTATTTTGAACATAGCTTTTATTTGGATATGCTACTGAATCGACCCTTCAGGAAATTTGGAGCCGCGCACTCTGTAATGTAAATATACACATCTAAATTCAAAAAATTAAAGAGGGCGCTACTGAAATTATTTTGATGGCTCCGCTGAAAGCATCACTGATGAGAATTTAATATTCGAAACACGTGTCTGGTGCATGGAAATTGGTTTGGAATTTTTTTCAAGAACGTATAGAGTTGGAACCCGTCGACATTATTGAATAAATTGAAATCGTCACAATCGTTGTAAAGTGAGTTGATCAGGTAATCATTTGCGTAGAAAGACAGAATGGCAACCAAGCATTATGTTGGATGATTGGTCTCTACGGATTCATTCACTGGGATGAATAGAGAAAAGTCTCTGTGTGAAGTTAAAAACATTCATTTTTACCGAGTTTTCTTTGAAATGACCAAAGTTGTCGATAATTTCATCAAGAGTTTGATGTTACCTTATTGTTTAATCTAAAGTGATGTATTTCTTATCAGATATAAGTGGCGGATACCGTTTACCTACATCGTAGAGTCTAATCCTGGCGTAGAGAGCAAATCTTTGGTATGGCTGAACATGACTTCTGGTAAGTAAGTTTCCTCGAACTTTACTTGGGATAATCAAATTTGGGTTATCCAATTCACAGTATTTCAAGATCCAAATAAATGATGTAGTAATTCATTGAAAAACATAAAAAAAGACGTACTAGTATTTGTTACAAGCAGTGAATAAAAGTGAAACCCTGAACTTCATATCCGAATCTAAAAATCACAATCATTAGGAACATAAATTCTTTAAGGCTTGTCATTTCTGAACAAAGGAATTTCAACGATTTTATGAAAACCATATAAACCCATAGGATTCATGTTCATGATGAAAAATTAATAGGTAATTGATGAAAATCAAGACTTTTGTTTATTGGGAAAACATGGTAAAAATGCTAGAAATTTGTTGCTAAAATAGCACGTAATCCGGATAACCACACTGTTTGCCTCTTGCGTGGCAGATGGTCGTCCTTAGTCGGCACCGGTTGCCCATTAGTCTCATTGGTTTATGTGTGGTCTTTTGTGTTTGATGTTTCTATGGTGTTCCTTGTCCCTTTGCGTCTTTTTCTGTGCGTCTGCTTCGTGTTTTTGCATTGGATGTTTTGAGTTTTGCTGTTGGTGCTGTAACCTAGTGTTGTTGGAGATTCCCTCCTTTGTTTTGCAACGGAAATACAAAATGTGCTACAATGCACTCATTTGATTTTGATTTTAATTTTCTATGTTAACATACAATAAAACAGGTTAGAAACTTTGTATAAAACTTGATTTTGATAGCGTTTCACTTAAGGTACCAGATTCACAGATCATTTAACATTTTCTCGATTTTAAACATAAATTACAAAAATTCTCTTAGTTTAAGTCAAAATATAAGCGATTTTTTCAAACACACAGTAAAATGTGCTCCAGAGAAAGACTTTTCAAAATATTGAAGAAATAGTGTTTGTCCGTGTTGAAATAAGAGAATACAGACGCTTAAAAATAGTGGTTTTCTTGAAAAAGTTCGAGCGCGGTAAATTTTGCCTTATTTTGGGTGGAATTTAAACGGTGTTTTAATTTTTTGGTATCCATCAGCTCTACCTGTTCAGATGAGTGTCTCCAGCTCAATTTCTATAAAAATTATCGCGAGACATTTTCTTACGAATACTTCATTCAGTTTGGATCTAATTTTGAATTCTTCAATTATCTGCTTTTAGGTATGTCTTCAGTAGAGTCAGAAATGAAACATTGGCCATAATAAATTGAAATATCTGTATAATTCAAGCTCAGTGAATATGAGCAAGAATAGTCCTTAATCGTAACCAATGACGTACCTTAGTTATATAATATAATATAAATATTAAACAAAGCGGATCCCTAACAGTGAAAACATCGGAACGAAAAGAGAAAATAAACAGACGGAGACAATAACACAGTACAATAGAAATACAAAGGATAGCACTATCTAACGAATTTCTACAATCTTTGAAAAATAGACTTTTGAATTTAACCATCATTTTCAGAACCGGACCAAAGAACAAGTAAAACATGAACTTAACGATCACCATAATTAAAAAAAAAAGTTATTGTCAACTGAATTTTGTAACTGAAAAACAACGGTTGTGCGAGTTAAACTTCATTCATGATAAACAATAACAGCAACAACTATAGCAGCAACAACAGTAGTTTTCTATTACAAAATTCACATAAAATCGTGTACACTTTTTATACCATGATAAAAATGAATGATCACATTTATTAACTATTCCAGCTTACATTCCACGAGAACCAAACACTTGGATATTAGGAAACGTAGATTATACTGGATTTTACAGAATAAACTATGAACTGAGTATGTGGGGTCAACTGGCTGACCAACTTAACAAAGACCATAAGGTATGATATTTGTATTGTTGTCTAGCCCTATAAAACAACAACCATGCATAATGTCCAAGAGAATCATCGTTAAACATGGCATTCTGACAATACCAAAACTTAGCTACTTGTCTTCTGATACTGCAGAAATACACGTATAAGAATTGAAAGTAGTAGTTTTATAATGTTTTCAGACAGACCAAAATTTAAAATGATTTGACCAATGGGTAACAGGCGTTTTAGGATCAGTGTTTCATTACCCGTTTCAGTTTCATGAATGGTCTATCTTTATAGATAAATCGAAAACTCTAAATCGATCGAAAGTGCAGAAATAATGAAAAAAAAAGGACATAGAAAACCAGAGAAATGGAGGAAGGTAAAGGAAAATGTAGTTTCCTACAGGACTCGAGTAAATCCTTCTAGAATATTATTTCAAAAAGTTAGAGCCAGTAAGGATAAGCAGTCCATGTCTGATAATGTTCATGGATACATTTTAAAAATCAAAATCAAAATAAAAGTAGTCAAGCTCTGTGTTTATGCCATCCAAGATAGGGGTCAAAGTAAAAATAATTAAAATTCTGACTGCATTTTATATTCATCGTTCGCTTTGAACGTTCTAAGGATATGTAAAAGATCCCCAGAACTACCGCAAAGAAATAAAACTCTATTCTAAATGAAATTGGTTGAGCGGTTTTACTAAAGTGTTCCATCAGTTTACCTTGTTAAAGAACTACATGTAAATGCACCAGACATATGTTTCGGATGGTTTCTCATCAGTTGTACTTATATACTAGCATGCTGAAGTGATTTTCAGACACCTTGCTTTCAGGACGAAGTCATAGTATTTTGAGATTGCTCTGGAACACCTTATCAATTGTAGTATGAATACACCATAAATAAGGACGAAGAATATAAGACTCTTCCGTGGTATTCTATGAAAAATACATCGGTTCCACCCGAGGGGTCTCAAAATCAAGTAAAACCCGAGGCTAGCCGAGTATTTTTTCTAATATCTAAGTGCCAAAGTTAAAACTGAAAGAAAAGAGACGAAAATTGAAAAATATCAAGTTGATCTAATCGCAAAACTTTTGCGATATTCGAATTCAGCGCCCCCGAAAATGAAATTGTTTATTCTATAAGAATAAACTACGAATATTAGGCTTTTCAAAATATAACGCAAGAATGCATTGAAAAACGATCTTGAATTCAATGTTTTTTTGCCACGTCGCCGCTAGCTTGTTTGTTTTGCGGGGTGAAATCATGACGTCACAATAGCGTTAACAATCGAAACAATAGTGTCACGTGATATGAGATACAGCTGTCATGTGATATGTGATACAGATGTTGCTCACATAGCTGTATCTCATGGGCATTCTCTGTAAAACATACGTGGGTATGAGATAAATGTAACTACCCCCGGGGTGGCACAATTGAAAGTTGTCGCGTTTGTTATAAATCTATATAGAAGTAGTTAGGTGACAATTTTGTCAAAAGTTGATCATCAGATCTAATATACATGTAAATGTGAAGCGAAATAATTCTATCAGTGATTGATTAACTCTACTTCACACGGATATAATGTGCTAAGGTACTCCACAAAACGTGAATTATGAATTGAATGCACATAGCTGTATCTCATGGGCATTCTCTGTAAAACATACGTGGGTATGAGATAAATGTAACTACCCCCGGGGTGGCACAATTGAAAGTTGTCGCGTTTGTTATAAATCTATATAGAAGTAGTTAGGTGACAATTTTGTCAAAAGTTGATCATCAGATCTAATATACATGTAAATGTGAAGCGAAATAATTCTATCAGTGATTGATTAACTCTACTTCACACGGATATAATGTGCTAAGGTACTCCACAAAACGTGAATTATGAATTGAATGCACACCATCAAAGTATCTATCCCCCTTACCTCGGCTTGTGAGAGTGGGTTCTGCTGTTATCACTTTGTTTTATGTTTTTCAAGGCTCTGTATGCGTATTGATGGTTATTTTTTTATTTTACTTTTTGGCTTTAACTTAGACTTTAACTCACAGATCCATGATCGATTGGATTGAAAGAAAGGAGGGGATCCCCGACAACACTCGGTTGTAACAACAACAGCAAAACTACCGAATCAAATGATGCGAAAACACAGAGTAGACAAGTACAGCAAGAGACGTAAAAGAGACATACGACATAGAAACATCACACACAAAAGACTACACATATACCAACGAGACCAATGGGCAATCGTTGTCGACTTATGACGGTCATCTGTCACGCCAGTAGCAAATGGTGTGGTAATCATGATTACGTGCGCAGAACCCTTCCACTTTTCCGGTCACCCAAAGGTCTCGAAGAACACACCATTGTAGTGTAAAATAACCTTCTCATTGTAAGATGGGTGTTGCATGCAAGCAGGAGATGCTTCTCATTGTAAGATGGGTGTTGCATGCAAGCAGGAGATGCTTACTCTTCCTGGGCACCTGGTCTCACTCCCATATCGGGAGTTCGCTTCTTTTCACATGGTGGAGGTTTTTGTTTGTTTGCTTTGGTTCCTGTTTTGTCCTGATTTTGTATGCCTTCGGTTTCTGATTTTTGAATTATCGATTTTGTGCTGTATACAGGGATATGGTCATTATCCATATTTGTCATACAAACAATACAGCAAAACTTAATGGATATAAAAAAGGGGCCGTACTAAATATAGTCCGTGCTCTGCTGGCTGTAGCGAGCTCATGCATGTTATTACTCGAGTATTCGGACCGACATTCAGAGAGGACAGGTTGTCGGAGACCTGTCTTCTCTAAAGAGGTTTGGACAGGGCACGTCATGGAGCCCCGTCGTCACAGTAAGTTAAAATGCAAGTCAAGAATGCGCTCGTACTAGATTGGTCATGTACTATGCCAAGTGTCCAGTTGTTGACAGTGGGATCATATGCACGGTATAAAGGGCGTTTGGTGATTCTGACGCATTTTCGATGGTTATGCTGTCTACCTTTGATCCTTCTAACTTTTTTATTATGTCACCATGAAAGGCAGGTTGTGAAATACCCATAGTTATATAGTCTGTTGCGAGTACAGGTCCGAATTCAAAAAGAAGCTGACAGTAATTTTTGTAAAATTTCCAGAAAGTCTAAATTAGTTTATGAATGCGAAAATCTTGATCTAAAAGTTTCTTGGTAATTTGTAAATTTCTACTATGAAAATCAAAAGCATAATTAGTACATGCCCTAGCATGCCGAATGAGCTGTGATATGTAATAGTGGACATTTTTCAAGTTAACGTACTACGGACTTCGCACTCCGGACTTCGCACTTAAGGGGTCATATAAAAGAAATCAGGCGCGATTAGAAACGTTAAATCAGAACACACATGGGCGAAATGACAATGGACAACTTTCATTATGCATTTATACAAATGAAACAAATAAATTCTTCACGCAGAGTACCCTAAGTTCATAGGAATAGAATTTATATTCAGCGTTTGTGACAAAGTCCCTTCGAAATGCGATGTCGGAACTCCGAAAACATGAAAAATGTTGATTGGACATTTTTCAAATTAACGTACTTCGGACTTCGCACTAGCTATAGGACTTCGCACTAAAGGGGTCATATAAAAGAAATCAGAAGTCCGCCAGCATGAAAAATGTCCAGTACGAAAGTGTTCCAACCAGACATTTTTCATGTTCGCAGACTTCGCACTTCGGACACCGCACTTGGTAGGGACTGTGTCACAAAAGTAAGTTGTTGATGTTATCCCAATGAACCTAGAATACTTTGAGTGATAATTTCTTCATTAACATGTGTTAATATACATATTTAAAGCTCTCGAGTATCATTTCGTCTATTCTGCGTTCAGATTTTACTTTTTTAAATTTCACCTGATTACTTTAACATGCCCCAAAAGTGCGAAGTCCGGAGTACAAAATCCGAAGTACGTCGACTTGAAAAATGTCCACTAAATACCATATATGACGGTAGTGTAGGAACATCCATGTCAAGCCAAGGGAACTTTTCTATGTTGAACCCAAAATCATCTCTTTTGTCGTACACACTTGTATAAATCTTCCCGTTTATGTTGATATTCAGGTCCAAAATTGTAAACGGGAGGTTTTAACGTTTGCCATGTTGAGTGTAAATTCTTGTGGATAAATTTCATTCATAAATATGGGAAACAGGATTGTCAATAGCCAGACTAGCACCCATGTACCTAGAAAAAACCATTGAATATTGCAAATCATCAAGTTTTCTTTGCTTTTGAAGATTTTGGATAAATTCTGTTCAAAGATGAACGAAAATAAATATGCAACGAGAGGTGAACAGTAAGAACCAATAGGAATTGGAAATGCCTCTTTCTATGAGAGAATTAAAAAAAGAGGCTTTATATGAGTATAGAAAAATATAGGCAATATGTGATACACATTTGGTTCCAATCCTCAATGTTACAAAAAACCATTTATCAAACATTACAATTGTTTTATCTGTCAAGATAGTTCAAAATTTTGATTACATTTGTTTCTGTGTTTTTTTTATTCAAAACACTAGAACCAAAATTTTTCTTACAAGGTAATATTTTTTAAATTTGCGGTTGGTAATTTGGTAGTGAGGGCATTTTGGGAAATTTTTAATTTAACTTTTAAATACTAGCAAAAGTATGGAGTATTAATGATAAAAAAGAAGGGAGGGGATCTCTAACAAGACCCTGTTGCAGCACCAACAGCAAAACACCAAAAAACACCTGATGCAAAAACACAAAGGACGAGCATAATATGAGACGGAAAATAGACATACGACATGTAAACATCAAGCACAAAAGACTGCACGTAAAAGTTACATTTAGAATAAGCAAGTTTAAAATTTTGGAAATGTAGGTCATAGTCTAAGATAACATGATTCCAAGAGAAAGGTCTTGTCAGAAGTATAACACATGTCAAATATTATGAGTCTTAGCCCTTTTAGTAGATCCCTTATGGGCAATGTTTCTCCTTTAACTGTAGGTCAAAAATGCTTCGAACCTAGAGAAGTCATGTCAAAAGGACAAGATTGTATGCCAAATAAGAGTCCAAACAAGAATAGACGATAAATATTGTAAATGTTAAAGGGTATTGAATAAAAGTTTGAGGTCATGATCAAAGTCCAAAAAAAAATGGCTTGTCAAAAGAAAGACAGATGTCAACTCCGAGAGTCATTTTTTAAGATTCAATATTGTCGATATTAAATATTATGTACAATGTTCCATAGCACTGCTCGATAGTTCATGCAGAAATTATAGTTAAAACTTGTTTCGACAGAAAGTGCTCATTTCAAGCGAAACTGCCGATTGTATTTAGAAAATAGAAAAATATGAAGCCCCCAGTGAGGATCGAACTCACGACCCCTGGTTTACAAGACCAGTGCTCTAACCACTGAGCTATGGAGGCGATGTAAATCATGGAAAACTTCTTGTCCGGAAAAAATTGGATTTCTTTGTTGGAACATCAGCTGTTGCCATGCATTGATTTGTATCTATTCATTAATTATCAGACTCAAAAGTATGACGTATCTTTACTTAAAAGTAGGGATAGAAAATGAATAAAAAAATGATTTCCATTTTTATGACAATCAGGTACGATAATTTGAAATATGAAAGTCAGTCTTCTTCTGTGGATAAACATTGAAGCCAATTATGAAATCATGTTCTCTCCTTTTGATGTATTTGGTCAAAAGTACATGGCATGGTCACTAGATACAAAATGTGAACCTACTGAAAGGTCATGTTCAAATGAGCCCAAAAGCCAAATATAAGACTCGAAGGTTGTAACAGAAGGAATAACTAATACCGGTATTAGATTTGTAAAGTGTAGGTCAGATGTCAATTTACATGATGGAAATTTTGTTTCCAAGAGAAAGGTCTTGTCAGAAGTAAAAGACATGCCAAATATCATGAGTCCTTTTGGTGGAGTAGTAAAGGCCAAATGAATGTTAAAGTCTTTGAAATATAGGTAAAAGGTAAGTCTCAATGCCTCATGGTGAAAATGTTCCAATCCTACAGAAAGGTCCTGTCAAAAGGAAGATACTAGTATATGCTAAATATAATAGTCCAAACATTTGGTGAACAATAGATATTGCGAATGTTAAAGGTCTTGGGATGTTGGTCTACGGTCATGGTCAAAGCCCCATGATCAATTTTTGGTACCAACAGAAATATCTTGTTCAATGGAAAACACGTGAAAAGTATGAGAGTCCTAGATTTAGATATGATCGATAGCAAAGTCCAAGAAAAAAAAATTTTTTCGAAGACAAATGCATAACAAATTTAAGAGTCCGAGGTTGTATGTTAAACGTCTTCAAATTGGATAGCATTATTTAAGAATAGAAAAAAAAGTGCAGCATGGACTAGACATGCACGTTTAGGGTACTTAAAAGTTATGTTTAGAATAAGCAAGTTTAAAATTTTGGAAATGTAGGTCATAGTCTAAGATAACATGATTCCAAGAGAAAGGTCTTGTCAGAAGTATAACACATGTCAAATATTATGAGTCTTAGCCCTTTTAGTAATGAGTTAAAGAAGATCCTGATGATAATCTCAACAGCACTCAAAATAGAGCAAATTAAGCATCGACGGACTCCCGGCAAGCCAGAGGTGGGACCAGGTGCCCGGAAGGAGTAAGCATCCCCTGTTGGCTAGCCGCACCCGCCGTCGATGTTTAAGTACGAAAATGAAAACAATATATAAAATTCATGCACTGTCTGACGTTATGTCTATATAGAAAGTGCTATGGCGACAATGTCAGGGAAATATATTCAAAACACTTACTGTCAAACCCCTCGCGGGGAACTTTTTTACGAGCTCCACACGGCAAAGGGCATAAGTGAAACAAAAATGAGTTAAAGAAGATCCTGACGGGCAATGTTTCTCCTTAAACTGTAGGTCAAAGGTCTGTGTCAAGGCCTTAAGATAAAAATGCTTCGAACCTAGAGAAAAATCTTGTCAAAAGGACAAGATTGTATGCCAAAGAAGAGTCCAAACAAGTATGAAACAATAAATATTGTGAATAAAAAGGGTATGGAATAAAAGTCTGAGGTCATGATCAAAGTAAAAAAAAAAAAACAAACTGTCATGTCAAAAGAAAGACAGATGTCAACTCCGAGAGTCATAGACATTCTTTAAGATTCAATGTGGTCGATATTAAATATTATGTACAGTGTTTCATAGCACTGTTCGATAGTTCATGCAGAAATTAGAGTTAAAACTTGTGTCGACAGAAACTGCTCATTTCAAGTCAAACTGCCGATTGTATTTAGAAAATAGAAAAATATGAAGCCCCCAGTGAGGATCGAACTCACGACCCCTGGTTTACAAGACCAGTGCTCTAACCACTGAGCTATGGAGGCGATGTAAATCATGAAAAACGTCTTGTCCGGAAAAATTGGATTTTATTGTTGGAACATCAGCTGTTGCCATGCATTGATTTGTATCTATTCATTAATTATAAGGATCAATAGTATGAAGTATCTTTACTTAAAAGTAGGGATAGAAAATGAATAAAAAAATGATTTCCATTTTTATGACAATAAGGTACGATAATTTGGAATATGAAAGTCAGTCTTCTTCTGTGGATGAACATTTAAGCCAATTATGAAATCATGTTCTCTCCTTTTGATGTATTTGGCCAAAAGTCCATGGCATGGTCACTAGATACAAAATGTGAACCTACTGAAAGGTCATGTTCAAAGGAGCACAAAAGCCAAATATAAGACTCGAAGGTTGTAACAGAAGGAATAACTAATACCGGTATTAGATTTGTAAAGTGTAGGTCAGATGTCAATTTACATGATGGAAATTTTGTTTCCAAGAGAAAGGTCTTG
This sequence comes from Pinctada fucata, assembly GCA_028142955.1. NCBI lineage: Eukaryota > Metazoa > Mollusca > Bivalvia > Pterioida > Pteriidae > Pinctada > Pinctada fucata. The sequence goes on from AP027105.1 coordinate 50,558,112, forward strand.
TCAGAAGTAAAAGACATGCCAAATATCATGAGTCCTTTTGGTGGAGTAGTAAAGGCCAAATGAATGTTAAAGTCTTTGAAATATAGGTAAAAGGTAAGTCTCAATGCCTCATGGTGAAAATGCTCCAATCCTACAGAAAGGTCCTGTCAAAAGGAAGATACTAGTGTATGCTTAATATAATAGTCCAAACATTTGGTGAACAATAGATATTGCGAATGTAAAAGGTCTTGGGATGTTGGTCTACGGTCATGGTCAAAGCCCCATGATCAATTTTTGGTACCAACAGAAATGTCTTGTTCAATGCAAAACACGTGAAAATTATGAGAGTCCTAGATTTAGATATGATCGATAGGAAAGTCCCAGAAAGATTTTTTTTCGAAGGCAAAAGCATAACAAATTTAAGAGTCCGAGGTTGTATGTTAAACGTCTACAAATTCAATAGCATAATTTAAGAACAGAAAAAAAATTGCAGCATGGGCTAGACATGCACCTTTCGGGTACTTAAAAGTTATGTTTAGAATAAGCAAGTTTAAAATTTTGGAAATGTAGGTCATAGTCTAAGATAACATGATTTCAAGAGAAAGGTCTTGTCAGAAGTATAACACATGTCAAATATTATGAGTCTTTGCCCTTTTAGTAGATCCCTTATGGGCAATTTTTCTCCTTTAACTGTAGGTCAAAGGTCTGTGTCAAGGCCTCCAGATAAAAATGCTTCGAACTAGAGACAATTCTTGTCAATTGACATCCTTAAACTGGAGCTCAAAGGTCTGTGTCAAGGTCTTAAGATAAAAATGCTTCGAACCTAGAGAAAAGTCTTGTCAAAAGGACAAGATTGTATGCCAGATAAGAGTCCAAAGAAGTATGAAACAATAAATATTGTAAATGTTAAAGGGTATGGAATAAAAGTCTGAGGTCATGATCAAAGTCGAAAAAAAAAACTGTCTTGTCAAAAGAAAGACAGATGTCAGCTCCGAGAGTCATAGGCATTCTTTATGATTCAATGTGGTCGATATTAAATATCATGCACAATGTTTCATAGCACTGCTCGATAGTTTATGCAGAAATTATAGATAAAACTTGTTTCGACAGAAACTGCTCATTTCAAGCGAAACTGCCGATTGTATTTAGAAAATAGAAAAATATGAAGCCCCGAATGAGGATCGAACTCACGACCCCTGGTTTACAAGACCAGTGCTCTAACCACTGAGCTATGGAGGCGATGTAAATCACGGAAAACGTCTTGTCCGGAAAAAATTGGATTTGTTTGTTGGAACATCAGCTGTTGCCATGCATTGATTTGTATCTATTCATTAATTATCAGACTCAAAAGTATGACGTATCTTTTCTTAAAAGTTGGGATAGAAAATGAATAAAAAAATGATTTCCATTTTTATGACAATAAGGTACGATAATTTGAAATATGAAAGTCAGTCTTCTTCTGTGGATAAACATTGAAGCCAATTATGAAATCATGTTCTCTCCTTTTGATGTATTTGGTCAAAAGTCCATGGCATGGTCACTAGATACAAAATGTGAACCTACTGAACGGTCATGTTCAAAGGAGCACAAATGCCAAATATAAGACTCGAAGGTTGTAACAGAAGGAATAACTAATACCGGTATTAGATTTGTACAGTGTAGGTCAGATGTCTATTTACATGATGGAAATTTTGTTTCCAAGAGAAAGGTCTTGTCAGAAGTAAAAGACATGCCAAATATCATGAGTCCTTTTGGTGGAGTAGTAAAGGCCAAATAAATGTTAAAAGTCTTTGAAATATAGGTAAAAGGTAAGTCTCAATGCCTCATGGTGAAAATGTTCCAATCCTACAGAAAGGTCCTGTCAAGAGGAAGATACTAGTATATGCTAAATATAATAGTCCAAACATTTGTGGAACAATAGATATTGCGAATGTTAAAGGTCTTGGGATGTTGGTCTACGGTCATGGTTAAAGCCCCATGATCAATTTTTGGTACCAACAGAAATGTCTTGTTCAATGCAAAACACGTGAAAATTATGAGAGTCCTACATTTTAATATGATCGATAGCAAAGTCCCAGAAAGTTTTTCTTTTTCGAAGGCAAATGCATAACAAATTTAAGAGTCCAAGGTTGTATGTTAAACGTCTTCAAATTGGATAGCATCATTTAAGAACAGAAAAAAATTGTAGCATGGACTAGACATGTACGTTTCGGGTACTTAAAAGTTATGTTTAGAATAAGCAAGTTTAAAATTTTGGAAATGTAGGTCATAGTCTAAGATAACATGATTCCAAGAGAAAGGTCTTGTCAGAAGTATAACACATGTCAAATATTATGAGTCTTAGCCCTTTTAGTAATGAGTTAAAGAAGATCCTGATGATAATCTCAACAGCACTCAAAATAGAGCAAATTAAGCATCGACGGACTCCCGGCAAGCCAGAGGTGGGACCAGGTGCCCGGAAGGAGTAAGCATCCCCTGTTGGCTAGCCGCACCCGCCGTCGATGTTTAAGTACGAAAATGAAAACAATATATAAAATTCATGCACTGTCTGACGTTATGTCTATATAGAAAGTGCTATGGCGACAATGTCAGGGAAATATATTCAAAACACTTACTGTCAAACCCCTCGCGGGGAACTTTTTTACGAGCTCCACACGGCAAAGGGCATAAGTGAAACAAAAATGAGTTAAAGAAGATCCTGACGGGCAATGTTTCTCCTTAAACTGTAGGTCAAAGGTCTGTGTCAAGGCCTTAAGATAAAAATGCTTCGAACCTAGAGAAAAATCTTGTCAAAAGGACAAGATTGTATGCCAAAGAAGAGTCCAAACAAGTATGAAACAATAAATATTGTGAATAAAAAGGGTATGGAATAAAAGTCTGAGGTCATGATCAAAGTAAAAAAAAAAAAAACAAACTGTCATGTCAAAAGAAAGACAGATGTCAACTCCGAGAGTCATAGACATTCTTTAAGATTCAATGTGGTCGATATTAAATATTATGTACAGTGTTTCATAGCACTGTTCGATAGTTCATGCAGAAATTAGAGTTAAAACTTGTGTCGACAGAAACTGCTCATTTCAAGTCAAACTGCCGATTGTATTTAGAAAATAGAAAAATATGAAGCCCCCAGTGAGGATCGAACTCACGACCCCTGGTTTACAAGACCAGTGCTCTAACCACTGAGCTATGGAGGCGATGTAAATCATGAAAAACGTCTTGTCCGGAAAAATTGGATTTTATTGTTGGAACATCAGCTGTTGCCATGCATTGATTTGTATCTATTCATTAATTATAAGGATCAATAGTATGAAGTATCTTTACTTAAAAGTAGGGATAGAAAATGAATAAAAAAATGATTTCCATTTTTATGACAATAAGGTACGATAATTTGGAATATGAAAGTCAGTCTTCTTCTGTGGATGAACATTTAAGCCAATTATGAAATCATGTTCTCTCCTTTTGATGTATTTGGCCAAAAGTCCATGGCATGGTCACTAGATACAAAATGTGAACCTACTGAAAGGTCATGTTCAAAGGAGCACAAAAGCCAAATATAAGACTCGAAGGTTGTAACAGAAGGAATAACTAATACCGGTATTAGATTTGTAAAGTGTAGGTCAGATGTCAATTTACATGATGGAAATTTTGTTTCCAAGAGAAAGGTCTTGTCAGAAGTAAAAGACATGCCAAATATCATGAGTCCTTTTGGTGGAGTAGTAAAGGCCAAATGAATGTTAAAGTCTTTGAAATATAGGTAAAAGGTAAGTCTCAATGCCTCATGGTGAAAATGCTCCAATCCTACAGAAAGGTCCTGTCAAAAGGAAGATACTAGTGTATGCTTAATATAATAGTCCAAACATTTGGTGAACAATAGATATTGCGAATGTAAAAGGTCTTGGGATGTTGGTCTACGGTCATGGTCAAAGCCCCATGATCAATTTTTGGTACCAACAGAAATGTCTTGTTCAATGCAAAACACGTGAAAATTATGAGAGTCCTAGATTTAGATATGATCGATAGGAAAGTCCCAGAAAGATTTTTTTTCGAAGGCAAAAGCATAACAAATTTAAGAGTCCGAGGTTGTATGTTAAACGTCTACAAATTCAATAGCATAATTTAAGAACAGAAAAAAAATTGCAGCATGGGCTAGACATGCACCTTTCGGGTACTTAAAAGTTATGTTTAGAATAAGCAAGTTTAAAATTTTGGAAATGTAGGTCATAGTCTAAGATAACATGATTTCAAGAGAAAGGTCTTGTCAGAAGTATAACACATGTCAAATATTATGAGTCTTTGCCCTTTTAGTAGATCCCTTATGGGCAATTTTTCTCCTTTAACTGTAGGTCAAAGGTCTGTGTCAAGGCCTCCAGATAAAAATGCTTCGAACTAGAGACAATTCTTGTCAATTGACATCCTTAAACTGGAGCTCAAAGGTCTGTGTCAAGGTCTTAAGATAAAAATGCTTCGAACCTAGAGAAAAGTCTTGTCAAAAGGACAAGATTGTATGCCAGATAAGAGTCCAAAGAAGTATGAAACAATAAATATTGTAAATGTTAAAGGGTATGGAATAAAAGTCTGAGGTCATGATCAAAGTCGAAAAAAAAACTGTCTTGTCAAAAGAAAGACAGATGTCAGCTCCGAGAGTCATAGGCATTCTTTATGATTCAATGTGGTCGATATTAAATATCATGCACAATGTTTCATAGCACTGCTCGATAGTTTATGCAGAAATTATAGATAAAACTTGTTTCGACAGAAACTGCTCATTTCAAGCGAAACTGCCGATTGTATTTAGAAAATAGAAAAATATGAAGCCCCGAATGAGGATCGAACTCACGACCCCTGGTTTACAAGACCAGTGCTCTAACCACTGAGCTATGGAGGCGATGTAAATCACGGAAAACGTCTTGTCCGGAAAAAATTGGATTTGTTTGTTGGAACATCAGCTGTTGCCATGCATTGATTTGTATCTATTCATTAATTATCAGACTCAAAAGTATGACGTATCTTTTCTTAAAAGTTGGGATAGAAAATGAATAAAAAAATGATTTCCATTTTTATGACAATAAGGTACGATAATTTGAAATATGAAAGTCAGTCTTCTTCTGTGGATAAACATTGAAGCCAATTATGAAATCATGTTCTCTCCTTTTGATGTATTTGGTCAAAAGTCCATGGCATGGTCACTAGATACAAAATGTGAACCTACTGAACGGTCATGTTCAAAGGAGCACAAATGCCAAATATAAGACTCGAAGGTTGTAACAGAAGGAATAACTAATACCGGTATTAGATTTGTACAGTGTAGGTCAGATGTCTATTTACATGATGGAAATTTTGTTTCCAAGAGAAAGGTCTTGTCAGAAGTAAAAGACATGCCAAATATCATGAGTCCTTTTGGTGGAGTAGTAAAGGCCAAATAAATGTTAAAAGTCTTTGAAATATAGGTAAAAGGTAAGTCTCAATGCCTCATGGTGAAAATGTTCCAATCCTACAGAAAGGTCCTGTCAAGAGGAAGATACTAGTATATGCTAAATATAATAGTCCAAACATTTGTGGAACAATAGATATTGCGAATGTTAAAGGTCTTGGGATGTTGGTCTACGGTCATGGTTAAAGCCCCATGATCAATTTTTGGTACCAACAGAAATGTCTTGTTCAATGCAAAACACGTGAAAATTATGAGAGTCCTACATTTTAATATGATCGATAGCAAAGTCCCAGAAAGTTTTTCTTTTTCGAAGGCAAATGCATAACAAATTTAAGAGTCCAAGGTTGTATGTTAAACGTCTTCAAATTGGATAGCATCATTTAAGAACAGAAAAAAATTGTAGCATGGACTAGACATGTACGTTTCGGGTACTTAAAAGTTATGTTTAGAATAAGCAAGTTTAAAATTTTGGAAATGTAGGTCATAGTCTAAGATAACATGATTCCAAGAGAAAGGTCTTGTCAGAAGTATAACACATGTCAAATATTATGAGTCTTAGCCCTTTTAGTAGATCCCTTATTGGCAATAATTCTCCTTAAACTGTAGGTCAAAGGTCTGTGTCAAGACCTTAAGATAAAAATGCTTCGAACCTAGAGAAAAATCTTGTCAAAAGGACAAGATTGTATGCCAAAGAAGAGTCCAAACAAGTATGCAACAATAAATGTTGGAAATAAAAAAGGGTATGGGATAAAAGTCTGAGGGCATGATCAAAGTCGAAAAAAACTGTATTGTCAAAAGAAAGACAGATGTCAACTCCGAGAGTCATAGCCATTCTTGAAGATTCAATATTGTCGATATTAAATATTATGTACAGTGTTTCATAGTACTGTTCGATAGTTCATGCAGAAATTATAGTTAAAACTTATGTCGACAGAAACTGCTCATTTCAAGTCAAACTGCCGATTGTTATTAGAAAATAGAAAAATATGAAGCCCCCAGTGAGGATCGAACTCACGACCCCTGGTTTACAAGACCAGTGCTCTAACCACTGAGCTATGGAGGCGATGTAAATCATGGAAAAAGTCTTGTCCGGAAAAATTGGATTTTATTGTTGGAACATCAGCTGTTGCCATGCATTGATTTGTATCTATTTATTAATTATCAGACTCAAAAGTATGACGTCTCTTTACTTAAAAGTAGGGATAGAAAATGAATAAAAAAATGATTTCCATTTTTATGACAATAAGGTACGATAATTTGAAATAGGAAAGTCAGTCTTCTTCTGTGGATGAACATTAAAGCCAATTATGAAATCATGTTCTCTCCTTTTGATGTATTTGGCCAAAAGTCCATGGCATGGTCACTAGATACAAAATGTGAACGTACTGAAAGGTCATGTTTAAAGGAGCCCAAAAGCCAAATATAAGACTCGAAGGTTGTAACAGAAGGAATAACTAATACCGGTATTAGATTTGTAAAGTGTAGGTCAGATGTCAATTTACATGATGGAAATTTTGTTTCCAAGAGAAAGTTCTTGTCAGAAGTATAAGACATGCCAAATATCATGAGTCCTTTTGGTGGAGTAGTAAAGACCAAATGAATGTTAAAATCTTTGAAATATAGGTAAAAGGTAAGTCTCAATGCCTCATGGTGAAAATGTTCCAATTCTACAGAAAGGTCCTGTCAAGAGGAAGATACTAGTATATGCTAAATATAATAGTCCAAACATTTGGTGAACAATAGATATTGCGAATGTTAAAGGTCTTGGGATGTTGGTCTACGGTCATGGTCAAAGCCCCATGATCAATTTTTGGTACCAACAGAAATGTCTTGTTCAATGGAAAACACGTGAAAATTATGAGTCCTAGATTTAGATATGATCGATAGCAAAGTCCCAGAAAGTTTTTTTTTCGAAGGCAAAAGCATAACAAATTTAAGAGTCCGAGGTTGTATGTTAAACGTCTTCAACTTGGATAGCATCATTTAAGAACAGAAAAAAAATTGCAGCATGGACTAGACATGCACTTTTCGGGTACTTAAAATGTAAACGTCTTCAAATTGAAAAGCATCATTTAAGAACAGATAAATTGGCAACGTGGACCAGACATGCACGTTTCGGGTACTTAATCCTCATCAGTGATCCTAAATCTAAACAATGAAATATGCCAAAAAAGTATAAAAGTTTCTATGTCGAAAAAGTGTACCGAAAGACGTAGCAGGATGGGTGGGATATGATGCTACAGGACCCACTTTTTAGAAATTTCAAGAAATTTTGATAACAGAATTTAGAATGCGTTGAAGAAACGATCAACCGAAATTGATCGAACTTGGCTACATGTGCCCTCGGGGACTCCTGGTCCACCAGCAGTGACACTCACCAAGTGGTATAAATGTAAACGTCTTCAAATTGAATAGCATCATTTAAGAACAGATAAATTGGCAACGTGGACCAGACATGCACGTTTCGGGTACTTAACCCTCATCAGTGATCCTAAATCTAAACAATGTAATATGCCAAAAAAGTATGAAAGTTTCTATGTCGAAACAGTGTACCGAAAGACGTAGCAGGATGGGTGGGATATGATGCTACAGGACCCACTTTTTAGAAATTTCAAGAAATTTTGATAACAGAATTTAGAATGCGTTGAAGAAGTTATGTTTAGAATAAGCAAGTTTAAAATTTTGGAAATGTAGGTCATAGTCTAAGATAACATGATTCCAAGAGAAAGGTCTTGTCAGAAGTAAAACACATGTCAAATATTATGAGTCTTTGCCCTTTTAGTAGATCCCTTATGGGCAATGTTTCTCCTTTAACTGTAGGTCAAAGGTCTGTGTCAAGGCCTTAAGATAAAAATGCTTCGAACCTAGAGACAAGTCTTGTCAACTGACATCCTTAAACTGTAGATCAAAGGTCTGTGTCAAGGCTTTAAGATAAAAATGCTTCAAACCTAGAGAAAAGTCTTGTCAAAAGGACAAGATTGTATGCCATAGAAGAGTCCAAACAAGTATGAAACAATAGATATTGTAAATGTTAAAGGGTATGGAATAAAAGTCTGAGGTCATGATCAAAGTCGAAAAAAAAACTGTCTTGTCAAAAGAAAGACAGATGTCAACTCCGAGAGTCATAGACATTCTTTAAGATTCAATGTGGTCGATATTAAATATCATGCACAATGTTTCATAGCACTGCTCGATAGTTCATGCAGAAATTATAGTTAAAACTTGTTTCGACAGAAGCTGCTCATTTCAAGCGAAACTGCCGATTGTATTTAGAAAATAGAAAAATATGAAGCCCCCAGTGAGGATCGAACTCACGACCCCTGGTTTACAAGACCAGTGCTCTAACCACTGAGCTATGGAGGCGATGTAAATCATGGAAAACGTCTTGTCCGGAAAAATTTGGATTTATTTGTTGGAACATCAGCTGTTGCAATGCATTGATTTGTATCTATTCATTAATTATCAGACTCAAAAGTATGACGTATCTTTACTTAAATGTAGGGATAGAAAATGAATAAAAATATGATTTCCATTTTTATGACAATAAGGTACGATAATTTGAAATATGAAAGTCAGTCTTCTTCTGTGGATAAACATTGAAGCCAATTATAAAATCATGTTCTCTCCTTTTGATGTATTTGGCCAAAAGTCCATGGCATGGTCACTAGATACAAAATGTGAACGTACTGAAAGGTCATGTTTAAAGGAGCCCAAAAGCCAAATATAAGACTCGAAGGTTGTAACAGAAGGAATAACTAATACCGGTATTAGATTTGTAAAGTGTAGGTCAGATGTCAATTTACATGATAGAAATTTTGTTTCCAAGAGAAAGGTCTTGTCAGAAGTAAAAGACATGCCAAATATCATGAGTCCTTTTGGTGGAGTAGTAAAGGCCAAATGAATGTTAAAGTCTTTGAAATATAGGTAAAAGGTAAGTCTCAATGCCTCATGGTGAAAATGCTCCAATCCTACAGAAAGGTCATGTCAAAAGGAAGATACTAGTATATGCTAAATATAATAGTCCAAACATTTGTGGAACAATAGATATTGCGAATGTTAAAGGTCTTGGGATGTTGGTCTACGGTCATGGTCAAAGCCCCATGATCAATTTTTGGTACCAACAGAAATGTCTTGTTCAATGGAAAACACGTGAAAATTATGAGAGTCCTAGATTTAAATATGATCGATAGGAAAGTCCCAGAAAATTCTTTTGTCGAAGGCAAATGCATAACATATTTAAGAGTCCGAGGTTGTATGTTAAACGTCTTCAAATTGGATAGCATCATTTAAGAACAGAAAAAAAAAATTGCAGCATGGACTAGACATGCACGTTTCGGGTACTTAAAAGTTATGTTTAGAATAAGCAAGTTTAAAATTTTGGAAATGTAGGTCATAGTCTAAGATAATATGATTCCAAGAGAAAGGTCTTGTCAGAAGTATAACACATGTCAAATATTATGAGTCTTTGCCCTTTTAGTAGATCCCTTATGGGCAATGTTTCTCCTGAAACTGAACGTCAAAGGTCTGTGTCAAGGCCTTTAGATGAAAATGCTTCGAACCTAGAGAAAAGTCTTGTCAAAAGGACAAGATTGTATGCCAGATAAGAGTCCAAACAAGTATGAAACAATAAATATTGCAAATGTTAAAGGGTATGGAATAAAGTCTAAGTCCAAAAAAATGTCCTGTCAAAAGAAAGACAGGTGTCAACTCCGAGAGTCCTAGAAATTCTTGTAGGTTCAATATGGTCGATATTAACTATTATGTACAGTGTTTCATAGCACTGTTCAATAGTTCATGCAGAAATAAGATTAAAAACTTGTTTCGACAGCAACTGCTCATGTCAAGCCAAACTGCCGATTGTATTTAGAAAATAGAAAAATAGGAAGCCCCCGTGAAGATCGATATCACGACCCCTGGTTTACAAGACCAGTGCTCTAACCACTGAGCTATGGAGGCGATTAAAATCACGGAAAAAGTCTTGTCCGGAAAAATTTGGATTTGTATGTTTGAACATCAGCTGTTGCAATGCATTGTTTTGTATCTATTCATTCATTATAAGACTCAAAAGAATGAAGTTTCTTTACTGAAAAGTAGAGGTAGAAATTTGACAAAAATGATTTCCAAGTTAAAGACAATCGTCCTCTGTGGTTAACTGATCAAGTGAATTATAAAATCAAATCATCTCCTTTTGATGTATCAAAAATTGTTAAAAATTTGGTACCTACTGTAAGGTCATGTCCAAAGGAGCAAACAAGCGATATATAAGAGTCGAAGGTTGTATTTAACAAGAGGAAATAGCAATATTAGCTTTTATGAAATGAGGTCAAGTTTACATGGTCAAACTTTTGTTTCCAAGAGGAATGTCTTGTCAGAAGAAAGAGACATTCCAAATATTATGAGTCCTAGTCCTTTAGTAGAGTAGTAGAAAACAAATATAAAGATTTTGAAATATTATTCTCAAGGCATAATGAAAGTGTTCCTACCCTTCAGAAAGGTCTGGTCAGAAGGAAGATGTATGCTCAATACGATAGTCCAAATCTTAATGGAACAGTAGATATTGCGAAAGTTAGAGGTTTCGGTATGTAGGTCTACGGTCACGGGCAAAGTCAAATGCTCAAATATAATGTCTTGTTCAAAGGAACAAGCAAATTATTAGAGTCCTAGAAAATCGTTAAGATTTAAATGTAATCGACAACAAATGTTATGTGCAGTGTTTCGAAGTACTATTAAATAGTACATACAGAAATCAGATTTAAGACTAGTTTCGTCAACAATTGCTCAGCTTAAGTCAATTGGCTGATTGTATTTAGAAAATAGAATAATATGAAGCCCCCCAGTGAGGATCGAACTCACGATCCTGTTCGATAGTTCATGCAGAAATTATAGTTAAAACTTGTGTCGACAGAAACTGCTCATTTCAAGTCAAACTGCCGATTGTATTTAGAAAATAGAAAAATATGAAGCCCCCAGTGAGGATCGAACTCACGACCCCTGGTTTACAAGACCAGTGCTCTAACCACTGAGCTATGGAGGCGATGTAAATCATGAAAAACGTCTTGTCCGGAAAAATTGGATTTTTTTGTTGGAACATCAGCTGTTGCCATGCATTGATTTGTATCTATTCATTAATTATAAGGATCAATAGTATGACGTATCTTTACTTAAAAGTAGGGATAGAAAATGAATAAAAAAATGATTTCCATTTTTATGACAATAAGGTACGATAATTTGGAATATGAAAGTCAGTCTTCTTCTGTGGATGAACATTTAAGCCAATTATGAAATCATGTTCTCTCCTTTTGATGTATTTGGCCAAAAGTCCATGTCATGGTCACTAGATACAAAATGTGAACCTACTGAAAGGTCATGTTCAAAAGAGCACAAAAGCCAAATATAAGACTCGAAGGTTGTAACAGAAGGAATAACTAATATTGGTATTAGATTTGTAAAGTGTAGGTCAGATGTCAATTTACATGATGGAAATTTTGTTTCCAAGAGAATGGTCTGGTCAGAAATAAAAGACATGCCAAATATCATGAGTCCTTTTGGTGGAGTAGTAAAGGCCAAATGAATGTTAAAGTCTTTGAAATGTAGGTAAAAGGTAAGTCTCAATGCCTCATGGTGAAAATGTTCCAATCCTACAGAAAGGTCCTGTCATAAGGAAGATACTAGTGTATGCTTAATATAATAGTCCAAACATTTGGCGAACAATAGATATTGCGAATGTTAAAGGTCTTGGGATGTTGGTCTACGGTCATGGTCAAAGCCCCATGATCAAATTTTGGTACCAACAGAAATGTCTTGTTCAATGGAAAACACGTGAAAATTATGAGAGTCCTAGATTTAAATATGATCTATAGCAAAGTCCCAGAAAGATTTTTTTCGAAGGCAAATGCATAACAAATTTAAGAGTCCGAGGTTGTATGTTAAACGTCTTCAAATTGGATAGCATCATTTATTATTATTTGTTATTTGTTATTACATGAAACGCCAGGGGATGTGGCGCCCAATATGTAGGGGAAACAGGCCAGTCCTTAAAATCTCGTTTTCGAAATCATTCATATCAGATAAGAAACTCGCGTCACAAAAAGCACAGAAATTTCCTGTACCATCACTTCTTTAAATATAAACATTCAATTTCGGATTTAAGTATTACTCCAGTTCAGTCTTTCCCAAAACTCAAAAATCTAAGTAAAACTGAAATTAAAAAACGCCGACTACAAGCTGAACTTGCCTGGATCACTAAATTACAAACTGCGTACCCCCTTGGTTTAAACGATCAAATTTACGGACAAGGAAATATTTCCTCGACCTCGACAAAGATCAATGTCTTTTCAATCCGCCCTGACGCTAAACGAAAGTTTAGGTCACACGGAAAAAGGCGAAACAGAAACCTTAGAAACAGAGCTAGAATACATCGTACCCTCAGAGATCTACTTATAATTGCACGAAACGGCGGCAGACATGAACTGCTTCATACTCTCTCATCAATACCAGCCGTTCAATTGAAATCTATCTTGGATGAAGCAGAGGTTGCATTCTTAAGAAATACTGATTGATTCGAACTTAATATCATTGTTGCATTCGCACAGAATAAACTTTTTCCTGTCATTAAAAACATTCCCCGTAGAAGACGATTCATAAAAATTCCATTTATTAACAAAGGTTTCGATCTTCTTAACATCTCTAATATTTTTCGGGATCATCGCGTCCAAAGTGCTATTCCTCAATATTTTGAGAATTTTGAACCTCCTCTTATTTGTTACAAGTATAAAAAACCTATTCGAAATTTCGTATTTAACTACAATAAAGTAACATCAGATCCTAAAATTCTTGAATCAAGTCCTACTTCTTGAGAATGTGCAACTTCTGAATACCTTTATAAACCAGCTGGCCATATTGTAACAGGTGACTTTTCAATTATCCAGGACAGGCAGCTCCGCAATCTTCTCAAGAAAGGACCTAAGTACAGAATTCCATCCAAGATAGATTTTATCAAATGTCGCGAAGAACTAAAGGAAGCCTTAGATAACTATACAAAAAGATGGTGTAAATCGGAAGGGATCGAATCACATTCTCTGAATGACTGGAAGAACCTCATATTGGATATTACCGATATTCGAATAGATAACTTCCACAAAAATCCTCATCTTTTCGAAAATCCAAGTTCTAAATCTGAAAGATATTTTAAATCCAAATTACGCAATTTACACGAAAAATATGTCTTCGCTCCTGCAGACAAAGCAGCCAACAACACCATAATCATTTGAAAACGTTACTACATATCAACTTTGGTTTCGGAACTTTCGTCTACAAACACTTATATCAAAAGCAATGAAAGTGTTCCTAACATTTTGAACAAACACAACAGTGAAATTTCTTCATTCAAGATCCCTATTTCTAAACTGGATCTTCCTACACTATACTGCATACCAAAATTGCACAAGTCTTCTTACAAATTTCGATACATTGCTAATTCTAGCAACTGCTCAACTACAATTTTGTCTAGAAATCTGACGTCAGCACTCACGGTGATAAAGGAACACGTTGCAAAATATTGTGAAACTGTTCTAAACAGGAATGATGTAAACTTATTTTGGTCTATTAAAAATTCAGGGGATGTGATTGACAAAATGAAATCGAGAAATTTTCAAGCCAATTCGATTTCTTCGTACGACTTTTCAAATATGTACGCCACGCTTCCTCACGATAAGATTAATGATCAATTGTCCAAACTCATTAAATGGTGCTTTAACCGAGAGGGTAAAACTTATATTTGTACATCTGAATCAAAGGGTTTCTTTTCCAATACAGAATACAAATCATATAAATCATGGACATGTAGTGACCTTTGTATTGCCTTGTCCTTTCTTTTGGACAACATTTATGTAAGATTTGGTGAGAATCTCTACAAGCAGGTTGTAGGGATCCCTATGGGTACTAATTGTGCGCCTCTTGTTGCAGATTTATTTTTATTCACGTATGAAAAAGAATTTATCCAAAATCTTCAAAAACAAAGAAAACATGATGATGTGAAATGTTTCAATGGTACTTCTAGGTACCTGGATGATATCCTTACTATCGACAATCCTGTTTTTGAAAAGTATAAAAATGTCATCTATCCACAGGAACTGACTCTAAACAAGGCGAACGTCACAAACACAGAAACACCATTTTTGGACCTGAATATCAAAATTATTAATGGAGAGATTCATACAAGGGTGTATGACAAAAGAGATGACTTTGGATTCAATATAGTAAATTTTCCCTGGCTTGACGGTGATGTTCCTAGATTACCGTCTTATGGTATCTACATTTCGCAGCTCATCCGGTATGCTAGAGCATGTACTGATGTTTTGGATTTTCATGATAGAAATTTACAAATAACAAAGAAACTTTTAGGTCAAGGTTTTCGCTTTCACAAACTTGTCAAGACATTCTGGAAATTTTACAAAAATTATTGTCAACTACTTTTGAAATTCGGACCCATACAAGCAACAGAGTATATTACTTTGGGTATTTCGCAACCTGCATTTTATGGTGACATGATCAACAAAATTAGAAGGATCAGAGGTAGACAGAATTACTATCGAAAATGCGTCAGAATCATCAAACGCCTCTTATACCGTGGATATGATCCTAATGTCACCAGACGGACACTAGGCTTGGTACTTGACCAATCTACAGTCTTGTACCAGCGCATCCTTAATACTTGCACGCTGACTGGCTGTGACGACGGGACTCCATGACGGGCCCTGTCCAAACCTCTTTAGAGAAGACAGGGCCCCGACCACCTGTCCTCTCTGAATGTCAGTCGGACTCCTCGGGTGATAACATACATTAGCTCGCTACAGCCGGCAGAGCACAGGTCGTACTACGCATGCTCTCTTTTTATATCAATTTACATATTCATCTGTGTTGCTTGGGCCCCTGCGTTTTGCGGTCTTGTTTGTGTGTGGTCATCTGACAGTGAGGAGGTTGTTTTACACCACAATTGTACGTTCTTCGAGACCTCTGGCTAATCGGAATAGTGGGAGGGTTGTGCGCACGTAATCCAGGATAACCACACCGTCTGCTACTCACGAGGCAGATGGCCGTCCTAAGTCGGCACCGTTTACCCATTGGTCTCGTTGGTTTATGTGTAGTCATTTGTGTTTTATGTTTTTCTGTGATTTGACGTTCATTGTACTACTGCGTCTCTTTCTGTGCGTGTCATTTTTGTGTTTTACAGTGGGTGTTTTGGGAGGTTGCAGTTGATGCTGCAACTAGGTGTTGTTGGAGATCCCCTCCTTTCTTTTAAGAACAGAAAAAAATTGCAGCATGGACTAGACATGCACGTTTAGGGTACTTAAAAGTTATGTTTAGAATAAGCAAGTTTAAAATTTTGGAAATGTAGGTCATAGTCTAAGATAACATGATTCCAAGAGAAAGGTCTTGTCAGAAGTATAACACATGTCAAATATTATGAGTCTTTGCCCTTTTAGTAGATCCCTTATGGGCAATGTTTCTCCTTAAACTGTAGCTCAAAGGTTTGTGTCAAGGTCTTAAGATAAAAATGCTTCGAACCTAGAGAAAAGTCTTGTCAAAAGGTAGCGCTAGATATACACTACTGTATGTAATATACAGAGCGTTAGTGCAACAGGTTCGTTTGGTTGGAAGTTTATTTTTTGAGGAATATTGTGCCCTGCATTCTTCAGATCAGCTCATCAATTTACTAAACTTTACCTTGGCATGGATAATTTTAACTGTTACTGTTTTAAAACTTGTAAATCGACGAACATTTGTTTTTGTCTCAGTTCTAAACAGAAATGTCTGCCATTTTTCCGGATGTGCAAGATCCGATCAATTCGACCGTTGCACATTTCAATCTGTATAAACCTCTCCTTTGTTGGTGCTCTCACCCTATGGGATCATATATTTCGCATGTACTGGCATTATAAACCTGAAAATGAAAAAAGAAAGAACTTGGAACAGTTAAATGAATGATTTGTATACGTTGCCTTGTTTCGACCTTGATACCTTGGGGAGAGTGCTCCAACAAAAGAGAGGTGCTTTCCCATTGAAGTATGCTTAGGTCGAATTGACTAGATATTGTACATCCGGTAAAATGGCAGTCATTTATATTTAGAACTGGGTCTAAAACAAATGTACATGGATTAACAAGTTTTAAGACATTAACAGGTAAAATTATCCATGCCTAGGTTATGCTTAGACCACAAGAGAGTCGTCTTGAAACAAATGGGATGTATAATATTTTTCTTATAGCAAATAATTTGCGCGCATACATGTCTGCGCTCACCTTCCCGTGAACATTACCGTTTTCACCAAAGCGATGATATTTAATACATCGCTTTTGCATCTAAAGCTAGTCAAAAGGACAAGATTGTATGCCAGATAAGAGTCCAAACAAGTATGAAACAATAAATATTGTAAATGTTAAAGGGTATGGAATAAAAGTCTGAGGTCATCATCAAAGTCGAAAAAAAAAACTGTCTTGTCAAAAGAAAGACAGATGTCAACTCCGAGAGTCATAGCCATTCTTTAAGATTCAATGTGGTCGATATTAAATATCATGCACAATGTTTCATAGCACTGCTCGATAGTTCATGCAGAAATTAGAGTTAAAACTTGTTTCGACAGAAACTGCTCATTTCAAGCGAAACTGCCGATTGTATTTAGAAAATAGAAAAATATGAAGCCCCCAGTGAGGATCGAACTCACGACCCCTGGTTTACAAGACCAGTGCTCTAACCACTGAGCTATGGAGGCGATGTTAATTATGGAAAACGTCTTGTCCGGAAAAAATGGGATTTGTTTCTTGGAACATCAGCAGTTGTCATGCATTGATTTGTATCTATTCATTAATTATCAGACTCAAAAGCATGACGAATCTTTACCTAAGCAGAATCTATCCTTCAGAGCTTGAAGTCAAAGAAACTATAGAGACAAATAATTCAGCATCCTATTTGGACATAATGATGTCCTATGACACTGATGGTCACATGAACACCTCACTCTATGACAAACATGACGACTTCAATTTCAGCGTTACAAACTTTCCTTTTCTGAGTAGCAACATCCCTTCATCGCCTGCTTATAGCGTGTTCATATCTCAGTTGATACGCTATGCCAGAGCAAGTACGAAATATACGAATTATGTTCTGAGAGCTAGGCGTCTTTCAGATAAGCTTCTCAGTCAGGGATATGTTTGTGACCGACTAACATCGGCACTGAGGAAGTTCTACGGTCGATACGGGGAACTCGTCATACACTAGGATGTCCCACTCTCCAGAATGGTTGGTGATATTCTGTCATAGACCATTTGAACCATCCAACCAAAGATTGTACTCTATGTCTTCCGAAATGGAAGTTACCGGATGTGACAGTTCTACCGAATTGAATCGGCGGGTGTTGCATGCAAGCAGGAGATGCTTACTCTTCCTGGGCACCTGGTATCACTTTCATATCAGGAGTTCGCTTCTTTTCATTTGGTGGAGGTTTTTGTTTGTTTGCTTTGGTTCCTGTTTTGTCCTGATTTTGTATGCCTTCGGTTTCTGGTTTTCTGGGTTATCGATTTTGTGCTGTATACAGGGATATGGTCATTATCCATATTTGCCATTTACTTAAAAGTAGGGATAGAAAATGAATAAAAAAATGATTTCCATTTTTATGACAATAAGGTACGATAATTTGAAATATGAAAGTCAGTCTTCTTCTGTGGATAAACATTGAAGCCAATTATGAAATCATGTTCTCTCCTTTTGATGTATTTGGTCAAAAGTCCATGGCTTGGTCACTAGATACAAAATGTGAACCTACTGAAAGGTCATGTTCAAAGGAGCACAAAAGCCAAATATAAGACTCGAAGGTTGTAACAGAAGGAATAACTAATACCGGTATTAGATTTGTAAAGTGTAGGTCAGACGTCAATTTACATGATGGAAATTTTGTTTCCAAGAGAAAGGTCTTGTCAGAAGTAAAAGACATGCCAAATATCATGAGTCCTTTTGGTGGAGTAGTAAAGGCCAAATGAATGTTAAAGTCTTTGAAATATAGGTAAAAGGTAAGTCTCACAATGCCTCATGGTGAAAATGTTCCAATCCTACAGAAAGGTCCTGTCATAAGGAAGATACTAGTATATGCTAAATATAATAGTCCAAACATTTAGTGAACAATAGATATTACAAATGTTAAAGGTCTTGGGATGTTGGTCTACGGTCATGGTCAAAGCCCCATGATCAATTTTTGGTACCAACAGAAATGTCTTGTTCAATGGAAAACACGTGAAATTTATGAGAGTCCTAGATTTAAGGTGGCTCAATAATCCAAGAATTCTTTGTCAGAGGAGAAAAAAATATTCTGTTTATTCAACATTGATATCTGATGATTTATATTTGTAATTAAGATTACATATCATCGACCATTTGACTGACCAGTGGTCCTCTGAATATACACATGTAAACCAATCCCGAGATATGTATCAAAACAATGAATTTTGATAGATAAAAACATCATATATTGATAATGATTCCAGATTGAAACCATTCTTGTGATCATTTTCACCATAATATCATCAAATATGTATATTTCTTTATATATAATGCTTTCAAAGAGTGAAATAGCTAAAACTGTTCCAGAAAAGTACATTTTGGGTACCCCCCACCCCAAAATGAGAATCTAAAAAAAGTACTCAGTATCCTTATTTGACATCAAAGTGATAAGAAGTCTTTGTCAGAAGTTATTTTCTTTTACATATTTCTCAACGACAAACTCTGTCCTTCGAAAAGAAATATAAAAAAGGACATGTTATCGTTCATTCTGATTTAACATATTTGGTTGTCATAGTAACGATTTTGTAACAATTTGCAACAAGTCACATTAAAATGCCCTGTTCCCTTCGTTGACATTATACCGATGAAAATATTTGTTAAAAACTGTTATAGCTGACATATTTTTCAAGATCAGACTCTATAGTCTGGGATGTATCACTGGGTTGGGTGCACCCCCCCTTGATCCTCCAAAACCGGCCTAACTTTGTAGCATTTTTTGCGCTCTTTCAGGTAAAAATTTGTCTCATGGAAATTTCCATTGCAAAAGTGGTGTTTTTTGGGAAAAACATGTTTTTTTAGTCAAAAATCACTGAAAATAGGAAAAAAATTATAACTCTTATATGGTTGATGTTTTTAAAAATTGAAAAGTGTAAATATATAGTATTTTTGATGCTCTTTCAGATGAAATAACTTGCAAGTTCCAATTCCTATTTTTACTGTGTGTTTTGGGGTAAAAAAGTCGAATTTTTGCCAAAATTCACAGAAATTTGAGGAAATTTTAATTTATTTCTGCTTCTCAGCTCCTCAATATTGCATATGATCGTTCAATGATGATTTAAAAAACATCTTTAAAGTCTCCTCTTTCAAATGACATATATTTTATATTCTTATTTTTTTGCAAAATCCTCGAAATTAATTATTTTATACAGAAACCTGTATTTTCAATCAGAAATCTCAGATTTCTGTATATTTATTTAAAGAACCCTTATTTGTTATAAAAGCAATGATTGAAAGCTATTTTCTAGTGTAACTTTTCACACTATATCAGATTATATATGTTTTACTAACATTTCATTCAAAATCAGCGTGTTTTTTGGGGAAAAACGTATTTTTTCATTTAAAAATAGCTGATTTCTGGAGAATATTTATTGAATCTATAGAAGTTCTTGAAATGATAGCAGGAATGTATTTTGAACTGTAATTATTTAGGTTCACTCATAAATTACATGTATGAAACATAAAAGGTATATTTTCTACTTAATTTTGGGGCAAAATGCCTGTTTTTTGTCTAGAAATTACAGATTTCTGGAAAAATTTTATTAATTCATTTTCTTTGCTAAAACTATACATTTAAAGCTATTATCATTATAGAAAGTAATCATCTTGTCAGATGATTGTGAAATTAAATGTAATAATCAATTAAAACCATCATTTTTGTGTAAAATATGCATTTTTATGCAAAAACCACTTATTTTGAGAAAATAAGTACTAGCTCTTTTAATTTGCCTAAATTGATATGTTTTAGCTTTGATATTATGCTGTTTCTTATTATAAATGGATAGAAATGTTATTTGATAACTGAAATTTAATTTATATCTCATTTTGGGGCAAAAAACCTTATTTATGTGAAAAATTCACTTATTTCTGTTAATATTTTTTAAAATTTATATTTCTTATTTAATCAACACTGGAGAGGTTTCATATAATTGGATGGCATTAATGTGATCAAATTTAATGAGTTAGAAGAGATTTCTTTGATTATCTTGCTATTTTGGGTGGAAAATCTTGATTTTTATTTTAAAATCACTAATTTCTGGAAAATCCTTATTACTATGAAATCAGACGTTATTATTTATATTCAAAAGAGTTCCTGGGTATATCATAGCTTGTTCTTGTAAGTTATATGCATTTGAAATATCCTCTGTTAATTCAATTGATATTTTGGGGCAAAAAACCTCATTTATGTGCAAAATTCACTTATTTCTGTGAAAATTGTTTTAAATCTATATTTTTTATTCAATCAAAGCTGGAGAGGTTTCATATAATTGGATGACATGATAGTGATCAAGTCTAATGAGTTAGAAGAGATTTCTTTGATAATCTTGCTTTTTTGGGTGGAAAATCTCAATTTTTATTTAAAAACCGCTGATTTCTGGAAAATCCTTATTACTATAAAATGTGTCGTTATTATTTATATTCCAAAGTGTTCCTGGGTATATCATAGTTTGCCCGTGTATGTCATATATTTTTGAAGTATCCTCTGTTAATTTAATTGGTATTTTGGGGCAAAAAATATGTTTTATATGAATATATAGCCTATATCAAGAAACTTACTATTGAAAGTCTTATATTTCAAACTATGATTATTATCCTCTGTATTTCCTATTCAACTGAAATATAAGACTCCAGAAATCAGCGGTTTTTAAATAAAAATTGAGATTTTCCACCCAAAAAAGCAAGATTATCAAAGAAATCTCTTCTAACTCATTAGACTTGATCACTATCATGTCATCCAATTATATGAAACCTCTCCAGCTTTGATTGAATAAAAAATATAGATTTAAAACAATTTTCACAGAAATAAGTGAATTTTGCACATAAATGAGGTTTTTTGCCCCAAAATATCAATTGAATATAAATAATAACGTCTGATTTCATAGTAATAAGGATTTTCCAGAAATTAGTGATTTTAAAATAAAAATCAAGATTTTCCACCCAAAATAGCAAGATAATCAAAGAAATCTCTTCTAACTCATTAAATTTGATCACATTAATGCCATCCAATTATATGAAACCTCTCCAGTGTTGATTAAATAAGAAATATAAATTTTAAAAAATATTAACAGAAATAAGTGAATTTTTCACATAAATAAGGTTTTTTGCCCCAAAATGAGATATAAATTAAATTTCAGTTATCAAATAACATTTCTATCCATTTATAATAAGAAACAGCATAATATCAAAGCTAAAACATATCAATTTAGGCAAATTAAAAGAGCTAGTACTTATTTTCTCAAAATAAGTGGTTTTTGCATAAAAATGCATATTTTACACAAAAATGATGGTTTTAATTGATTATTACATTTAATTTCACAATCATCTGACAAGATGATTACTTTCTATAATGATAATAGCTTTAAATGTATAGTTTTAGCAAAGAAAATGAATTAATAAAATTTTTCCAGAAATCTGTAATTTCTAGACAAAAAACAGGCATTTTGCCCCAAAATTAAGTAGAAAATATACCTTTTATGTTTCATACATGTAATTTATGAGTGAACCTAAATAATTACAGTTCAAAATACATTCCTGCTATCATTTCAAGAACTTCTATAGATTCAATAAATATTCTCCAGAAATCAGCTATTTTTAAATGAAAAAATACGTTTTTCCCCAAAAAACACGCTGATTTTGAATGAAATGTTAGTAAAACATATATAATCTGATATAGTGTGAAAAGTTACACTAGAAAATAGCTTTCAATCATTGCTTTTATAACAAATAAGGGTTCTTTAAATAAATATACAGAAATCTGAGATTTCTGATTGAAAATACAGGTTTCTGTATAAAATAATTAATTTCGAGGATTTTGCAAAAAAATAAGAATATAAAATATATGTCATTTGAAAGAGGAGACTTTAAAGATGTTTTTTAAATCATCATTGAACGATCATATGCAATATTGAGGAGCTGAGAAGCAGAAATAAATTAAAATTTCCTCAAATTTCTGTGAATTTTGGCAAAAATTCGACTTTTTTACCCCAAAACACACAGTAAAAATAGGAATTGGAACTTGCAAGTTATTTCATCTGAAAGAGCATCAAAAATACTATATATTTACACTTTTCAATTTTTAAAAACATCAACCATATAAGAGTTATAATTTTTTTCCTATTTTCAGTGATTTTTGACTAAAAAAACATGTTTTTCCCAAAAAACACCACTTTTGCAATGGAAATTTCCATGAGACAAATTTTTACCTGAAAGAGCGCAAAAAATGCTACAAAGTTAGGCCGGTTTTGGAGGATCAAGGGGGGGGGGTGCACCCAACCCAGTGATACATCCCAGACTACTAATCTTTTAACAAAAGTACAAGACTTTCCGATTTACCTCGTTTCCATATTGTAAAAATCTACTAGTACTTGGTTTATGCTGGACGGACGACAGACAACGGAAGGACGGCGCGCTATGACAATAGCTCGGGTGAGCTAAAAATCAGACACTCCGAGTCGAGATTATTCTTTCCCAACATTCAGTAAAAGTTTCAAATTCTGATACAAGGAAGAATACTTACACAATTATCATTTATCATCGAAATTAAATAAGAATAAACAAGTTTACAAATCATTTGTTGAAAAAATAAACAAGAAAAGGAAAGTAACATGTGTACTTCTAAATATCCTTGGCAAAGCGTTATTCGACCTTTTCTTTTATAAACTCACCTTTCATGTTTTGTAAGTGTCAGCTAAATGAGTTTTGTCAAATAAAGGTCCAGTTCAAGTCAAAGCTTAAAAAAAATGTTTTGTTCAAAATTTCATATCTGATTCCATCAATCTATTTAGAGATACGGATATATTTATAGGAGGAATAGAACTAAAGTAAACGGAAGCGTTTTTAAACATTTTGACGTTCAAGGCCAATCAGTGGACGTCAAGCCCCTCCTACGTTCTCGATAATGCGTGCAGTTATCTGTGAAATGGATACATCTTTGAATAAAGCAGGGTTAAAACTAAAATTCATTCGCTTAAATTTTTCAAATAGGGAAACCTTATTCGATAAAATCTTGTTGCAAAGTACGAAAGTTGACAAAACTGAAGAAAAATTCTATAAACCAAAGATTATTAGAGAAACCAAACTTGAAATATCTTATCTATGATATCGCTTAAATCTCAAAGAAGTAACTTGTTTAATCATGAACTTAAGTCTACCTTCTTGAATTTGTTCAAAGGCAACAGGCGGTTGAATTTCCGCCGATGACGTTCTAAAAACGATACGTTTACGGCGTTAGCCAGGGTGTCTCACTTACGGGATATTTTTGTATATTTATAAATTAAACGATACATTTGACTAAATATTTATTACACTGAGATTTTAGATGATAATTTTCTGTTTCCATCGATACCAAACATGTCGAAATCCGTCAAGAAACAAGCGAATTACGGAGGAGTTTTAAGGCCGAAAACTAAAAAAGGCCATATATAAAAGTACTGCACTCGATATCTGATGACGTCAAACGATTATTGAGCCTCCTTAAATATGATCTATAGCAAAGTCCCAGAAAGATTTTTTTCGAAGGCAGCAAATGCATAACAAATTTAAGAGTCCGAGGTTGTATGTTAAACGTCTTCAAATTGGATAGCATCATTTAAGAACAGAAAAAAAATTGCAGCATGGACTAGACATGCACGTTTAGGGTACTTAAAAGTTATGTTTAGAATAATCAAGTTTAAAATTTTGGAAATGTAGGTCATAGTCTAAGATAACATGATTTCAAGAGAAAGGTCTTGTCAGAAGTATGACACATGTCAAATATTATGAGTCTTTGCCCTTTTAGTAGATCCCTTATGGGCAATGTTTCTCCTTAAACTGTAGCTCAAAGGTCTGTGTCAAGGTCTTAAGATAAAAATGCTTCGAACCTAGAGAGAAGTCTTGTCAAAAGGACAAGATTGTATGCCAGATAAGAGTCCAAACAAGTATGAAACAATAAATATTGTAAATGTTAAAGGGTATGGAATAAAAGTCTGAGGTCATGATCAAAGTCGAAAAAAAAAACTGTCTTGTCAAAAGAAAGACAGATGTCAACTCCGAGAGTCATAGCCATTCTTTAAGATTCAATGTGGTCGATATTAAATATCATGCACAATGTTTCATAGCACTGCTCGATAGTTCATGCAGAAATTAGAGTTAAAACTTGTTTCGACAGAAACTGCTCATTTCAAGCGAAACTGCCGATTGTATTTAGAAAATAGAAAAATATGAAGCCCCCAGTGAGGATCGAACTCACGACCCCTGGTTTACAAGACCAGTGCTCTAACCACTGAGCTATGGAGGCGATGTAAATCATGGAATACGTCTTGTCCGGAAAAAATGGGATTTGTTTGTTCGAAGATCAGCTGTTGCCATGTATTGATTTGTATCTATTCATTAAATATCAGACTCAAAAGTATGACGTATCTTTACCTGAGCAGAATCTATCCTTCAGAGCTTGAAGTCAAAGAAACTACAGAGACAAATAATTCAGCATCCTATTTTGACATAATGATGTCCTACGACACTGATGGTCACATGAACACCTCACTCTATGACAAACGTGACGACTTCAATTTCAGCATTATAAACTTTCCTTTTGTGAGTAGCAACATCCCTTCATCGCCTGCTTATGGCGTGTTCATATCTCAGTTGATACGCTATACCAGAGCAAGTACGAAATATACGAATTATGTTCTGAGAGCTAGGCGTCTTTCAGATAAGCTTCTCAGTCAGGGATATGTTTGTGACCGACTAACATCGTCACTGAGGAAGTTCTACGGTCGATACGGGGAACTCGTCATACACTATGATGTCCCACTCTCCAGAATGGTTGGTGATATTCTGTCATAGACCATTTGAACCATCCAACCCAAGATTGTACTCTATGTCTTCCGAAATGGAAGTTACCGGATGTGACAGTTCTACCGAATTGAAGCGGCGGGTGTTGCATGCAAGCAGGATATGCTTACTCTTCCTGGGCACCTGGTCTCACTTCCATATCAGGAGTTCGCTTCTTTTTATATGGTGGAGGTTTTTGTTTGTTTGTTTGCTTTGGTTCCTGTTTTGTCCTGATTTTGTATGCCTTCGGTTTCTGGTTTTCTGGGTTATCGATTTTGTGCTGTATACAGGGATATGGTCATTATCCATATTTGTCATTTACTTAAAAGTATGGATAGAAAATGAATAAAAAAATGATTTCCATTTTTATGACAATAAGGTACGATAATTTGAAATATGAAAGTCAGTCTTCTTCTGTGGATAAACATTGAAGCCAATTATGAAATCATGTTCTCTCCTTTTGATGTATTTGGTCAAAAGTCCATGGCTTGGTCACTAGATACAAAATGTGAACCTACTGAAAGGTCATGTTCAAAGGAGCACAAAAGCCAAATATAAGACTCGAAGGTTGTAACAGAAGGAATAACTAATACCGGTATTAGATTTGTAAAGTGTAGGTCAGATGTCAATCTACATGATGGAAATTTTGTTTCCAAGAGAAAGGTCTTGTCAGAAGTAAAAGACATGCCAAATATAATGAGTCCTTTTGGTGGAGTAGTAAAGGCCAAATGAATGTTAAAGTCTTTGAAATATAGGTTAAAGGTAAGTCTCAATGCCTCATGGTGAAAATGTTCCAATCCTACGGAAAGGTCCTGTCAGAAGGAAGATACTAGTTTATGCTAAATATAATAGTCCAAACATTTGTGGAACAATAGATATTACGAATGTTAAAGGTCTTGGGATGTTGGTCTACGGTCATGGTCAAAGCCCCATGATCAAATTTTGGTACCAACAGAAATGTCTTGTTCAATGGAAAACACGTGAAAATTATGAGAGTCCTAGATTTAAATAAGATCTATAGCAAAGTCCCAGAAAGATTTTTTTTTCGAAGGCAAATGCATAACAAATTTAAGAGTCCGAGGTTGTATGTTAAACGTCTTCAAATTGGATAGCATCATTTAAGAACATAAAAAAAGATTGCAGCATGGACTAGACATGCACGTTTAGGGTACTTAAAAGTTATGTTTAGAAGAAGCAAGTTTAAAATTTTGGAAATGTAGGTCATAGTTTAAGATAACATGATTTCAAGTCAGAAGTATAACACATGTCAAATATTATGAATCTTTGCCCTTTTAGTAGATCCCTTATGGGCAATGTTTCTCCTTTAACTGTAGGTCAAAGGTCTGTGTCAAGGCCTTAAGATAAAAATGCTTCGACCTAGAGACAAGTCTTGTCAATTGACATCCTTAAACAATAGCTCAAAGGTCTGTGTCAAGGTCTTAAGATAAAAATGCTTCGAACCTAAAGAAAAGTCTTATCAAAAGGACAAGATTGTATGCCAGATAAGAGTCCAAACAAGTATGAAACAATAAATATTGTAAATGTTAAAGGGCATGGAATAAAAGTCTGAGGTCATGATCAAAGTCGAAAAAAAAAACTGTCTTGTCAAAAGAAAGACAGATGTCAACTCCGAGAGTCATAGCCATTCTTTAAGATTCAATGTGGTCGATATTAAATATCATGCACAATGTTTCATAGCACTGTTCGATAGTTCATGCAGAAATTAGACTTAAAACTTGTTTCGACAGGAACTGCTCATTTCAAGCGAAACTGCCGATTGTATTTAGAAAATAGAAAAATATGAAGCCCCCAGTGAGTATCGAACTCACGACCCCTGGTTTACAAGACCAGTGCTCTAACCACTGAGCTATGGAGGCGATGTAAATCATGGAAAACGTCTTGTCCGGAAAAAATTGGAACATCAGCTGTTGCCATGTTTGTTGGAACATCAGCTGTTGCCATGCATTGATTTGTATCTATTCATTAATTATCATACTCAAAAGTATGACGTATCTTTATTTAAAAGTAGGGATAGAAAATGAATAAAAAAATGATTTCCATTTTTATGACAATAAGGTACGATAATTTGAAATATGAAAGTCAGTCTTCTTCTGTGGATAAACATTGAAGCCAATTATGAAATCATGTTCTCTCCTTTTGATGTATTTGGTCAAAAGTCCATGGCATGGTCACTAGATACAAAATGTGAACCTACTGAAAGGTCATGTTCAAAGGAGCACAAAAGCCAAATATAAGACTCGAAGGTTGTAACAGAAGGAATAACTAATACCGGTATTAGATTTGTAAAGTGTAGGTCAGATGTCAATTTACATGATGGAAATTTTGTTTCCAAGAGAAAGGTCTTGTCAGAAGTAAAAGACATGCCAAATATAATGAGTCCTTTTGGTGGAGTAGTAAAGGCCAAATGAATGTTAAAGTCTTTGAAATATAGGTTATAGGTAAGTCTTAATGCCTCATGGTGAAAATGTTCCAATCCTACGGAAAGGTCCTGTCAAAAGGTCTTGGGATGTTGGTCTACGGTCATGGTCAAAGCCCCAAGATCAATTTTTGGTACCAACAGAAATGTCTTGTTCAATGGAAAACACGTGAAAATTATGAGAGTCCTAGATTTAAATATGATCGATAGCAAAGTCCCAGAAAGATTTTTTTTTCGAAGGAAATTCTTGTAGGTTCAATAAGGTCGATATTAACTTTTATGTACAGTGTTTCATAGCACTGTTCAATAGTTCATGCAGAAATTAGATTAAAAACTTGTTTCGACAGCAACTGCTCATGTCAAGCCAAACTGCCGATTGTATTTAGAAAATAGAAAAATAGGAAGCCCCCGTGAAGATCGATCTCCCGACCCCTGGTTTACAAGACCAGTGCTCTAACCACTGAGCTATGGAGGCGATTAAAATCATGGAAAAACGTCTTGTCCGGAAAAATTTGGATTTGTATGTTTGAACATCAGCTGTTGCAATGCATTGTTTTGTATCTATTCATTCATTATAAGACTCAAAAGAATGAAGTTTCTTTACTGAAAAGTAGAGGTAGAAATTTGACAAAAATGATTTCCAAGTTAAAGACAATCGTCCTCTGTGGTTAAATGATCAAGTGAATTATAAAATCAAATCATCTCCTTTTGATGTATCAAAAATTGTTCAAAAATTTGGTACCTACTGTAAGGTCATGTCCAAAGTAGCAAACAAGCGATATATAAGAGTCGAAGGTTGTATTTAACAAGAGGAAATAACAATATTAGCTTTTATGAAATGAGGTCAAGTTTACATGGTCAAACTTTTGTTTCCAAGAGGAATGTCTTGTCAGAAGAAAGAGACATTCCAAATATTATGAGTCCTAGTCCTTTAGTAGGGTAGTAGAATACAAATATAAAGACTTTGAAATATTATTCTCAAGGCATAATGAAAATGTTCCTACCCTTCAGAGAGGTCTGGTCAGAAGGAAGATGTATGCTCAATACGATAGTCCAAATCTTAATGGAACAGTAGATATTGCGAAAGTTAGAGGTTTCGGTATGTAGGTCTACGGTCACGGGCAAAGTCAAATGCTCAAATATAATGTCTTGTTCAAAGGAACAAGCAAATTATTAGAGTCCTAGAAAATCGTTAAGATTTAAATGTAATCGACAACAAATGTTATGTACAGTGTTTCAAAGTACTATTAAATAGTACATACAGAAATTAGATTTAAGACTAGTTTCGTCAACAATTGCTCAGCTTAAGTCAATTGGCTGATTGTATTTAAAAAATAGAATAATATGAAGCCCCCAGTGAGGATCGAACTCACGACCCCTGGTTTACAGATCAGTGCTCTAATCACTGAGCTATGGAGGCGATGTAAATTAGAGAAAACGTCTTGTCCGGAAAAAATTGGATTCGTTTGTTTAAACATCAGCTGTTGCATGCATTGCTTTGTCTCTATTCATTAATTATAAGACTCAAACGAATGATGTTTCTTCACTTAAATGTAGGGGTAGAAATTTGACAACAATTTTCTGACAATAAGTTCCGATAATTTAAAGTATGAAAGCCAATCCTGGTTTGTGACTAAAATCTAATCCTCTTCTGTAAGGACAGTGTCATGACTCAAAATTTTTTAAATCCCTACACTGAATTAGTAAACGAATAGCCGTGGAAGTAGAGAGACCGTCTCACATACTGAACACCTCGGACAGGCTAATAATCTTTTTAATTCGATCCATTCTTCATTCAAAAGGTCATTTTTTGTTAATTTGATAAATTGATGTGTATTATATCATCATACGATAATTTATAATTATGTTTATACAATTCACAAACGCATGGTGGATCTACAAAAAAAAACCGCGGAGGGGAAGGTGTTCCCAAGTGATCAGAAGGGAGTCCAGCCCATGGTTTCGATCAAAAGTATACGTTCAAACATGAAAATCTAGTTCTGATTGTCACAGACAATTTGTATGTTGAATGGAAACTAAATATTTACAAGCCCACAATTCTACTGCATCTGTGTATACACATATCTGTGTATCATTCACAGATTCTGAAGATCGGTGCAAGAGATCATTGTCTTTCTATCCATCGCTATCAAAGTCTGACAGTACACACTTCCATTGCCAATCAAATTCTTTATTAAAAAAATAATTGATGGTATATCAATAACTCCATGCCCCTTTCCTCCTTTGGAGGAAAGGGTTGGGGAGTTATTCTTCCCCATTTTTTTTTTCAAAATCTGAAAATGAGCATCACAAATCTCAAATAGGGAGAATTAAACCAACAAAAAAAATCCAATCAATCACCACTCCTACATAGTACATAATTGTCAGATACATACAGAAAGCCATAGATATCGGAAACCCGCTTCCTCTCCCCCTTACACACAACTTCTCTTCCTTTCCTTTTATTTTTGAAATAACATTTATCTTAAATTACCTGACTTATACTATTTATTCGCCAGAAAATTGCATTTGGGTATTATTGCAGAAATGACAAATATGGATAATGACCATATCCCTGTATATTCCAAGAAAAACAAGAATGCATGTACTTATTACATTTTTCAATGCTCTGCATGAAATTTCTAAAATGGGGTCCTGTAGCATCATATCCCACTCATTCAGCTACTTCTTTCGGTACATTTTTAGACATACTAAATTTCACACGCTTTGGTCATATTACATTGTTTAGATTGAGGATCACTGACGACGGTTAAGTACCCGAAACGTGCAAGTCTGGTCCATGCTGCAAATTTATCTGCTTTTAAATGATGCTATTGAATTTGAAGACGTTTAACATTTGAACCACATTTGAACAACTTGGTGAGCATCACTGCTGGTGGACCAGGAGTACCCGAGGGCACATGTAGTCAAGTTCGATAAACTTCGGTTGATCGTCTGTCTCTTCTACGCATTCGAAAATTTCTGTTATCAAAATTTCATGAAATTTCTTAACGTGGGTGCTGTAGCATCATATCCCACCCATTCAGCTACGTCTTTCGGTACAATTTAGACATACAAAATTTCACACTCTTTGGTCATATTACATTGTTTAGATTAAGGATCACTAATGAGGGTTAACGTGCATGCCTGGTCCATGCTGCAAATTTATCTGCTTTTAAATGATGCCATTGAATTTGAAGACATTTAACATTTGAACCACTTGGTGAGTGTCACTGCTCGTGGGCCAGGAGTCCCCGAGGGCACATGTAGCCAAGTTCGATCAATTTCGGTTAATCGTCTGTCTCTTCAACGCATTCGAAAATTCTGTTATCAAAATTTCATGAAATCTCTAAAACGTGGGTCCTGTAGCATCATATCCCACCCATTCAGCTACGTCTTTCGGTACATTTTTACACATACAAAATTTCACACTCTTTGTTTATATTACATTGTTTAGATTGAGGATCACTGACGAGGGTTAAGTACCCGAAACGTGCAAGTCTAGTCCATGCTGTAAATTTATCTGCTTTTAAATGATGCTATTGAATCTGAAGACGTTTAAAATTTGTAATTCTGCCATTATGAAATAAGGGCAGAAATCACTGACTCAATAAGAGTGGGAAGTTCACAAAAGATAAAATGTATATTGGAAGCACTATATAAAGTTCTATGAAATCTCAATACTTTCATGATTTAAAATGCCACTCAAAATTTGAGAGAAAGACATACAAGAATCGGATTTGCAGGGTCTGACCTTAAATCTGAATCCCATCCATCCTGCTATGTCATTCGGTACATTTTTTGACATAATACCGGTAACTTTCACACGTTTTGGCCATATTACGTATACTTTGTTTAGATTGAGGATCACTGACGAGTGTTAAGTACCCGAAACTGCTTGTCTGGTTCATGCTGCAAATTATTCTGTTCTGAAGTGATGCATTGGAATTTGAAGACGTTTATACATTTGATGTATTTGGTCAAAAATTTTGTCCATGTCATTGTCACATGATCAAAGATTTGGTACCTACTGAAGGGTCATGGCCAACGGAGCACACGAGGCAGATATAAGAGTCGAAAGTTGTATGTAACAGGAGAAATAATCAATTTTAGAATTAATGAAATGTAGCTTAGATTCAAGTTTACATTACATATTCTAAATGCTGTTTCCAAGGGAAAGGTCTTGTCAGAAGTAAAAGACATGCCATTATGAGTACTAGTCATTTAAGTAGGGTAGTAGAGACAAATGTTTAAGTATTTGAAATAAAGGTAAAAGGTCAGTCTCAAGGTCTTACTAAAAGACTTATAAAACTGTTCAGACCCTACATAAAGGTTTAGTGAAAAGGAAGATATGTCAAATATGATAGTTCAAACCTTTATTGAACAATAGATATGATCAAAATTTAGCAGCAACTGAAATGACTTGCCCAAAGGAAAACACGTGCACATAGCAGATTCAACAAGAAATTATTATGTTTGGAAGACTTTTGGATGAATGGAATTGTATTCATTGCAATTATAATGTCTTGCCCAAAGGAAAACACGTGCACATAGCAGATAAAAAAGAAATTATTATGTTTGGAAGACTTTTGGATGAATGGAATTGTATTCATTGCTATTATAATGTACATCTTATTTCTTCATCAAATGTATTCAGTGTTGCGGTGCTTATAATCTTTTTTGGTTATTTTGTTGTTCAAGGTTCTCATACAGTTGTGGCCGATGAGCGACACCCCCTGTTTTTAAGTTATACGAAGAGAGAAATTTGAAAAAGCTTTTGAAAGCTTCCTTTGTGGTCCTTTAGATACTATAACGAGCATCATATATGTAACATGATTCATGTGATATTTTCATTATCACATGATACACCCTTTCTTCAGATACATGAAGCCATTTCAGAAATAAATGTTACGATAACACGTTACATATCGCTCTGCTTGAATGTGATTGGTCAAGTTTGGAACCTTATCACATAAACTTTGACAAGTGTGACCTTTCAAATATCGGTCAGTTGTTAAATTCAATGTCAATAATTAAAATTGTTGTTGAATTAATTATTGCATTAAAATACTAAACAAATTTGAAACATTACTCTTACGCTCAGAATATCTATACGATGGGGATCTACCTCTCATGGCGTAGCTGCCGACTTCTATATCACGGCGTGGTTCGCCTCTAGTTCTCAGAAACGTTGATTTCAAGTGAGAAATACACATCTTTTAGGCAAAATCATGTGATTTTCATTTTATACGATGTATTATGAAACTCGTTGTGCATTTATATCCCTCGCCAAGGCTCTCTGAATCTCAGTCAGACTCCTCGGGTGAATACATGCATTCATATGGTGGAGGTTTTTGTTTTTGTTTGCTTTGGTTCCTGTTTTGTCCTGATTTTGTATGCCTTCGGTTTCTGATTTTCTGAATTATCGATTTTGTACTGTAGACAGGGATATGGTCATTATCCATATTTGTCATCATTAACTCGCTACAGCCGGCAGAGCACGGTCTGTACTTTGTATCCGTTAATTGTGAGACATAAAGTATCCTCTTGATTATGATGGGGTGTTGTTGTCATTTTGTTAATTCTACACCCATCATTTATCAAATAAGATGCAAATGGCTAGAAGGTTTAGAGAAATGTCTTTGTGATTCTAATTATTAGCAGCACATTCGAATCTCACATGAATTGGTGCTACATACACAATTAATAAAGAACGGAAGGGATCTCCAACAACACCCGATTGCAGCACCCACAGCTAAACCCAAAAACATCCAATGCAAAACACAAAGCACAGAAAGAGACGCAAAAGGTACAAGGAACACCAAATCACATAGAAACATCAAACACAAATGACAAGAGACCAATCGGCAATCGGTGCCGACTTAGGGCGGCCATCTGCCACACCAGTAGCAGACGGTGTTTATCTGGATAAGGTGCACACAACCCTCTCACTTTTCCGATTACCCAGAGGTCTCGAAGAACGTACAATAGTGATGTCAAATAATCTCCTCACTGTAAGACCATACAGACATCATGACGCTGGGACCCAAGAAACACACATATGGATATGTAAATGGATATAAAAAGCAAGGCGTACGAAATACAGACCGTGCTCTGCCGGCTATAGGAGTTTATGCATGTTATCACCCGAGGAGCCCGAATGAGATTCAGAGAGGTTAAGTAGTCGGGGCCCTGTCTTCCCTAAAGAGGTCCAGACAGGGCCCGTCATGGAGTCCTATCGTCAAAGTCAGTCAGAGTGCAATTCTTTAAATGCGCTTGTACAAGGCTGTCGATTGGTCAAGTACCAAGCCAAGTGTCCGTCTGGTGACAGAAGAATTATTTCCACGGTATAAAAGGCGTTTGCTTATTCTAACACAATTTCGATGGTAATTCTGTCTACCTTTGATCCTTCTTATTTTGTGAATCATGTCACCATAAAATGCAGGTGATGAAATGCCCAAAGTAATATACTTTGTTTCTTGTATAAGTCAAAATTTCAAAAGATTTGTAAAAATTCCAGAAAGTCTTTTCTTGTTAATGAAAGCGAAAACCTTGACCTTAAAATTTCTTTGTAATTTGTAAATTTTTACTATGAAAATCCAAAATATCAGTACATGCTCTAGCATACCCGATGAACTGTGAAATGTAGATACCGTATGAAGGTAATCTAGGAACATCACCGTCAATCCAGGGAAAATTTACTATGTTAAAAGTTCAATTTCAATAGTATCATTGAAGAACAGATTAATGTGCAGCATGGACCAGACATGCACGTTTCGGGTACTTAACCTTCGTCAGTGATCCTAAATCTAAACAATGTAATGTGACCAAAGAGTGTAAAAATTATTGTGTCCAAATTGTACCGAAAAACGTAGCAGGATGGATGGGATATGATGCTACAGGACCCAGAAATTTTTGAATGCGTTTTGAGGAGACAGACGATCAACCGAAGTTGATCGAACTTGGCTACATGTGTTGAATCCAAAATCATCTCTTTTGTCATACAAACTCGTATTCATTTCCCCATTAACAATTTTGATATTTAGGTCCAAAAATGTTGTTTCTGTGTTTGTAAAGTCTGCCTTGTTTAGATTGTTGGAAGTAAAAATATAATCCAGGTACCTAGAAGTATCAATGAAACATTTCAAATCATCATGTGTTCTTTGCTTTTGAAGATTTTGGATAAATTCTTTTTATACGTGTATAATAATAAATCTGCAACAAGAGGCGCACCATAAATACCCATAGGGATCACTACAACGTGCTTGTAGAGATTCTCACCAAATCGTACACAAATGTTGTCCAGGAGGAAGGACAAATCAATACACAGGTCACTTCATATTAATGATTTGTATAATTTGTGTTCTGTAGCGGAAAAGAAACCCTTTGATTCAGATATACTAATATAAGTTTTTCCCTTTCGATCATAGTACCATTTAATGAGTTTGGACAATCGAGCATTAATTTTGTCTTGAGGAAGTGTGTTGTACATATATGAAAAGTCGTATGAAGAAATCGTATTGGTTTGAAAATTTCTATATCTCATTTTGTCTGTCATATCCCCTATATTTTTAATAGACCAAAATAAGTTTACATCATTACTGTTCGGAGCAGTTTCATAATGTGTTCCTTTATCACCTTGAGTTCTGACGTCAGCTTTCTAGACAAAATTGTAGTTGAGCAGTAGCTAAAATTAGTAATGTATCGAAATTTGTAAGGAAACTTGTGCAGTTTTTGTATGCAGTATATTGTAGGAAGATCCAATTTAGAAATAGGGATTAAGAAAGACCGATAAGGAAGCCTCGAGCCCACCTAAATTACTCTCAATGTACTATTTAAAGACTAGGGGGTCGTACGTTGGCCTTGGTACAGAATCACAAATAAGAAAATTACTAAAATAAATAGTTGGTTGCGCTACCTAAATCCATTAAATGAAGACATGAGACATAGACTAAAATTCCGTCTATTAATTAGCCTGCCATATATATTAATTTCTTGTGAAATCTGCTTGTGCTGAATTCTGAATACTACCTCACAGACAAAAAGATTAACTCAAAAAGTCCTGCAATGAAGCAAAAGTAAATCCCCAGCATAGATGAGATCAGGTACTCGGGGAGAGTAAGCATCTCCTGTTTACTACCAACACTGGTGTGCTTTTTTCCAGCTGATCGAAAACTACGAAAACATGGTTTTCATAATTTCGTTTCCATAAAAAGCTACTGACTAATTAAACTATATTTACTATTACAAATATTTTATGACTATGATACTTTGCCTTGTCATTTGGATAAAAAATATGTAACTGCAAGTGTTCCAGCCCCCAGTGAGGATCGAACTCACGACCCCTGGTTTACAAGACCAGTGCTCTAACCACTGAGCTATGGAGGCGATATAAACTTATAAAAATACCTTATCCGGATTAATTTGGTTTTTAAGATTTATCAGATTATCCAGCTGTTACCATTGATCTATTTACTAACCTCATACAAATCATTGTGAGATAAAGGCTGTTCATTAATAGTTTACCTGTGTAATCATGCTTCAGGCAAGGCTATTTTATCAAACTATAAGAGATGCATCTATCAAAAGATAACAAAGTTTAAAAATGTCCTTACATAATGTGATAAAACGAAATATGTTTAGACAAGTACAAAATTTCGAAACGTCTCTGATAAGACCTCGATACAAATCCTAAAGAAGGACTTACAGATTCTCTTGTTAATTTATGTCGATAGAGATTCTCTTGTTAATTTTTCCTGTTTTCTACATTTCCATGTATACGTTTCTTTCTCTTTGAAACTCATGCTTGGGAATATCATTCTTGGGTTCTAATGATTAAGAACTTGTCATGAATTCCCTCACGTTGGGATTCCCCAGCTTATCTTTTGACACCTCGTTTATCTTTATTTCACAAACTGATCTTTGTTGCAGTGTGGTAACATAGTTCTGCGACTTAGTGTTTAATATTTTTGTTTCAATTTAGTGAGTGAAATTAAAACACAATACCAATACTACAATTCAAATATTAAAATCAATGGGGGTACAAAAGACAGGAATGACAAATATGGATAATGACCATATCCCTGTATACGGCACAAAATCGATAATTCAGAAAATCAGAAACCGAAGGCATACAAAATCAAGATAAAACAGGAACCAAAGCAAACAAACAAAAACCTCCACCATATGAAAAGCAGCGAACTCCCGATATGGGAGTGACCAGGTGCCAGAGTAAGAGTAAGCATCTCCTGCTTGCATGCAACACCCGTTGCTTCAATTCGGTAGAACTGTCTCATCCGGTTACTTCCATTTCGGAAGACATAGAGTACAATCTTTGGTTGGATGGTTCAAATGGTCCATGACAGAATATCATCCACCATTCTGGAGAGTGGGACATCATAGTGTATGATGAGTTCCCCATATCGACCGTAGAACTTCCCTCAGTGACGATGTTAGTCGGTCACAAACATATCCCTGACTGGGAAGCATATCTGAAAGACGCCTAGCTCTCAGAACAAAAGCCGTATATTTTGGTACTTAATTGAAGTCGTCAAGAATGTCATAGAGTGAGGTGTTCATGTGACCATCAGTGTGGTAGGACAACAATATGTCCACATAGGATGCTGAATTATTTGTCTCTATAGTTTCTTTGACTTCAATCTCCGAAGGATAGATACTGCTGAGGTAATCCGCGAATTTTGGATTATTGATGGACAACACATCGTCTATTTATCTGTAAGTGCATTATCAAACAAAACAATTAAAGGATATTAGATCAGATGCCCAGGAAGACTAAGCACAGCCTACTTTCTAGAAACATCCTTCAATCGGCACAGAAGTATAAATCGATGGATGAAGTGCATTTCTTGTTTTTGTCGGTCTATTTTTTCAATTGCTTAGTTTCCAATCTTGCGCTAGAAAACAGCATTTCTTTGGTGTAAATTCAATGACAAATCTGGATAATGACCATATCTCCATACTCACTACAAAATGGATAATTCAGAAAATCATTAACCGAAGGCATACAGAATCAGGATGAAACAGCACACAAACAAAAACCTCCTCCTCATGAAAAGATGAGAAATACCAACATGGGAGTGACATCAGGTGCCCAGGATGAGTCAGCATCTCCTGCTTGCATGCAACACCCGTCGCTTCAATTCGGTAAAATTGTCACATCCGGTTACTTCCAATTCGGAAGATATAAACATATTATGTGGTTGGATTGTTCAAATGGTCTAAGAGAGAATATCATCCACCATTCGAGACAATGGGACATCATAGTGTATGATGAGTTTCCCGTCGACCGTAGAACTTCCTCAGTGACGATGTTATTCGATCACAAACGCATCCCTGATTAAGAAGCTTATTTGAAACACGCCTAGCTCTCTGAACAAAATTTGTGAATTTGGTACTTGCTCTGGTATAACGTATCCATTGAGATATGAACACGCTATAAGCAGGCGATGAAGGAATGTTGTTACTCAGAAAGGGAAAGTTTGTGATGTTGAAGTTATAGTCGTCATGTTTGTCGAAGAGTGAGTTGTTCATGTGGCCATCAGTGTCATAGGACAGCATTATGTCAAGATAGGATGCTGAATTATTCGTCTCTGTAGTTTCTTTGACTTCAAGCTCCGAAGGATAGATTCTGCTAAGGTAATCCGCGAATTTTGGATTATTGATGGACAGCACATCGTCTGTATATCTGTAGCCTTCAGAGACCAAAGTTTAAATGACAAGCTTTGTACGTGTAAAGGAAAATGTCGTCAAGAAGTAGGGCACAATTGTATATGGTTCCCATTGGAATTCCAACAATTTGTTGCAAGACCTTTCCTCCGAACACCACAAAAATGTTCTCGATCAGGAAGTTTACATATTGTATTGCTATTTGGGAAACTTGCTATTTCATTGAAAAATATCATCGAAATTAAAGGAGGTTAACATTTCAGCACCATCCCTCCAATGCTATTTTGAACATAGATTTTATTTGGATATGCTACTTTATCGACCCTACAGGAAATTTTGAGCCGCGCACTCTCTGTAAAGTAAATGTACAAATTTAAATTCTTAAAATAAAACCAGAGGGCGCTCGTGAAATGAATTTGGGTGGCGTATGAAAAGCACTTTGGCTGGAAGCATCACTGATAAGAATATAATATTCGAAACACGTGTCTG
This sequence comes from Pinctada fucata, assembly GCA_028142955.1. Classification (NCBI taxonomy): domain Eukaryota; kingdom Metazoa; phylum Mollusca; class Bivalvia; order Pterioida; family Pteriidae; genus Pinctada; species Pinctada fucata. Next base: position 50,597,272 of record AP027105.1, read on the forward strand.
GTGCATGAAAATTGGTTTGAAATTTTCTTCAAGAAGGTATAGAGTTGGAACACTATCGTATTTTCAACATCTGAATTCAATGTTGTATTCGAAAATCTCATTACGAAAATCGAAAATTTCTCAATTACTAGTATCATCAAACTTTTGATTTCTACTTACAGGCTTCAGTGTAACCTTTGTCTCTTCGCGCCTGAATGTATCGCTTATGATGTCAACTTTTAAAATATTTTTGTTACACTTCAACTTATAACGAGAAGGATTTTCGTCTTAAGAGACATTTGTTTACCCGGATAAGAAGGAGGAATAATCCGGATAAATATACCATTAAATTTAAAGAAAAAAGACACTATGTTCTAATTTGCTGCACCAGACACGCGAGGTTCGGATACTAAGTCCTCCTCAGTGATACGTCAAGCTAGAGTGCTTTTTTTGTAAACATGGCGGATTAATGGCTTTCAAAATCGGCTTCGATTGCACATCGATCTCCCTCTTTAATTTGTTGTATATCGTGTTGTAAAGATTTTTTATTTTATTTTAGTTACCAGATTCTCTTCATGCGAATGTTCTTGTTTGCGTGATCTTCGCTGGTTTAGTTCTTTTGTGTGATAGTCGTTACTCTCGGTGTTGTGTGTATTCCACTGTAGTCATCTATAGTGTAGAACCCGAACGTTATCCGACTACCCGAGATACTTAAAGGACTGCTTCGGGGAGAACGCCAGATACTAGCATATAGCACATAAGAAGGGAATACGTGAACAACATAACATTCTAACATTTTCCGTATATCTTATTTCATTATATTTTTAGGTATTTCCCGAGGCCAATAGAGCAGGATTAATTGGAGATTCCTTCAACTTAGCAAGGTTGTATATCTTTATTAGTCGAAACGTCTAATGTAATATAAAAAGCTAATTGACACAATTACTTGTACCAGCTGCAGATTGTACAATTACATATTCTAAGATTGGCCGACCTTTTTTTTCAAAGACAAATATTCAGCAATACATAGCCCCGGCTTGTGTTTGTCCACTTCTTAAACAATACCCGGAATCTGATGCATATTTTCAACAACTATCACTACTAGTGATTTAAGCAATTCAGTTTTATACGTTGATGAAAATATATATACCTTGATCTTTCAGATTACATTTGTTGAAATGACAAATATGGATAATGACCATATCCCAGTTTACAGCACAAAATCGATAATTCAGAAAATCAGAAACCGAAGGCATACAAAATCAGGATAAAACAGGAACCAAAGCAAACAAACAAAAACCTCCACCATATGAAAAGAAGCGAACTCCCGATATGAGAGTGAGACCAGGTGCCCATGAAGAGTAAGCATCTCCTGCTTGCATGCAACACCCGTCGCTACAATTCAGCAGAACTGTCTCATCCGGTTACTTCCATTTTGGAAGATATAGAGTACAATCATTGGTTGGATGGTTCAAATGGTCTATGACAGAATATCATCCACCATTCTGGAGAGTGGGACATCATAGTGTATGACGAGTTCCCCATATCGACCGTAGAACTTCCTCAGTGACGATGTTAGTCGGTCACAAACATATCCCTGACTGAGAAGCTTATCTGAAAGACGCCTAGCCCTCAGAACAAAATCCGTATATTTGGTACTTGCTCTGGCATAGCGTATCAACTGAGATATGAACACGTCATAAGCAGGCGATGAAGGGATGTTGCTACTCAGAAAAGGAAAGTTTGTAATGCTGAAATTGAAGTCGTCACGTGTGTCATAGAGTGAGGTGTTCATGTGACTATCAGTGTCGTAGGACAACATTATGTCCAAATAGGATGCTGAATTATTTGTCTCTGTAGTTTCTTTGACTTCAAGCTCAAATTTGCAATTCCTGAGAAATCCTTCGGTAAGAATAAGATATTCACAGAAGATATATAATTTCTTTAGGGCACAGATTTTGGAGTATGACGTAGCTTTGAATATGACCACTTACCTAAAAAGAGAAGATAGATATGTACCATGGAAGGCGTTCTTGTCATCGTTAGAGTTCATTAAAGGATCTCTTTCAAAGTCAGGAGCCTACGTCCTACTACAAGTAAGTTTTTCCTATATTTATTCATCTAGATTACGAGTTGGAACACTCAATTTTCTTAAAATAAATTTTGAGTGAAACGTGTGAATTTTAAATCTTCATAACTTATCCAGTAGCATTCTCTTAATTTCTAATTTGAGTTTATTGAATTTGAAGACGTTTAACATTTGAATCACTTGGTAAGTGTCACTGCTGGTGGACCAGGATTCCCTGAGGGCACATGTAGCCAAGTTCGATCAACTTCGGTTGATCGTCTGTCTCTTCAACGCATTCGAAAAATTTCTGTTATAAAAAAATCTTGAAATTTCTAAAACGTGGGTCCTGTTGCATCATATCCCACCCATCCTGCTACGTTTTTGGTATATTTTTGGACACAATAGTTTTCACCCTTTGGCCATATTACATTGTTTAGATTGAGGATCACTGACGAGGGTTAAGTACCCGAAACGTGCATGTCTGGTCCATGCTGAAATTTTATCTGTTCTTAAATGATGATATTGAATTTGAAGACGTTTAACATTGTTACCAAGTTTTAAAAATACTGTTTCGAGACTAATAATTTACTTGGCTGAATTTTATTGTCAGAAATATTTACATGACCTTGTGGCGCCAGTGTTTGATAGAGTAGGCGTTTATGATAAGGATGGAATACTTCCCGACAGGTAAAGATTGTTCCATATTTTATTGTTTTTGATATTCATCTTTGTAATAAAAACTAGGTGTGGAAACTGCTTATTTTCCCTGATGTGTTGCTAATTTATAAAATAAAAACACCCAATCAATGAATGAAAGTCAAACACAAGAACCGAAATTAGACTACAAAGGCCTACAAATTCTTGAAAAAATAAAAAACAGACATTTCTCACGCGAGAGAAAAATCGGACAAACAGACGGAGACAATGACAAAGCACACAGAAACACGATGGACAACAAGGTTGATACATAGTCTTTGTAGCTGATATTCATTCCATAACTTTTTAGTATAGGGAAATTGTTTTGATAAAATAATTATGTAAATGGCATTTTTACGATATGTAAATTGTTTTATTGAATAAATGAGAGGTTTTGTTCCTTTCTTCAGTTATCTTCGACAGCTGATTCTAGTAACTGCCTGTGATGTAGGTGTAAAGAAAGCAGTGCAATATGCTAAAGACACATTCCGAAAGTGGAAAGACCATGGGATTCCGTATGTTAAGGATTTTTTATATATATTTTTTTAGAAATTTAAGTTTCTAACTGAATGATAAAAGTGGTAAAATTATTTTTAAAAGTAGTTTAGCTTGCTTTAATTAAATATTTTGTATCGGGGATATTTACAGGGTACCAAAAGATTATGCTTCAGTTATATACTCGGTGGGTGTCCGAGAAGGTAGTGTTGAAGAATGGGATTTTGTATGGAATAAAACCCAAGAAACAAATGTAGCTAATGAACGTGAAATGTTGATGGAAGCCTTGGGTCAGTCTCAAAAACCATGGCTACTCTGGAGGTATGATTAATGTTTGATGAATACATTGATATCATTGTATAAGAAAGAACAACTAGTACTCGTCACAGCAAGACACACAAAGCACCAGTAAAACGAAAACATCGAGCTTACCAAAAAAACAGTTGGTGGACTGTCAGTCCCTGAGGATATCCTTCGTCTGGTTTCATTGTCTTGAAATATATCTAGGTCATTTCAGGTCTTCGTTTTTTATTTACTATTTAAATTTCATCTTTTTCGGCCTCGAGCATCACTGATGATAAATCCTTTTAATGAAAAGCGCATATATTGCACCACATTATTGGTATAGAACATATATTTCAATATGTTTCATAGTACTAGTATTCAAGAAGATACATTTTCTATGACTAAGTTTCTATGACTTTTCTATGACTCACTCTCATATCGGGAGTGAGAAACATGAGTGAGAAACTCAGTTGACTCAGACTTTTCTATGACTCACTCTCATATCGGAAGTCCGCTTCTTTTCATGTGGTGGAGGTTTTTGTTTGTTTGGTTGGTTTCTGTTTTATCCTTATTTTGTATGCCTTCGGTTTCTGATTTTCTGAATTATCGATTTTGTGCTGTATACAGGGATATGGTCATTATCCAAATTTGTCATTTGTAGAGGAAAGGAGAGCATATCCAATAGGACCCGGTTGATGTACCCACAGCAAAACACAGTAACAACCAAAATGCAAAAAAAAAACAAAAAAAAAAAACGCAAAGTGGATAAGTACAATAGACATCAGATAGACAAGGAGGACCAAACAATAAAGAAATCGCAAAAAACATATATAACAACTTCACACATATCAACGAGACTAATAGGCAGATTATATTTGTAAAATAACTGAGTTTCTCACTCATGTATAGCTCTGTCCTAATCTTGCATTTTGACATGCATATTAGGTCGCTTATATAATAACACTCTCCGATTATTCATTATTTCGATTTCCTCTGGAACCTCACCTACGAGTATTTTTTACCGAAATACTTACGAAGTATACGTAAGTCTTCTTTCTTACAAGAAAGGAGGGGATCTCCAACTACACTCGGCTGTAGCACCCACAGCAAAACCCCAAAACATCTAATGCAAAAACACAGAGCAGACACCCACAGAAAGAGACACAAAAGGGACAAGGAGCACCAACTCACATCATAGAAACATGATACAAAATATACAATTTTAGATATAACATATAGATATTACAGAAAGATGAGTAACAATGTCTACATTGATCAAAGATTAGGAAAAAACCTACGCCGCACTTTTTGTATAAATATATTAGAGTTACAGTTCGTCGTTCTTCGTGATTGAGAGAAATAATTTCCTTCAATGCCCTTTTTTCGTTCCTTTATGTTCAGATATGCGAACTGGATATTTGATCCCACTAAGATCAGGATGCAGGATGTCCGGCTAGTGGTCAGTTTCTTTACCAAAAATTCCCTGGGTCGTATGATTGCCCTTCACTTACTGATGAACAAGTGGAACAGACTCAACAGACAGTATGTTTATATTTGATACCAATCAGTGATTGAAAGTCAGACACAAAACCCGACATCAGATTCCTAAAATCACCATCAAAACTTTAAACATTCTTCTAAAACATTCTCACGAGAAAACAAAATAGGACAAACAATCTTGATTTTCTAATTCTCTTCTTATTTTATTCCATCAAATGAGTAGTTATACATTTTGAAGTTAAACTTTTTTGCAATGGAAATATTCAACTTTCTTTTCAAATGCTAAGTTGTAAATCCAAATTATATTTTTCTAAGGTTTGGATCTGACAATTTTCTCATCAGAGAGACCATCAGCGACGTAACTCAGTATGTAAACACTAACTTCGAGTATAAACAGGTAAATTGTTCAGTTCTTTGTATAAGTCTGAAATAAAAGATAGATGACAAATTTTAATTTTTTTTTTTAAATATCGACACTAGTATGTCATGGATCATCTAGAGAAATGAAAGCTCTTACACCATAACTCTTGTTCTTATACACCATATCTAAACTTGTCACTCCGTAATTAGAAAATATCAGATTAAGCTATAATTTGTATATTGGTTATGTCTGGTCCATGCTGTAAATATATCTACTTTTGAATGATGCTAATGAATTTGAAGACGTTTACATTTGTACAATTTTGTTAGTGTCAATGCTGATGGACCAGGATTCCCCGGGCCACATGTAGCCAAGTTCGATCAATTTCGGTTGGTCTTTTCTTCAAACGCATTGGAAAATTTCTGTTTACAAATTTCTTAAACCTGGGTCCTGTAGCATCATATCCAAGCCATCTTGCTACGTCTTTCGGTATACTTTGAACAGAATTTCCAGATATTTTGGCCATATTCATTATTTAGATTGAGGATCACTGACGAGGGTTAAATACCCGAAACGTGCATGTCTGGTTCATGCTGTAACTTTATCTGCGTTTAAGGTATCCGTTGTACAATTGAGTCATTTTACACAGCGTTTTAATCATCTCCATTGTAAAGTATTGTAAATTTTATGCCTGGTAAGGTACTATAAACTATATATTTTCTGAGAGGTAATGATGCCCTGAGTTCAGATATAGGACTCCCACGTCTTAAAAATCAAAGGGGAAAAACTTATTATTTTGCATATGTTATAAAGAGAAAATAGACAATTAAATTTTCATCATTTATTCCCCTTTGTTTTTCTGGCCCCCAAATTGAGTAGTGGGCTTTATAACCTTTCAGAAAATATATAGTTTATAGTACCTTACCAGGCATGGAAAAATGCCCTATTGTACATCGGATACCTTAAGGTATGCCGATGAATTTGAAGATGTTTAACATTTTATCTACATTTGTAGAGACAAAAGAATTTTCCGTACAGCGAAAAATAATGTAGAATATCTAGAAATTCATTATATACATAGCCACTGTGTATAGCCGTACACCGGATATTGGTACTATTTGTCGGCGTATTGGTACTACCGAGGCGGTAAACAAGTATGACATAGGTATTACGTTTAGCATCTGACAATGATTTGTGAAGAAAATATGATTGTATATGGAGTGAACTTCAAGCAAATAATTCTGTGATGGTAAACTCAACATTGAAACCCCCAAAACAAAGGATTTGATCGGACGATGATAGTAATATAACACAAAATGAGGTACCTAGTACACATAAAATTGCACATGTATGACGTTTCTATTCTTTTTAACGAAAGATAGTACTATTGCAGATCATGATTTTGTGCACATTCTATGTAGAAATTCATTACTATGAAATATTAATCAAGGGTAATGTAGAAATAGCATTTATATCTTACATACGAGCTCAACTAAGAAATGTGTTTGTGTACGGCATGTTATTAGCTAACTGTACGGCTTGTTGAAAACCAGGTACTAGGATTCCTTACAGATAAAATCCTCAAGCCAAAGACTCATGAAGGTAAACCTATAATTTTCTTTCTTTCACTAAAGATATATATATACATATGCGTATGAATGCTATATACAAAGCCCCAAAACCACGTGAGCCTCGTACTCGTAAGGTATTACACGAACACTTGTCTCGAGAAGTTGCCATCTGAATTTCCATGGTCATCTTCATATAGACCCAATATTTTTGGTGTTGCCCGTTGGGAGAAAACTGCTTGGAGTAGCAACTTGAAGTTTGGCATGGTGATAGACCATGATGAGACGAATAAAACTCGGCAACAAAATTTGACCTAGTGACCTTGACCTTGGACTTTGACCTACTTTTATAAAACTTTAACTGTTGAATGGTAAGTGATAGGGCTTTCAAATTTCAAATGTGTATTCCTTGCGATGAGACCTTTCCATTGATACAAAAATATGTGACATTATGACCATGATCTTTGACCTACTTCTGAAAAACTTTAAAGTTGGCCGTAACTTCTGAATGGTGAGTGATAGGGCTTTCATATTTCACATATGTATATCTTGTGACAAGACCTTTCCATGGATACCAAAAATTTTGACCTTGTGTCCTTGACCTTGGAGTTTGACCTACTTTAGAAAAATTAAACCTTGGCTATATCTCTTGAACTATAGAGGATATGGCTTTTATATTTCACATGCAGAATTCTTATGAACAGACCTTTTATTGGATATCATCACTTTTGACCTAGTGACCTTGACATTAACCTTTGACCTACTTTTAAACTATAAGAGGTAGGGTTTTGATATTTCACATATGGATTTTTCTTGACCAGAACTTTCATTTGATATCATGACTTTTGACCTAGTGACCTTGACTTTTGATATACTTTTGAACCATGAGAGGTAGCTAAGGGTTTTGATATTGCACATATAGATTCCTCGTGACCAGAAAATTCATTTGATATTATGACTTCTAACCAAGTGACCTTGACATTGACCTTTGACCTACTTTTAGAATATAAGAAGTAGGGTTTTGATATTTCACATAGAGATTCCTCATGACCAAATCTTTCATTTTTACTTTTGACAAAGTGACCTTGACCGTGACATTTGACCTTCTTTTGAACTATAAAGGATAGGTCTTTGATATTTCACATGTAGAATCCTCATGACCATGGCTTTTTTTTCATTTCTCAATAGTATTAATGACCTTTCACCTTTTTCTCTGCATCTCTTCTAATACAAACACTTCGCAATCCGGCCTTACCGCCTTTAGCGGTTTATGGTTTATTTTTTTTTATTGGGGGATGTTGGCTTCGAATATAGTTTCGGCTTTTGTGTTTGACTTTCATTTACTGATTCGAAGAAGACTCGACAAGTTTCAACAAAACGCCATCGTTGCCTATATTTCGTGTCGACGAGGTGATTTATCGACGAATTGGATGACTGCTCTATATAATAAACCCCCCCCCCCGAAATGATACTGCTAAAAAATCACTTATTGGAATACATGTGCTGCTTTCCACATGCAGTGGCGGATTCAAGAGTAGATGTAGGGGGCGTACGCCCCCCCCCCCCCCCCTAAAATTTGCAAATCATAGGTAAAACGATCATTTTCCATATATTTAATACCTGTCAGTTAATATAATTGTCAAGTGCATCAATTTCAATTCTTTGGGTCCGAAAAGGCTGAAATACGTTAGTTACCGGTACCCAGACCCCTCGCCGTTTTACACCCCCTCTAACTCAAAAGCTGGATCCGCCACCGACATGTGTCATAACGCCGCTATTATACATTTGAAGAGTTTTTCTTTTGTTGTCGTTGTTGCTAGGTCAAGAACGTTTCTGTCTTCGACAAACTATTGAAGTATTTGCAAAAACTATGAACTTTTGATTGACTAGACGATATGGATTGATTCATCAATTTTGTAAAGTTAAACTCAGAAAATTTATGAAAAAAGTGTATGAAATTTCACAACATTTTGACCAAAAATAGATTTTTAATGAAATTTTAAAATATTTGCATCCCATAATCTATATTTAGCCCCAAATGACCTTGACCTTTGACCTATGATCTTGAAAATGAATAGGCTTCTTTGTCTTATTACACTCAATCCGCACGGTAAATTTGAAGTTCCTAGTTCAATGGGTTTGGGCTGTATCTTGTTTACAAGGGTCGGACGGACGGATAGACGGACGGACAGACATCGCTGTTTAAAGACGGGCGGAGAAAAACGGAAATTATTGTTACATTTTGTCTTTATTTCTAGAGAATAGAAACAATAAAATTAGCATATTAGGGTTCTTATCCTTCTGTGATTACCAATGTTTTATTAATATATTAACATCCCTTAACTCCTTCGTAACAAAAATGTATAAAGACAGATGATGGACGAATTGACGGACAGGTACACGTAGTAGGTGGATGGTCATCGTCGTTCCATAAGCCCCGAAATTGCTTTGCAACTCCGACCCCAAAAGCAAGTCGCCGTACACTACCTATTTCAACATGCCGTACAGTAATTTTTTTTTTCGTCCAGCAATATGCCGTACACCTGGTGTGTGTCTTTTGGGGGAAAATATACGTTGTTCTTACTAAGATCTTTACAAATCCATGAAATCATGATACATTGATCAATTCGTAAAACATAGATATATTGCAAGTCTAGAAAAAAGTACTAATATGCGAATTTAAATCCAACTAAAGTATTCAGTATGGTAAATTTTACGGTACTAGGTGATGCATTTTGCTTTTAAAAATTAAAAAGTCTCCTACTTAGACATTTCTTACTCATATTACTTCAAAGATAACTTTCTATAGTAATGCTTTATACAGTTGCTTTTGAAAGGAGCTGCCAGATTCAAATAAAAAACTATGTTAGATAGGGTCACTCTCACCTCATTTGTTAAAATGTCTCGCCTCGGTAGTACCAATACGCCGACAAATAGTACCAATATCCGGTGTACGGCTATACACAGTGATAGCGTACTCATCAAAACATCCACACTATCAGATACAAAATAAAAACACATATACCGGTATATAACCGATAAGACTCCAAATATTATTGTTGCAGTTGAGGACGTTGTTTAGAAACAATCCCCCTAAAAATGCTAGAAAGGAAACAGAAAATGCTCTTGAACTAATAAGGTACGTAGTGTTTATTGTGTGTCTGCATTGTTGTTTGAAATTCAGAACTTCAGTACATGTAATATCAAACATCAATATATAAGTATTTCTTATATTTGTTTACAAGCATGATAAAAACAAGTAGATTCATGATTAAAATTTTAGTTCCTCAAAAGCCTAGATATAAACGTTATTTTCTTAAGTTCACTATATCAGATTTTGATTCATTGAGATAATCGAAAAAAAAATTACATTCCAATGAAAATTATAAAAACAAGAATGTATCTTTTGCTTCATATTTTTGTAATTTCAGGGCTAACATCAAATGGATGAAGGACAACTATGAGATCATAGCAGACTGGCTGAGGCAACACACAGTCGGCATGTTATAGAATATTCTTTATATATTGTGATTAGTGAGCAAAAAACATAAACTATAATATTGACTTATTATTAAATTGAGTAATATAGATTTTTATACTTCAAAATATTGTTAAATAAATTTGTTTTTATGTTGTGTGTTGTATGTTATAAAGATGTAAATACCAATATATCGTGGAACATTTATTTTACATGTAGATCTCATGGTGTTATAATGAATTAAATCATATATTCTACATTGTACTATTGTACTGAAGACTTCAATATAAAGAACATTGCATGTTTAAAAAATATTCGAAAGAAAAAAATAAGACGATAATGCTTGTTTTTTTTTTTTTTTATTATTATTGAAAACCTGTTAGTACCTTTCATATTCTGTTATTATTCTCAAAATTAAAGGGATTTTAAAGAATATGTATCAAATTCTAACATCTGTAAGATTTCTTTCACTGTTACAAAGATTCCAATTATGATATTTTCAGATTTAATATTTTTCGTTGGAATACATGTTATGCTGAATTATAAATTTTGTATCTACATGTTGTCGGTTTATTTTTACTTATACATAAAAAATTTTTTTTAGAAGTTTATCTAAGACAAGTGGCATTTCAATTTTTATCCTTTATGTTATGTGCAGATTGACATAGATATAATAATGTCGAAGGGTTCTAACTCTCTACCTTCTTGACGAAAAATTCAAACCAATTTCCATGCACCAGACACGTGTTTCGAATATTAAATTCTCATCAGTGATGCTTCCAGCGGAGCCATAAAAAATCATTTCAGCAGCGCCCTCTTGAATTTTTTGAGTTTACGAAAACAATAAAGTAAAAATATATAGGATCAATTGTATCTTTAGACAAAATGATAATATTGATAGCACTCCAAGGTGGACACAAAAGAGGAAGATTACTTAGCAGCCATCATAACTGGTAATTATATTAATTGTTGGTGCAGCCATCATAACTGGTAATTATATTAATTGTTGGTGCAGCCATCATAACTGGTAATTATATTAATTGTAGGTCCAATGTTAAACAAATATAAACATGGCATACTGAGGGTCGTTGAGAAGTCTTTGGTATAATTTGTTGGTATATTTGAAACTGTTAGATCTACATGTGTAAAGCAATATTAATTTCCGTGGAGAAGATTATTCAGATGAATTACCACGTCTCTTTATTGTTCAAAACCTCAATTATCCAAATGATTCCCGAAGAGAATGACGTGGAAAAAACTTCTATTTAATGAGGACAATTAACTGTACCCTCATTTATCTTTATTTTTACATCATTGGTTTATTTGAACAAGTAATTTCTTATATCTATTTTGTGAAATGATGGAACTATTGTCATGCTAAAAAGAGATTGACACAACTTTGATATTCTCTATCATCCGTAATGGAAATGAAAGAAGACATCCTGCCTATTTGCTCTAATGAAGGAATCGTAATTAATGTAATTACTCAACTGTTAGAGTCTCCTGAAATCGGCATCTACTCTTTGTTGGAGGTCTGACATGTGATGGCGGAGATATAATGACAGCTATACGTCACTATTTCCAATAAACTTCAGGTATGATTTGCTATGTATAAATTCCAAATACTTTCAGCGAAATTGCACAAGTAATAGATAGGAAATATCAGCACTGTGACCCTTGTAGTAGTCAGATTCAGTTTATTGATACTTGTAGTAGTCAGATTCAGTTTATTGATAGGCAGTCTTATTCCGATACCTTCACTCGCATTCTAAATCGTCCATTTACATGAAAAAAGTCGATTAAAAGGCTCAAGTTTTCTAAGACCTCTATGAAATGACAAATATGGATAATGACCATATCCCTGTCTACAGTACAAAATCGATAATTCAGAAAATCAGAAACCGAAGGCATACAAAATCAGGATAAAACAGGAACCAAAGCAAACAGAAACAAAAACCTCCACCATATGAAAAGAAGCGAACTCCCGATATGAGAGTGAGACCAGGTGCCCAGGAAGAGTAAGCATCTCCTGCTTGCATGCAACACCCGTCGCTTCAATTCGGTAGAACTGTCACATCCGGTTACTTCCATTTTGGAAGATATAGAGTACAATCTTTGGTTGGATGGTTCAAATGGTCTATGACAGAATATCATCCACCATTCTGGATAGTGGGACATCATAGTGTATGACGAGTTCCCCATATCGACCGTAGAACTTCCTCAGTGACGATGTTAGTCGGTCACAAACATATCCCTGACTGAGAAGCTTATCTGAAAGACGCCTTGCTCTCAGAACAAAATCCGTATATTTGGTACTTGCTCTGGCATAGCGTATCAACTGAGATATGAACACGCCATAAGCAGGCGATGAAGGGATGTTGCTACTCAGAAAAGGAAAGTTCGTAATGCTGAAATTGAAGTCGTCACGTTTGTCATAGAGTGAGGTGTTCATGTGACCATCAGTGTCGTAGGACAACATTATGTCCAAATAGGATGCTGAATTATTTGTCTCTGTAGTTTCTTTGACTTCAAGCTCCGAAGGATAGATACTGCTGAGGTAATCCGCGAATTTTGGATTATTGATGGACAACACATCGTCTATGTTTCTGTAAGTGAAGTTGAAGTCAGAAGCTAAGTATCTTTTCCCTTCAGAGACCAAAGATTGAATGAATTCAGCTTCGTACGAGTAAAGGAAAATGTCGGCAAGGAGTGGGGCACAATTGGTCCCCATTGGAATTCCGACAATTTGCTGGAAGACCTTTCCTCCAAACACCACAAAAATGTTGTCGATCAGAAAGTTTAACATCTGAATAATGTCTGTTTCAGTGTACTTATTTTCAGAATCTGACTTTTCTTTTACAAAGTAGGCTTTGTCATAGTTAACAACAATAAATTTGTATTTGCGATTACCGTTCTTACTTGTAAACGCATTACTTATAATTTTTGCGAGTCTTTCTTTCAATTTAGAATGTGGAATTGTAGTGTAAAGTGTCGAAAAATCAAAGGCTTTGATCGAATGGACTCTACTAAAATGAGTGGATTTCAGATGTTCTAAAAGTTCCTCCGAATTCTTTAAAATCCACATCTGGTTGATACCACTGCGAGAATATACTGTTGAACAATATTTTTGTAGCCCAGATTTGATTTCAGATAAAACTTTGGTGAGTAAGATCGATACAGATTTGGTAGAACATTTTGAGGAACCAGCGATGAAACGTTGTTTGTACGGATTCTTATGCATTTTAGGTTTGCAGTATAAGTATGGTAAATCTAAATCTAAATTGGTAGTGTCGAAGCTAAAGGAAGCAAGAGCTGATTTGTGGTTATCTATTATTTCAGAGACAAAAAGGTTTGTTGGGGTGTAAGTGGGATTTCCAGGTGTCGAATTTAAACCCAACTCTTTAACTAGACTGTCGAAATAGTACTTTTTGCAAGTAAATGTGTAATTATTTGAGGCTTTGTCCGCTGGTGTGATGACATAATGTTCTTGGAGGTAGGTAAGTTCTGTGATAACATCAGGGTCTTTAAATATAGTTGGTCTTCTCGGGGACGAAAGGCAGGGAACTTTCCCTTACTCGAGTTCAGTATTTACATTGTATAACTAGAGGGTGGATTATTCTTCTCAGATTGGGAGAAAAAGATTTACTGAGATATTAATTTAACTGTCTATACCATTTGTGTCGATTCACAGTAAAAGTAAAAGAATAGGAGAATGTCTAACAAAGAGACGTTGAAGAGAACGCACACGCATGGGACGAAAAAGAGGGAAACATCACCTTAAACCTACCCGTCAACAAGTACCCGACGAAAACAAGAAATAAAATCCAAAAAGAACCAAGAAACAGGACAAATTGTCAATATAGAAATTTGCCTTTGAAACCAAGCAGCGAAATATACTAGTATGTAGAGATAAACCACGCCAAATCTATCAACGATACACTTGCAAAACATCTTACAAAATTGCAGGAAGAAAGGACGTACAAATCAGTGAATGAAAGTCAAACCCAAAAACCCAAAACAAGTGATCAGATTCCAAAAAGGCTTACAGATTCTTGAAATAAAAAAATGTACTTCCTCACAAATAAACAATAATCGAACAAAAAGACTGAGAGCACAGCTCCATAGAAATGAGAAGGACAACTTTATGGAATGAACAATTTCCAGAGCATATTGAAAATACGGAATGTATTGTAGGTGGCTCACATAATGGCTTACATTGTACGTGATGGCTGCACGTCAAACGGAATGATTGAAAATGGCACCAACGAAACATAGAGAAAAAACCAAATCGAATTTCAGATGCAATCAACCTATTTGATTTTACTACCATTAGAAGCATTCTTAAAGGTGGAGTACTGCCTAGTGTAGGCTAGACTTGCTCATTCATTGGTGTCTTCGCTTCGTTTGTAGTCTGTATCCAACATTTGGATGTGTTGTACCAAGATGATGCTAACACCCTAGCACCATCCCTCCAATGCTTTTTTGGTCTTAGATTTTATTTCACTATGTTATTACTAAATCGACTCTACGAATATTCAGATTCGGGCACTCCTTACAAAGAAGATACATAAAATTCAAACCAGGGGACGCTTTCAAAATAAATTTTGGCTGTGTCTGAAAATCACTTTGGCTCGAAGTACAATTGTTAAGGATTTACTAACCGAAACTGCTGCATTAAAATTGATTTGGAATGTTGTTTAAGAAGGTAACGATTTGGAACACTTCAATTTTCTTAGTGTATAAGGATCGGGAGGAAGGGGGGGGGGTGACGAGAATAAGGAATCCCCTTGAATTCGTCAAAATGCTCCATTTGTTTTGTATTTCTTCTCAAAAGCATAGAATGAACTCCCTTGTCCATGCTTCTCTAGTCCTAGATCGTTGTCTCGGGGATCGGTTGGAGACCATTCTTTTCTATTTATTTATTATTGTATTTATTCAGTGTTTCTATCTTTGGACAGCTTGAGTCTCTTGCTTTGAATTAAGCAGTATTTAATTAAGATGCACATCCATATAAGTTTAAGATACTTTGATAAATACAAATTTGATGATGGGGAATATAAAAGGGAGAAAATCTCTGGTAACAACTTGAGAATGCTTTTGTTTATTCATGAATATAATATGCATACTTCCTAATATAGTTATTTGTTGATGAATGGTAATTTTAAAATCGATTTGAATGCATTGCATCCCCAATCCAGCGTAACACAAATAGTGGAATAAAAGATTCGTAAGAAACTCTACACTTTCTGTAAAACATTTTAACTTCACACAAGATACAAGCTGAATAGACTTTGTGGCACCAAAGCTGAATCGAATTATGCGTGTAATATTACAAGTTTAAGTGTTGTCATTTGGATACTGAGGAATACGGGAGATGCCTAAACACAATTCAATCTCTTTGAGTGATGGAATCTAAGGTACATATTATGAAATATTGGTTATTGATTGTAAAGAGATATATATCTCCTACAGTGTATGGGTAGCAGTGAGAATGCGGACAGCCAGAGGGTTGTTTTGTTGTATCCAGGATTTGCTCCGTCGGTGGACCGAGAGTTTTTTGTAGCAACAATTAGAGTTCGTAGCCGAGTTCAGCATCGATCGCTTCATTAATTGAAGTTGTATAGGCATTGAGGCAAGGCCGGGTACATCAATAATGAAATAAAAGTATACTAGGTAACTTTGTTTCAATCACTTTAATTAACACAGGCTGGGCATTCTTCGGTCATGACATGGAATGCCAAACAGTAGCCATAAAGGATCTAGAACTGCTTTGTATATTTCCAACAAAGGAAGTAAAGAAGAAAGCAGTATTATCTAAAGTAGAAAACAACATTTAGGTAAGTAAAAGATAGTTAAAACTCTAGATTCTCTTCATCGACATGTTTTAAACTCGTAACATATAATGCATTTCATAAGAATATACATTTAGCTGTGTATGAAAATCACTTTGGCTTAAAGTACCACTGATGAGGATTTATTGACTTTTCCATGACTCAAACCACATTTTCCGTGACTTTGTAGACAGACAGGTGACTGATTGTTATGCTCATTTTGTTACGCCCTTCGCTGACATTGTACAAAACTAAACAATTTAGCCCACTCATCGTCAGAAATTTTTAAAAGGAGCCTGGACTACTGACGAAATTTGCCGGAATTTAAACATCATCTGGAAGACAAGATTATAGTAAAATTTCGTGACTTTTCAATTCCATGAATGCGCCCATTTTCCACAACTTTTCAAGTGACAGGTCAAATTCCATGACTTTCAATGACCCGTGCGAACTTTGCTATATTATATTAGACCCTTGGAACAACACATTACTACGGAAAATCCATTGTAGGTGGCGCCTCTATATTATTTGGTATAGAGAATGGGAAAGTGCGATGCAGTGGCAAAATCCCAAAATTGCATCAAGTACCATAGATTATGATTAATGCGGCACAAGCACAAGTACGACTGGGGTATGTTTGTCAAGTAGGCTACTCTCCGGGATATGCAAATGGATATGCCACTGAGTTTCTTAATAAAATCTTAAAGAAGAAAATTTCGACAGAAACGATTGTGAATTACAAACTGTTAATTGCTTTCTTTAATTGTGATATAATTAGAGGTCAAATGAAAAGAAATTCAGTTAAACCTGACCGATTAAAACGGAATCTCTTCGTTCATATACAAAATTATTGTTTTTAATTTTTGCGGCGCTGCACTTATTCAACTTAGAGGCGCCATCTACAATAAATTTCGTTTTTAAAATATAACGTTACACGGGCATATCTTCCAGAGGGTAGGGATGGTAACAAATAAAAACACAAACACTCAAATACACTTTTGAGTGTTTGTGTTTTTATTTATACTACAAGGATAGATCTATATGTTTAGAAATACGACTGTTTCTCTATTGAATTTTCAGAGAGGTCCAAGATTATGTTATACCTTTGAAATTTAGAAGCAAAGACGAAGGTTTCTTTACGCCCTGACTGACAACTGATAACAGGTTCTAAAAGCAAATTGAGGGGTTTTTTTTTAATTTCATATTGTAAGAAAAACTTAGTTAAAACTCAGTTTTCGAAAACTGAGTAAATTTTAATTCTTAGCACATATCGTTCTAGGTATAAAAAATTATGAAGTTTTTTTTTTCAGTTTTTGAACATACGTGTATATACAAGTTTGTTTTTATTTTGATTTATTTAAAGATGTTTTTTGAAAATATAATGGTATGGTACACACAGTAGTAGACCGAATTCAGGCCGTAATTGATGTTTTATACCGATGGGTCGTAATACAACCCATCGTTACGGCCTGAATTCAGTCTAACACAGTAGATGAAGATTTGACTTGAATATCGAAAGTAGATTTATTTTATTTTAAAAGATGCCGTGTTCATGAAAGCACTACTCCAATAACAGAGGGATCAATTGATACAAAGAGCAGATTACTTAAAAGCTCAGGACTTCAGTTTGTGATAGAAAAAAAAGATAGAAAATAAAAGCAAAATGATAATGATAACAAAAATGATAGGTATAAATAAATAACGATAGATAAATAATCAGATACATAAATGAATAAAGGAATAGATAAAGATAAATAGTAAGATACATAAATAGAATCTGTGGTATGACTAGAGGCTACTTAACATTTTTTCGCTTTAGTTTGCAGATACATGCTTGTCCCATACCGTATCACGCCCCTTCTACAAATCTTGACATCCTCTTTGTTTTTCCTTACAACTTAAAATAAAAAGTGTAGTGTAATTTCGATGATTTCTATATACATACTGATTCAAATCAAATATACCAAATAATTTGTAAATAACTTGTCTTTGAATAAGTCGTTCATAAGAGATGACAAGCACACATTTTCAGTTTTTGAGAGAGAATGAAATTGTTATGCAAACACTTTTTCGAAAACTTGACTTTTCTATGTAGATGTGTCATTTAACTGTGTGTTCTGTTCTAAATTGCTTTCGTTGGAACAAAATAATTATGAACAAAAAGTAATAAAAAGTAAAATATCGGTCAATCCCTTCAATAAGCTTATCAAGTATGTAATATTTCACAGTGCCAAATTGTGTCTGACATGGAGTTGTTACCTAAAACTTCTCTAAAACTTAATCATAAATCCTTGTATATTTAATTTCTATGAGACGTCAGTCGGGTTGTAGAACCTTCATATATTACGTTCCTCAGACAATGGATTTTTGTTGCACAATATAAATTTCACGTAATATGAAATGACCTTGTATAGAGTAATTCATGAACGGTATGCCTCCTCGTATAGGCAGAATTCTGAATGAATGTAAATAAGATATATACATGAATTATTTAACTTAAATATGCAAAACAGTGTGTAAAATACCCCCTCCTGAGGACATTGTGATTGTAGTCAACCCACGGATACATATATCATCTCATCTTACTATATATGTTCTCATATATTCGAATATATAGCTAGCATACCCCTTACTCTGTAAAATCAATACTTATCCTTTTCTCATCAAACATTTATATAATGGATTATTATTCTCAAAACATAATGATTTTCGCTTTTTCTTGTACTTGAGATTCAGAGATCGTGTTTGAAACATAATTAGCGGAAATTATGAAAAAGATCATAGGAAAAAACGTTTTCATCACAAAAGAAGAGAGTATCGTATATTGATAACCTCATCCAGGGAACAAAATGTGAATTATTTTTGTTACGACACATTATTTCTTAGTATATGTGAAGGTCTCTTGAAATTTATGAAGTTTGTTGAACATTACTGGAAAGAGTATGAGTTTGCTTCAGCCAGCAAATCACAGCCTTTTCTTGTATATTCTTTGGACATCAGTGTTTGACTATACGGTAGGTTGAGATGCATAATAATGGGAATGGCCAATCACAGACTATGTCTATAACATATTATGAAAATGTAGACTTAAGGAATCTAATATGAGAAATAATGATTGCATTTTCATCCCATTCACGTTCACGTCCTCCCTAAATCTGCTTAGTAAGTAATTAGTCCCGTCGATCTCTCTTATTGTATGTCGACACTGCATTTTTTTAAAATCAAATATCTTTTCCTTATTTTCGTGCCATCCTCATTATATCTGTGGTAAAAATCAATCAAACGCCACTAGTCATATTAAAAAATATAGTCAATAGAAAACCAAATTATTTTCACAAGTTTGGTTCTATCTTCAATTTAATTACGTTCTATATATGTATGCACACGCCAAAATCAATTTTGAGAAATCAGTAAGTTTTCATTATATGATAAGGGATTCCTTCATATCCAGGCTGACTCCTACTAAGTTACCTGACAAAGCTCAATAAAATATGATAAATGTGTATGTATTATCCCGACAGACTGAAAAGACATATCTTATTTCAACAAAAAATGAAAGCATTGTGCCCATTGAAATCGATTCCCAAATTAAATGCTTTGTCGTTGACCGTATTTCAAAAGTTCACAATTCTCTCTTCTGATTGCGTTTAAAATGGTCCTTCGTACCGTTTTTATATTGTGATCATTGCTCGAGAAATAAGATTCTTTACACCTGAAATAACAATCTTTTTTTTTTAAGAAAAATGTTCGAGATTTATTTCTTACTGATCGGAAAGGGGTATTGGCTTTGTTTTGTATTTTTGTCGTTCTGCCTTTCTGTAATTTAAGAAAGTGTTGGCACGTGTAGAGTCTATACATTTTAATGTACTTCATTTGATTTACAATTTATACCTACATTCAAAATTGAACGACAAACGTTCCTATATAATTATGCGTTTTACAACTAAATATGTTTAAGTCACATACCCCAAGTGTTATTGAGTTGGGGTTAATATATTTGACTATTTTCCACTAAAAAAAAACCACACACAACAATCTAGCGAGGGCAGTGACTGGCAGTAGAAACTAACTCCTCCTGGGCTCAATTCTTTCTGGAATTCACTTCTCTTCACATACTGGACTGGCTCGTTTATTTTCTTACTTTGTCATAAGTTTTGATTCACGTTTCGGAATTTGACTTGGGTATGGAGGTGCGGCTTTTTTTTTCTGTGATTTATATATGTATTTCGGAAATTGATTCACCTCATCGTTTGAGAGAAAATATGACTGGTTGAAAAAAAGAAGAAAAAAAAAATGTGCACATTGTAAATGTAACAACACAGAGACCAATAATCTAAATATAACAATCAATATTACTCCAAATAAAAATATACCTAAAATAGAAATACCAAGTTGATTTTGGTAAGTCACAACAAATAATTCAAAATTTAAACAGCTGTAAGTCAAACAAGTAAAAGTATCATAATTGTTTTTGTGATTTGCACCCGCGGCTTGAGGTCAGAACCTTTAAGGCACAAAACTTAGAGGGATCATTCAAATTAGATCCCCCACGTAAGAAAACGATTTACTAAAGGCCGTATTAAACTGCATTAATACCCCTAGCCTTTAAAAACCTTTGTGAGTTGCCTGCACAGGTTGGTTATTACTGATTAATAAAGCAGAGATTAAATCTTCTACCTTCATTGTTACCTTTCGCTAGCTGGGTCTCCTTATTGAGAAAATAAATACAAAGAACATTTAGATGCACAAGTGCAGTCTGGCGGCTAGGAGAAAATAGTGAGGAAAAATGGGACCAACTTTTACTCAGTAGCAACTATGGTAAGCGATGACGTAATTTCAAACTCTTTATTATATCAAATTTCATGAAAGGTTAATTATTTCGTCACTTTTTTTCTGTTTGTACGTCAAGTGTCTGCACTTTTGTTCACCAATTATTCTAATCATGTTTTAAGTAACATGGTGTAATATTTCATATACAATTTTTCACCATCATAAAAAAACAATGTAGTTGAGGTCGTCTGACGTTCAACGATAATGTATTCAGTTGGTTTAGCTTACCCTTGGGTTACCTAACGACAATTATACTTCAAATGGTTCGAGATGGGAATTCAAGAGACAACCCTTTCTTAACTTTTATATATATATTCATTTGTTTTCTTTTTTATTCATATTGTCAAATTGTAGATGCAGTTTATGCTGAAATACAGATGTAATTGAAAAGGGATTGGGGTCTCTTCTTGAGTTCGAACAGACTGATTAAGCTCTCAATAATTATAATTACATGTAGTTCGTCCATGATTACATGTACACGTCCGAGAGAACCGTTGTTCTTTCTTATTTTGTTTCATTTTTACTTACTGTTTACAAGATTTAACGAAATCAATATTAAAACAATTTCTATTTTTTAAGAATTCTTCCCAAAAAGCTCTAATTTTCGATATGACACTTTGTCGTTGTGGTTGAAAGGCTATGTGAATAGGGAAGGGATTTTGATATGTAAGTATTTCGTAACGCCAAAATAAAAATAGGACACATGCAGAAAAGTGTATCTAAATGTATGCTTGTCCAAGTTCATGTATATTTGTCCAAGAGAGAATGAGCTGAATGACAATAGAAGAAAAACTCTGTACAAAATGTCTATATAATTATGATTCGATACATGACATAAGCATATTGTCACAATACAACTGAGATTGTGTATAGAAATAAGTATTAAAAAACCCGACTACACCGTTAGATTGCTTTCTCTGTGTCCGCGTGGAACAAAATTGTGTCCACCCAACAAGATCAAAATCAGAAGTAGACGATCCCGAAATAATGATAATAAAAAATGTTTGTAGAATAAAACTAGTAAATTAAATATAACAAGATGAATAAAGCAAAAAGAAGTAAGAGGCAACGAAGACTATATTTTTAAAACACATGCCCGATTTTCAAAAGCTTTCGGGCGTTGTAATGAGATTCCTCACATTTAAGTAAATTAAATCACGATAATTATACCTTATTTAACAAATTCTATTATATTTTACTCTGGAATTTCACTTTGCGGTACATCTATATAATGCCTGAACAGATTAATGACGTAAAAACCTCTGATTCGTCAATAAAGGACTAAAAGGATCACGTTTAATCGATAAAAAGAACGGGAAAACTCGTTTTTATGTGCCATGCAGGTGGGGATTTATATCATTTTTTAAATTATAAGGCGATCGTAAATTATCAAATTGTTTCCCCATACACGAATGTGATGTCGAATGGCAAAGGTCATAGAAATCCGGGTTAATGGTCCACGTGCACTTTTTGTCGATAGGAGAAGCAGCTGTTGTCACGCGTACGTCATGTGATATAGATATGGCGTAATTAAAATTCACATCTATCCAATACATGTATCAGCAGAAAATCAAAAACCAATGCGTATACATTCATAATTCAGTTTTTCTTTATATTTTATACGTACGTACATGTATACGGTAGGGCTGATACATGTATCGTAGATGGGAATTTCAATTACGTCCTTTGCCATTCGACGCCACCTTCTTGGCTATTATGCTTTACTTATATGCTCTTCACTTTCGAACCAAAATCCATGACTAATATTTCTGTGTTTATGTTTTTATGAATATGAAAAATGCCAAAAAAAAAAAAAAAAAAAAAATCCCCAAATGTTAAACGACTTCAAATTCAATAGCATCATTTATAGCGAGCGAAGCTCGCCCTTATGGTAACGCGTATACACATATCTTATCGAGAAAATATGCTGAATCAAAGAATGAGAATGTACTACTATGCTTTCAAAAAATTTCGTCCCCTCGCAGACAGAGTTGCTGCGGAGATGCTGGATATTGTCATTTAAATTTTTTTTTTCGACTTCAAGTAGACGTATATGTTATACTCAATTTTTGTTTATAAGTTAAATTTATTGAAAATATTTTTCGTAAATCAGGTAACGATAAAGCATCAACAAGGCGGCGTAACCACGGGAAATCCGACATTTCCGGTTTTAAACGAGACGTTTCGCTCCGATTGCTTTTCTCGTCTAGGGTGGTTTCGTACTGTCGAAGTCGGAATATGTTTGTTTTTTCTTTTGTTCTCAAGTAATTTATTTTCAGCTAGCCTACAGTAGATATTATTCTTACAAAATAAAAATGAATTATAAAGAACCATATTTTTAAAGAACCATATTTTAAGACCCCTCCCCTTAAAATGTTCATCTACTGGTCTAGATCAATTTTACAAATGCTTCCGTGTTTCCACTCGCCTTATACTACCTTTTTTTTTGGCAATCATCAAACAGAAAGTAAAACCATCAAAGTCAAAATAAAAAAGAAAGATCTTTTTTTTATTTTTAAATAATCATATCTATTTTCTCTCCGCTCGTACAAAAAGGCTTTGCCTTGATTCATATTAAACAGAAAAAAATTGCAGCATGGACCAGACATGCACGTTTCGGGTACTAAACCCTCGTCAGTGATCCTCAATCTAAACAATGTAATATGGCCAAAGAGGGTGAAAATTATTATGTTCATAAATGAAAGACGAAAGACGTAGCAGGATGGGTGGGATATGATGCTACATGACCCACGTTTTAGAAATTTCAAGAATTTTGGTAACAGAAAATTTTGAATGCGTTGAAGAAACAGACGATCAACCGAAGTTGACCTAACTCGGCTACATGTGCCCTCGGGGACGCCTGGTCCACCAGCAGTGACACTCACCAAGTAGGTCTTCAAATTCAATAGCATCATTTATAAACAGAAAAAAAAAATGAGGCATGGACCAAACCTAATCTAATCTATATGCCTTTTCCTTTGCTCAAGATATAGAGGGCAGAATAAAAAATGAATCTACATGAATACTCAACTTTCAAGATGTAAAGAAATAAGAGCATACAGGTGTAAGATATTGCTCTTGCAGTATAACTAGTTATCGTTTTCAAATGTGAAACAATATGGAAGAAATAACAATTTTTCGCCACCATTTCATCGGATAATGAGAAAAACTTGGAGTCCTCTTTCCTATTAGAAAATACTAGTTGGGAGAAGTTCGTCACTAGCAAGACTGCACTACAATACCCACAGCAATGTTTAACGTCTTCAAATTCATTAGCATCATTTTAGAGCAGACACATTTACAGCATGGACCAGACATGCACGTTTCGGGTATTTAACCCTCGTCAGTGATCCTTAGTCTAAACAATGAAATATGGCCAAAATCTGTGAAAGTTATGTCCTAAATATACCGAAAGATGTAGCAAGATGGCTGGGATATGATGCTACAGGAAGTTGGTAATACACTTAAACACCCGAATGGAAAATACAAAGAAGAGACAAACACGATCAGGTACTGTCAATCAAAACCACTGACATAAAAACAACCAACACGTGACCTAACCAGACCAATAGACAATCGATATCGTTAAGGATGGACAGTTGTTATCCGGATGACGGTTTCTCAACCCTCCACTTATCTGGTAACCCAAAGATCACATTTTCTTAATTTTTCTTACATTAATAATATATTCTTCTTATCTTTTGTGTTAATAATAACAAATTAACTTAAGTACATGTATTTCTTCTTATTTCTTGTTACAGTAGATTCTTTCTTTTCTGTCTTTCCTGTTAGTTCTGTCTATTTTTGGGTGGCTTAGATATTGTTTACAATTGCCATATTAATCGCAAGATCCTATGATCAGCGCACATTTCTGAAAACTTACTTCAAGTTGCACAGGATAAACAAAAGAAAAAAATATATATATGACGTGTGGGACAAAATCATTGGATTTTGCTTTCAACAACAATAGAATTAATACACTCAAAGTGGGGCCATAAAGGAATTTATTGATGGGCATAAATTGGTTGTTATTTTGTAAACGTGACTGAAAATCAAGACTTCGTCGGGTGTTTTCTTATGTAACTATCGATTTTGTACTCATACAAACTTTAAGACCCACAGGACCAAGAAATACATAAATACATGCTTCCCTATAACATGGTAAAATCATCAATGGAAAAATAAAACACATTATTCATGCTTGGTTGGTTCCTATTGTCCAACAAGGTAATAGGTACGTTCTGTTGATTTGGAAATCGGAATCCATGCATGATCAGATTGTTTACGATACTCACAACATCTAGAATCAAATGTGTTGTAGGAGGATAGGTTAAATCTACGGCGTAAATCTGAAGGAGAAAGGAGTATGGGCAGACCTAAAAACAGGCAATGGTCAAGGTTGGAAGACTCGAGGGATGTCTGAACTTGTGGCATAATTAGAGATGAACATATTGAAGATGATGTGATAACAGAACAATAATACACACCCCATGTAAACACCCCGTCATCGTCCATTTAATACTTAATCTTATATTAGGGTCCGATTAAGGACTGGCTTCTGGAGCTTCCGTGACCAAGCTGCTCAATAATGTATAGCAATACTTCATCGGTTCAACGAGTTAAATTGCAGACTAGAGTGGCGGGCGCCCCTGGTCCGATCGATGCGGGTAGCGCTGGTCCTTCCCAGAGATGGGTATTATGACGGTTACTAGTGTTAAAGTAACATTTGATACTGGACTATCTGTAACATCAGCCTGTCTGAAAATCTGGCTGTAATAGAAAGGGAATCCGACCTAACACTAAGTACATATCTACCTTTATGTATTTATATTGGTAAGTCAATGGCAATCATTTTTTTTTTTTGCTACAGGAAATTCAATGACTTGTTAGCTTGTTCATTTCATTTGATTGTTTTCATTATTTTTGATATTTCAAAATAATTAGTTTTTTCTACAATATATATGTATTTCTATGATTTGAGAAGAGATGTTATTTGTATTTTGTCAAATTTTCTTTTCAAAAAAGAATCTTCAAATCTCAGTTTATATATACTTGACACTCCTTATAAAAATAGATAAGTGCACAAAGATAATTCTTCTGTCACTCTTTGGATTTAGTATGTATGCAGTCGGTGTCATTTATTGGATGGTACATGAAGTTTGACTTGCACTTTAATTCTGACGCCCACTCGCTCCTCTTCAAGTCTATAGGACCTCTCTCTCTATTTTAAATTCTTAAATGTCAAAGAGATATCATTTGTTGAAAGATAAAAAAATTCTTACTCCTTTTTTATTTCAACAAAACTTTTAGAATACAAGAAAAACTGGTTCAGGAAAGGCGCGCAACCTTTACAAAATAGATACACAAAATTCAGAAATCAAACTAGAGGGCGCTACTGAAAATCATTTTGGCTAGACGTACTACTGAATCGAGGATTTAGGCCATTTCTTGTTTTTATTCTGTTTTGCGTCCTTTTGAAATTGAGAAACCTACCAGCCAGCCAGGGAGAAAAACAAACAAGCACACAAAACAAAGTTGCAATTTCATATAATGTGACTATGTGAAATCCTACAGAACCTTTTTTCATTTGGTTATTGACGGATTTTAGTCAACAAATGAATGATAAATAATGCAATGTCTTGAATTATAGCAGTACTTATACATTTTTACATGAAATACAAAAACTGAACAATTTCTCTTTAATATTGTGTACGAAATACATTTAATTTGCGAAAGATTTAATTATTTTAATTTTGTTTTGTTTTATGACTTTTGGCTCAAAACCTACCAGCACGAGGACGCAAAACAGAAAATAACAAAGAAATGGCCTTACTATCCCAATCACGTCTCTGGTGCATTATAATTGGTTTGAAATGTTAACCAAGAAGGTAGCGAGTTGGGAAACCTCAGTTTTCTTCAGGCTTAATTCATTCGTAGAGGCCAAAACAATTTAGTAGCGCCATCTAGTTCTATGTCATAATTTCAAGTAGATCTACATGTAGCTATGTACCTGTCACGATTTATCCAAATTTCCAGAGGCTCTACACTGTATCGCAATTAGACGAAAAAAGAAATATTGATTACAATGATATCAGACGGAAATATGAATACAAAGGAAAGAATAAAAACACGTACTATATCACTTCCCTTTTGTCAAGTTAAAAAAATGTTATAGATGCGAAATATTATACTAGTATTATTTAAGATTACACAGGTATGTATTTCTCATTTCATTCCAATTAATAATTAAGAACCCTTGTAATTCTGACAACAAATTTCTTCAAAATATTACAATTCAAACTCTCGAATCATTTATGAATATTATTAAGTATAAGATATGTTTTATTACCATAGAACCATTTAGAATTCTGAAGTGTGAAGAGGAAGGATGTTTTGTACGAATGAGATTTTTTCGATGTTGTTTTGGTCGAATAAAATGTGTAAAAAGTATTTGAAAAATAATCTTATTTGAAGGCTTAGAAGAGAAGAAAACGAAAAGCATGTAAGAAAGAAACACACATCTTTCCACAATGAAATAAAATAAGGGTTGGTAAAATTCCGTCTCAGCTGCGTACAGATAGCTACCGATATAAAGTCCAGAGACATGCATATTTCGGATTTTTCATTCTCATAATGTATGCACCCCCCTCCCCTAAAAAAAGCCCACCAATCATAGAGGGTACAATAGAGGTATAACTTACTTTTAGAATCACGAGAAACTCTGAAAGCTAGACAAAAGATACAGAAGTTTGCATTATTATTCTCCTGAGTACAGAGTACTGAATGAAAAATTGATGCATGAAAAATACTGAAAATTGGTGAACCAAGACATTAAGCTGTCAGAGGGCACATAAAATCATAACAAAAAATGTCGACCCAATAAAAAGCCCATATAAGGTCATCCAGCTATAAACAAAATCAAGTGATCGGCATAGAGTAAGGTTCTCCTGCTTTCTCGCCACCGTCATATATGCTTTTATGATTTAACCAAACAAGGACTTGTTGTTTTCAATAGTCGCAATAGGTCTCAATAATTTTATGAATTATTAAAGGTGCACTTTGAGGTATTGGAAGTTGGTCAATTTTATATGGATTATCTTTAAAATAGAGACCTTTGCCTTAAGTATGAACATACAGTGTTTGGATGTAGAGATTAAGGAAGGTTACGTATAGTACAGGGAGTTGATTTAAACACAGTCCAAAATAGAGAAGTGGATTAAATTCTTACTTACAGGTCTGAATGTGACGGTAATCTAGATCAATCATACATCAGTATAGGTGTTTATAGATACGCTGTAAATATTTTACCTAAAATGACTCAAACCGTCAAGAAGTAGAAAAGTACTTCAGTTGTACATGACAGCCGATTTCAAGTTTTGCCCCATGCATATTACATATTGTTTAAATATTTCGTAATGTTACCACTGGGGGGTTGGTTTACCCCGAGTCGTTTTCTGTTTATTTACTTTTTCAAAATTTAAAAGACAATGACGTGAAGGGATGAGACTCTTATGGGCTATTGCTTCTGTCAAAGGTCTCTGGCGGTACATTGTAACTTTCCTTTTATCTTTATCTCCCATCATCGTTTCCCCAGTAGGACATCGGTATTTTTACAGCCACTCTGTGACATATGTCATGAGATGGGGGTTTCAGAAGTGCTTAATTTGTCTTTATCTGTAAGATCGTCATATCGATATCTCGAAGTTCAATCTTTATGCTGTAACAGCAAAGTTTGAAGAAATTAAAATAGAAAATGTCAAGACTCTCATTTTATAAGTAGCGGTGAGACGAATGATGTGGTTTTGGTACATGCTGATATTGAAGTTAAATGTGTCTTTGATTCTTTATTTAAACTGAACTTTCTCAAATAAACCCCCGAAGAAAAAGAAATATTGTGGAACCGTGTTTTGAGGGCGTCAGGGTCAAGTACTATTGTTTCCTTCAAACCCCTTCGACTATGTATCTTGAAAAGAGTTATAGTTGAAAGTTATAACTCAGTCAAGAACAAAAATGTCCAATAGTTGGAAAACTAAAGTATTTCATTTTATCTAAGGAACAAGAGTCCGGAAAAAATTGTACTCGTGCGAGAAGAAATATTTTTTTTATGTTTTACATGGTCTTATTTTATCACAAATTATGTCTGTCGATAACGTTTGTCAAGGTGTAAAATTAGTGATGAAGTGTTAATGCTCATTACCTACAGTATCCAAATAAAACGTCGTTCGTGAAAATTCTTGGAAGTACATATTTTCACGAAACCCATTTTCACGTTTTCAAATCGATCGCGAAATAACGAAAAATTGTACATAGCGTGTGCTTGCGAAGGGTTGACATTTAATAATTGTTGATCTTTTATTTGTATTTTTTCCTTCGATAAATACATCTGTATAATGTACCATGCTGTGACAAAGATATCTTCAATGCATTTTTGAGTGTGTTTACCGAGCGCTTTTCAGACGATTACGTATAATCTAGATGCTTATTCCATATCTTATCTACTAGCGTATTTTGTTCAAGTCATTTATGGACTTTTTGATTTTCTAACCTATAAATTGCTCTATTTGGCGTAATTTTTGTGCATAAATAGGTAAGCAAAATTATTTTTACCTGATGCACTGTATTTAATAAGTGGTAATTCCTCTTTCTTCAGAAGTTTTCATTTCTAGTTTCAATTTGCTATTTTTACATGTAGATTTAAAAGTACGATAGAATGTTGTGCTTCAGAAAATTTTTGATTGTTTCACAGAATTGATCGATTTTACGAAAACATTATCAGGTGTTGCAGCATATCTGATTTTATTTACTTACTGATATTTATTCTGAATGAAATATCGCACATTAAAGGATTCGCTCTGAAGATTTTTCCATTTTATGCCATGGTTGAAATTACTTTAATTTGTAAAATTAACTAAACATTTCTGTCAAACAAAAGATTGTATCATAATATTTGGGATTAAGATATGTCTTATTAATTTTAAATTCATTATTCCTTATTTCTCTGAAATCGCCACCAAACTCATCAAAATCATTTAAAGGTGACTGAAATAAATTTTTGCCTTTGAGTCAACTTCCAGTCTTGACCTTCTCATCATATCTAGAATTGAATATTTCCTCATATCATGTACCTTTTGAGAAATGTGAAAAGTTAATTATAGAAATTGTTTCCAGCTTTAGCGGTAGTACTGGGTTTTAAAAGTGCGTTCTAACAATGTTTGAAAAAAAAGTTTCATGAGAAAAAGAGAATGGAGAACATTTAAGAATTTTAATACATTAATGTATCTGAAAATAGTTGTAAGAGACGTGGTTGACATTTAGTTTATTTTCTCATAAGAGAAGAGTGAAAACTTTGTAGGTCAAGTCAGCAGCTATAGGGGGTAGCATTACTATTGCTGCTTCTGAAAAAGCTATTTTTCATGATTTCCCGGAATAGATTTCTATTATGGAAATGACATCTTCAAAAATCTTATTATTAAATTTTATAATGTCTTTTTATATATTACAGAAGCATGTCAGAGAATAAACTTCAGGAAGAATTGACAAGTGCTCTAAAGTCCAGAGAAATACCTCGTATACGTGACATTCTAAATGACAAGGACTTTAATGTTAATTGGAGAGATGTTGGAAATGACCTACAGAGCGTTCTTATGAAAGTATGCTATTTAAAAGTGAAAGATGAAACCATTTTAGAACTCTTGGACATCCTGTTCGAAAGGGACCCGGATGTTAATCTTCAGGACTCCTTCGGTAAAACTGCTCTTATGCACGCATGCCTAGCCGGAAGAAGTGATGTTACAGAGTACTTAATAAGTGACCCTGCTACACGAATATCAGTCTTTGATTTCGATGGAAATTCTGTTTTAGTTCATGCAATAAGAGAGGGGGAATACAAATCGGTAAAGAGATTGCTTGAAACCCCAACTGGCCCTTCTCTGTTAGAGATTTATAACTGTAATGGTATGTAAAATTCTAAGTTTACGACTTTAAGCATTGCGTTTTATTGTAATCAAACTTAATGAAAAATTTCTGTTTTAATTAAAAGTTTTTAAAATACAAAGGGTTTCTAGATGTCAACTACAAGGTTTTTATAAAAAGCTTCGGTCATAATTTCTGATAAATTAAAATTTTACTCGAAAGAGAACAAATACTTGGATACATGTGTAAGCTAATGATAAGGACATTTTCATAAGAGTAAATTTCAATCTTCTCTCGAGAGCAAACAATTGAATTGATTTCTATATTATTCAAGATTATTAATGCTACTTTGATTCTGATATATGCAAAAGTATCCAAATGTATCATATACAAACTGGATATATCAATTGCCACAATATTTCCTTTTCATAAAATAAAATCTAGCAGTGTTAAAAACTCAACGTATACGAATCGTTCAGCGAAAGGACCAAAAAGTTTTATTCAGTCATAAAAGTCCCTAAATCTCTTCAGATGTTTGCCCTCAAAAGAAGATTGAAACAAGACCATTAAATGCAATGGGCTAAGAGTCTGAAAAGGATGTAAATAGCGTCTCAAAATTAAGTAGGTAGTGTATGTTTAAAAGAAAGAGTCATATATATGCAGGCTAATAAACATTGAGGTTGAAAACAATTTAAGACAAGAACATTTGAAGTGCATTTTAATCGACTTGTTGAAGACAGGTTTTTTATCGGCTAATTTATGACAAATATGATATAACCTTACAAAAGTTTATTTGCTCCTTTTATTTCTTCACCCGCTTGTGAAGTTAGCTTTTTATGATTTGAATATATATCGCTTTCCTATCGCGAGTTAACCAAGAAATGATGTACAAAAAGTGACTAAATTTCGCAACAAAAAGTAACATCTTTTGTGAAATTTCAGGTAAAAATCCAGCTGATATCGCACGAGAAGAAGGAGATAAGAAAATAATCAAACTAATAGAGTCCTACCAAAATAATTTGTTACAAATGGACGGAGAGAAGGGAAGAAAATCAAGAGGTTTCTTGCCACCGGCAGAAAAAGCGCGAGGAAATGGCAAAATCCACGCGGAAATGGACAGTCCGTTACAACTTATTGATCTTGAAAAGTGCACGCCTAGATCTACGTACATCGACGATGAAACGCCGAATTTGTACCTAACCTCTCCAAAGTTTAGGAGGAGAAAGAAAGGACAATCAATTGATCGCATGAAAGAAAGGGGATTACCTGCCATTTCAACAACAAAAGACAATCAAAACGGTAGTTCTGAAAATGATAAAAAGAAGCGTCAAAGATCTCGAAAGAACTCGATTTCACTTCCTGACCTGCGTGATTCACCTGGTGGTTTAGTGACTTCCGGTCAAAATACGCCATCTTGTAGTTATGACTATTCGTCCGACTCAGACTTTAGTGATGACGTGATTATTCCTCCAACTTTTATGTCGCCGAGAAAAAAATGTGAAGGAATCACTGTCAAAAGAAGTATATCAGAAAAGCAAATTGGATTCCCGAGCATAAAGGGACATAACTCGGAAGATGGAAAAGTCAAACGAACACTGACGGATGCAAATGTATATCGCCATAGTGATGAAAAAATACATAAGTTGAAAATATTACAGAAAAGTATTCTTAGCTAGAACTAAAACATTTTTTGTCTATGTTTTGGAAAAAAGTACATTCGATATGAAACGAACTTGAGAGATGACGTCAAATTTGTTGAAAAAAAAAAATCTAAATGTAGTTTTATTTTGGCGCATTTTGAATGAAGTATTCGAGGACATGATGAACCTATTCTAGTTGAACTTGATAATGAACTAAAAGGTAAGATTACAGGAAGAGGGTTCATAATTTATGTTGTTAAAATTTCGAACTTTATCATTTTTCACATGAAAACGGCGAATACTTAAGAAGAAACGATGCAAGAAATGACATGTGTCTTGTGTCATTTTTGCTTTGACACTTTCTTGCCTTTTTTATTCGTTAGTGTAAAAGTATAAGATCGTGAAGAAGTTTAACGATTTTTGTCTAAAAGACTGCATTGTAAAACTTCTTGCTCACAGTATTTGTGAAGTCTACTCACACGGTGCTAAGTACTAGAGATACCAATATCGGTATCACGGAACGAAACAGAATGCTTTTTCATCGTCAACTTTGGTTGGGTTGAATTAAAAGCCACTCTGAGTGCCACTCAATATTTCTATTCAGTATTTCTCAAAAACTTTTCATTGTTTCTATGTTGTATTTGTTTGAGGTCTGTGAACTTTTTGAGTATTTTGTTTTCAGTATCTACATATCAAGTTGTTCTTTTGGTGCAATCATAGCCTGTTTCAGTATTTTGTTCATTCTTTCTGTTCATTATTAATGTGAAAAATCCAATAAATTGTGCTCAAAAGAAGTGTTTAATATTTTTTTTATTTGTGTTTAACTCGTGATTTGCTCGTGTAACTTCGAATCAATACTGAAAAATACACATATAAAGCCGGAATAGTTGAATACAAATCATTTAATTGTAAGGTCACATGATAATAAAGTACGGTTAGAAATTGAATTTACATTTATTACTTCAATAAGCAACTAATGAAACATATTATTATGATTCATAATTTGGTGGGAAACTCAAGATGGTGACACCAAAGCAATCCGTGAATGAAATTCAAACACAAAACACGACATCAGATTCCAAACATCACAATCAAACGGCTTACACATTCTTGAACAAAATATAGAACTTTCTCACGAGAAAAAAAACTCGGACAAACAGACGGAGACAATAACACAGCTCCATAGAAACACGAAGGACAACTTAATCTAATTAACAATCTCCAGAGTCCAGTGCAAGTACGAAATGTAATGTAGGTGGCGCTGTTAAAAACCACTGTGCTTATTAGGAAAGTTGAAACGTATTCAAATATCACTTGAATCATGTTACATGTATAATGCAAGTTAAAGTATCTAAGTAAGAAGGACCAAAAAAGAAAGCCCAAATCTTATTAATGTATTATTTAAAAAAAAAAAAAAACAAGGGGAAGTTGTTTCGTACATTGATCCCAGTATTATTAAGAATAAGAAAATTTCCAAAAAAAAAAAATCATCGTAAGCGGCGCCACCTTAACTAGATTTGATGTAAAAATAAGATGTACACTATAATTCAAAAATCCCAAAGCCTGCCAAACTTAATAATACTTGTGGAATCTGCTATTACAGAATAGAAAAACAGTAACACAATGTACACTGAAGACCGCCATGCCGACAATGAATGAGAAACAGAAAAAAATACATCCACAGTTAACTTAAACATTCTGCAAAGAAGCAAAAACAAAGTTATATACTTTTCGGATCCAATAACATGTTCTCGATTTGTGATAGAATCGATGCTTTCTTATTCAGTTTAGATATGATTCAGGTATGACCTGGAGACTTAGCTGTAGTGACCACATCTAAACTCATAAGTACAAAATTTAAATAAAGCAACAAGTAATACACACCTAGCAAAGCAACAGCACATAGAAAACCAGAGGCCCAAGAGGGCCACAATCGCTCACATGAAAACAACCTTTACTAAGCATATCAAACAAGAAGAAGTTTGTCAAAGGAAAAAAAGTTGACTTCAGAGTGGAACCGAAAATAACAACACTTCTTAAGACATCTCTCTAGATCATCCTGATGCTTTCAGTTTATCGATATGTTCTGAAGAAGTTTGTCGAAGGAGGGTACCCCCATGACCGACTTTTGCCTGTGATGGCACCACCTGTTAACTGGACCGGACGAAAAACAACAACACTTGTGGTTTGTCGGTACGTGCTTCGGTTCTGAAGAAGAAGTTTGTCAAAGAAGGGTACCCTCGTGACCTACTTTTGCCTGTGGTGGCGCTACCTCTCTAGATCATCCTGATGCTTTCTATTTGTCGATACGTGCTTCGGTTCTGAAAAAGTTGTCAAACGAGGGGACCTATTTTTGCCTGTAGTGGCGCTACCTAATGACGGATCCGGTCAAAAAACAAGAACACTTGTAGGGGACCATAAGTAACTCATATCTACCGAGTTTGATGAAAATCTGAAAAGTAGTTATGAAAAAGAAGCTGAACAGAACATGTATGAAAATCATCCCCCCTTTCTTTTAACATAAAAAAAAATAGATAAAAAAAATTTTTTTTTAGCATAAAGTACCTATCAAAGCATTTAGTAAGTTAAATGTTACAAATATGCAGTAAATGAATGTGTAAAATCATACATTTATTGAGTTAATTAAAGAAATAGTGCAAAAATGTGCATTTCTAACTAAGTCCGAAAAGACGTCAAAAATACGTCAAAAATTTGACTTCGGAGTGGAACCAAAATTAACAACACCTCTTAACACATCTCTCTAGATCATAATGATGCTTTCGATTTGTCGATACGGGCTTCGGTTCTGAAAAAAGAAGTTTGTCAAAGTAGAGTACCCCCGTGACCTACTTTTGCCTATGGTGGCGTCACCTCTTGACGGATCCGAATGAATGTTTAACGTCTTCAAATTCATTAGCATCATTTTTAGAGCAGATAAATTTACAGCATGGACCAGACATGCACGTTTCGCGTAATAAACCCTCGTCAGTGATCCTCAATCTAAACAATGTTATATGACCAAAATCTGTGAAAACTGTGTCCTAAATATACCGAAAGACATAGCAAAATGGCTGGGATATGATGCTACAGGACCCAGGTTTTAGAAATTTGAGACAATTTTGTAAACAGAAATTTTCAAATGCGTTTGAAGAAACGACCAACCGAAGTTGATCGAACTTGGCTACATGTGCCCTCGGGGACTCTTGGTCCACCAGCAGTGACACTCACCAAGTGGAACAAATGTTTAACGTCTTCAAATTCATTAGCATCATTTTAGAGCAGATAAATTTACAGCATGGACCAAACATGAACGTTTCGGGTAATAAACCCTCGTTAGAGATCCTCAATCTAAACAATGTAATATGATCAAAATATGTGAAAACTGTGTGTATACCGAAAGACATAGCAAAATGGATGGGATATGATGCTACAGGACCCAGGTTTTAGAAATTTGAGACAATTTTGTAAACAGGAATTTTCAAATGCTTTTGAAGAAAAACAACAACACTTGTAGGGGACAATAAGTACTTCATATCTACCAAGTTTCATCAAAATCCCTTTAGCCGCTCTGGAGAAGAACTCGAAAGTTTACGATGTACGACGGACGGAACGCTATAACAATAGCTCACTTGAGGTTACATACAAGACAATTATAGAATTAGCGCCCCTAGTGAACAAAAAACTATGTAACAATAAGAGCTGTGTTATTGTCTTCGTCTGTCTGTCCAATTTTTTTTTTCTTGTTTTATTTTTTTTAAGAATTTGTAAACCTTTTGATTGTGATTTATTTGGAATCTGATTTCGGGTTTTGTGATTGACTTTCATCCTCTGATGTAAATGGATATCACTTTGGGAAGTATAGTCCGTGCTCTTCTGTTTGAAGCGAGCTCATTTCCAATCACCCGGGAAGTCCCGTCAACTTTAAGATAGGACATGCATGCATGAACGGTGGCTTGTTTTCTCTTGTGGATTCTGGAAACTGTCCCTCATTGATGTGGTCAAGAAAACAGAACGAGGGGAAAAAATATAACAAATGGTGTATCAATATTAAAAGAGAAGCTAAATCTGCATTGCAGATAGAATTCCAAGAAATATTCCATACATTGTACAAATGTATAAGAAATACCCGGGTTTTTTTATTCAGTCTCAAAGTCGTTAAGGTAAGACAAAATCATTAGAATTATCATTTGAACAGTTTCGAATCTCGGAATAAACAACATTCCAAAGTGAGACCAGGTGTCCGGAGAAAGTAGGCGTCTCCTGTTTGCATGACATACCCGTCGCAACAGCTCCATGAAAACTTGTGATCGAATCGATGTGCATATTGATGTACATGACAAATAAGGATAATAACCATATCCCTGTATACAGCACAAAATCGATATTCAGAAAATCAGAAACCGAAGGCATACAAAATCAGGATAAAACAGGAACCAAAGCAAACAAACAAAAACCTCCACCACATGAAAAGAAGCGAAATCCCGATATGGGAGTGAGACCAGGTGCCCAGGAAGAGTAAGCATCTCCTGCTTCCACGCTAACAATTTAGATTTAGATTTACCGTGCTTGAGCTGCGTGCCTGGAGTGCATAAGAATCCGTACAAACAACGTTTCATCGCTGGTTCCTCAAAATGTTCTACCAAATCTGTATCGATCTTGCTCACCGGGGTTTTATCTGAAGTCAAGTCTTGGCTTCAAAAATATTGTTCGACAGTATATTCTCGCAGTGGTGTCAGCCAGATGTGGATTTTGGAGAATTCGAGGGAACTTTTGGAACATCTGGGGTCCGCTCATTTCGGTGGAGTCCATTCGGTCAAAGCCTTAGGTTTTTCGACACTTTACACTACAGTTCCACATTCTGAGTTGGGGGAGGGGCTCGCAAAAATTATAAGTAGTGCGTTTACATGTGGGGACGGTAATCGCAAATACAGATTTATTGTTGTGAATTATGACAAAACCTGCTTTGTGGGGGAGAAGTCCGATTCTGGAGGTGGGTGCACTGGGACGGATGTTGTTCGCATGTTGGGCTTTTTGATCGACAGCATATTTGTGGTGTTTGGGGGAGGGGTCTTCCAGCAAATTGTCGGAATTCCGGTGGGGACCAGTTGTGCCCCACTCCTTGCCGACATTTTCCTTTCCTCGTACGGGGCTGAATTCATTCAATCTTTGGTCTCTGATGGGAAAAGATACTTAGCTTCTGACTTCGGCTTCACTTGCAGATACATAGACGATGTGTTGTCCATCAGTGATCCGAAATTCACGGATTACCTGAGCAGTGTCTGTCCTACAGAGCTTGAGGTCAAGGAGGCTGCGGAGGCGGGTGGTTCGGCGTCCTGTTTGGACACAGTGTTGTCATGCGGCACTGGTGGTCGCATGGGCGCCTCGCTCTGTGACGGACGTGACGACTTCGGTTTCAGCATTGCAGGCTTTCCTTTACTGAATGGCAACATCCCTTCATAGCCAGCTGATGGCGTGTTCATATCTCAGTTGATGCGCTATGCCAGAGCGGGTGCCAAATGTGCGGATTTTGTTCTGAGAGCTGGGCGTCTTTCGGGTAGGCTTCTCAGTCGGGAATGTGTTTGTGACCGACTGACGTCGTCGCTGGCTGGGGAGGTTTTGCGGTCGATGTGGGGAACTCGTCATACACTATGATGTCCCACTCTCCAGAGTGATTGATGATGTTCTGTCGTGGGCCATTTGGGCCGTCCAGCCTGAGATTGTGCTCTGTGTCTTCCGGGGTAGAGGTGACCGGATGTGACAGTTCTACCGAAATGGAAACGGCGGGTGTTGCATGCAAGCAGGAGATGCTTACT
The DNA here is from genome assembly GCA_028142955.1 of Pinctada fucata. Classification (NCBI taxonomy): domain Eukaryota; kingdom Metazoa; phylum Mollusca; class Bivalvia; order Pterioida; family Pteriidae; genus Pinctada; species Pinctada fucata. Next base: position 50,635,728 of record AP027105.1, read on the forward strand.
CTTCCTGGGCACCTGGTCTCACTCCCATATCGGGAGTTCGCTTCTTTTCATATGGTGGAGGTTTTTGTTTGTTTGCTTTGGTTCCTGTTTTATCCTGATTTTGTATGCCTTCGGTTTCTGATTTTCTGAATTATCGATTTTGTATACAGGGATATGGTCTTTATCCATATTTGTCTTGCAACACCCTCCGCTTCAATTAGGTAGAACTGTCACATCCGGTTACTTCCATTTCGGAAGACATATAGTACAATCTTTGGTTGGATGGTTCAAATGGTCTATGGCAGAATATCATCCACCATTCTGGAGAATGGGACATCATAGTGTATGATGAGTTCCCAATATCGACCGTAGAACTTCCCCAGTGACGATGTTAGTCGGTCACAAACATATCCCTGACTGAGAAGCTTATCTGAAAGACGCCTAGCTCTCAGAACAAAATCCGTATATTTGGTACTTGCTCTGGTATAGCGTATCAACTGAGATATGAACACGCCATAAGCTGGCGATGAAGGGATGTTGCTACTCAGAAAAGGAAAGTTTGGGATATAATGCTAAAGGACCCAGGTTTCAGAAATTTGTGAAAATTTTGTAGACAGAAATTTTCGAATGCGTTTGAAGAAACGACCAATCGAAATTGATCGAACTGGTCCACCAGCAGTGACACTCACCAAGTGGAACAAATGTTTAACGTCTTCAAATTCATTAGCATCATTTAAAGGCAGATTACACTCAACTTTTTTCCACCTTGGAATTTGCCAGGTCAATGCGCACGGCAATTTAAATGTACTCACGAACGCTTTGTATCCGTCATCCTGATTGGTCAAGTGGCAAAGTTGTTTTGTTTATTATTTATATCGGATATTCGTTAATCTAATTAATACCATAGTCAATAATGATCGAATCTAACGATGAAACTATCATTTGTATAAATTTGAAATGCATTTTAATCTTGATCTTTGACCTTCTTTCTTCTAATATCATAAGGTGATTGTAGATTGATTCTCATTTGTGATTTTTTTCTCAGTGTGAAATAAAAGCAGGTACGCACATAAATAGACCGGAGAAGGGGGGGAGGGGGAGTCATCGTGCCTCCCGGTGGTTTATACATGGACGTGGTCAGGCCTGCATCTGTACGCAAAAAGGTCCACATCGTTTTCGAAATTAAAAAAAAGAGTGAGAGAGAGAGAGTATTATAATGTTCTTTATACAAAGTGTTGGTCTCCGGAAATTCTGAATCAAGATACACAATATCATCAACAAAGTTAAGCTTCAAATCTGGGACAAATATTCAGATCTTCTTACTTTGAACTATGAAGGTTAAAAAGTGAATTTGTCTAGTCGTCTAAAAAGAAAAAAAAAATTGATAAAAATGTAAAAACAGTGCCCCAGAACGCCGAAAATTTGCTTCCGGATTGCCTAGAATCCATAAAAGCTATCCAAAATCTCCGTCTCTTTACAGTCGTGAGCAGTGCCCAAATAAGAGGTGAGGGGGGGGGGATATGACATGCTTTAAAAGCAAACTATTCTGTTTCGTGACACTAGTGAGTAATAACCGAAATACTCTTCAAAGACCACCAATGTGAATACATTTTTTTTTCATTATTTACACACAACGATTGCTGACAAAGTGCAACTAAACGACCGTTTAGGAAGGCCGGATGCAGGGCTGTCATGTCCAATATCTGAACGTGGATTAAAAGACCCTCCTCAATAAAAATACTATCGTGATATCAAATTCAAAAAATCAAAATGTATAGGTAGTCTTTGCGCACACGACACCGACACGTGGTTTTGTTGTTGATTTTAACTGAGTTGAATTCACCCGTCCGTCTGATGTAGTTTGTCACGTCACGCAAGTAGGTGGGATTTAAATTGACGCCCAATCAAAAGTGTCCTTCGATGAAGCTTCGGTGAGATAACATGGGTTAGCAAATTCCAAGGTGGAAAAAAGTTGAGTGTAATTAACAGCGTGGACCAGACATGCACGTTTTGGGTATTTAACCCTCGTCAGTGATCTTCAATCCAAACAATGGAACATGGCCAAAATACATGATAATTATGTCCAACTATACCGAAAGACGTAGCAAGATGGCTGGGATATGATGCTACAGGACCCAGGTTTCAGAAATTTGTGAACATTTTTAGACAGAAATTTTCGAATGCGTTTAAAGAAACGACCGATCGATAATGATCGGCTGCTACATGCGCCCTCGGGGACTCCTAATCCACCAGCAGTGACACTCACCAAGTGGTACAAATGTTAAACGTCTTCAAATTCATTAGCATCATTTAAAGGCAGATTAATAAACAGCGTGGTCCAGACATGCACGTTTCGGGTATTAAACCCTTGTCAGTGATCCTCAATCCAAACAATGAAACATGGTCAAAATATGTGATAATTATCTCCAACTGTACCGAAAGACGTAGCAAGAAGTCTATTCAACGAGATGTCTATGATGGATGTTTTATAGACGATATTCTGCTGAACCAGCGTTGGTAAAAGGTAGGATCATTGATGATTTGTGCAATTCGTGCAATTTCTTTAAAGGAAAAAGATACAACTTTGTACGAATATGATATATATAATAAGACCTAACTGTTGGTTGACAAAAAGTAATTTGAAAACCATCGGTAGATATATCATCATTATTATGGATATCTGGTTTGTTGTATTTTCGTGTACCATGACTTCGACGTCTTATTGTTGTTTGCTCTAACAACCGGAGTACATTTACCGACTGGCACCAGGACTTCTGAGATTTCCTATATTGTCTATATGGTCGTTGCAACCATACGGGGAAGCTGTGCACAATTGTCTGATCCAGTGATCTTCCTTTTTCCGTCGATACGGAGTACTGAGGTTCGGATTAGTTGGATGATATATTTTATCAAAGATGCTTACCCTTAGAGACAAAATAAAGTGGTATGGCAGGTTAAAATGTTCAAAAAGTAGCTGATTATCGCTATGATTGATTTAAATTTGGAATTCTGGTATCAATTCACGCATGAATTTGCTGTAGAACTACATTACATGTTCCAGCACGCTCATCTGGCAATGGAGAATTAGTCAAAAGAAGTAAATAAAAGACCTTCAGAAAGCTTTGATATCTGAATCTCGCCAAAATCTAATGTGAAAATCTCTAAAGACTTTGTATTTCGTGTGAACACTGAAACCAAGAATTTCAAAGCTGGTATACATATCAATATGAACACGCCTTTTCTACAACTCCTTGCCGAAAGCGAATTATACCACGTTTGTGCATCGGCTTTTTGAGGTTATTTCCCATAACCAAAAGAATTTTAGAAACTTTCCTTATAATTTAATTTAAAGTTATATAGTACATTTTGTGCATCTTATTAGATCTTGGAAAATCGTTTAAATGCTCAATGCAAAGTTCATGCGTAGGGATTATCTCCCTCGTTGCTAATAACAACAGCCGACAGTACAAGAATGGAGGCTGGTAGTTGAACGGCGCCGGCGTTTGTTTTCATACATTTCAGCCCGAGTCATTTGATATATTTTAAACCATGAGTACTGTAGAATGACTCTGGATGGGATGGCAAAGCATCTGACAATCAGGTACATGTTTGATAGTGGTAGATTTGGATTAAAATGCAATCTTTCATCAGCGTGACCTTTCATGGCACCGACGCGATATGTTTACCTACAAATATCGTGGTAAGTACTTCATTAAATCGTTTATCTGTTGCTACAATCGATTATTTTTGTCTATCTAAAGATGAAAATAGTATAAATGACGTATATCTTCATATCTTCGTTCTCGAGGTAAAATTCAGTGTATCAAGTTTACGGGATCCGCCATTTTGCTTAATTTGGGAAGTAGTTCCAGAAAAGGGGGCGTGTCCTAATTTTTTTCATGTTATGGAAAATAACCTCAACTTTTAAGCCAATGAAAACCCTTGTTACATGTAAAATTAAATTATTTCTGTAGTAGCGTAGCGCGTTGATGCAAAAGTTTTCTGTCCAATTTTTCGGGTGATACCTGCATCAACAGAAAAAATATAAGATTCATTTATTATCATTTAATTATGGAAAACAGACTGTTTTCTTGGATCTAAAAGCAATCAATCACCGCACTATATTTCGTAAGTCGGAAGGTTTCGCAGTGATACGTCTGCTTAAAAGTTATGGCAGCCGCCATGATTCAAACAGCGAACGATCGTCCCTCTATATCTTTGGAATAAGGACCAGTTTGAGCAAATTCTACATGCACTGTTAACTTTTGAGTAAGTAGAAAAGAAATGGTACCCTTGAAATGATAAGCAAACATCAACAAATTGTATTTTCAGCAACGAGTTCATTCGTGTTTGAGGGAACCCCCCAGTTCTAAAAATAGTGCTATAAATAGACTTCCGTGAAAAATTGTGTTGATCGATGTATCAACAAAATTTCTCAGCCAATCAGAATCTTCGTTTCTTGAAAATGACAATGGAAATTAAATGATTAATTATTCTTGCAAATCTTTCTGCAATACAGTGTCCTTAATAAGACGACAATTCAAATGCATGACAAAGGTTAGAATCCATTTCCGTTTTCTCTGTATTTAGCACGATGATTGTGGTTTGCGTTAAATGTATCGAAGTGTTATGCACTAGAAATAATTTTTCCTACTCTAAATTTCGAATTTCATTATGCAAATTTGCATTATCTTGTTGGACTACGTCCGTTTGACGATTGAATTATGGCTTATATATGCATGTATGGTGCACCGCATTCAGAAATTTTGTCCAGAAGACTTGGTTGGACACATCATTTTTCTGGAAGATAACAGATTTTCAAAACTCAACTGCTTTTGAGGAATTATTTCGCTTCCACTCCTCAGGATTACATGTTAGTCTATAGGAAACAAGCCTTACACACTGATGCAGTTATAGGGGGAAATCATGAAAAATTCATGAAACGTAGAACTATAAGCGTGCAAATTATACATTGAAAAATTCAGAAAACAATAAAAACATCCCCTCTCTCCCCAAAAGGGACATTACAAAGCTTGTGTTATTCAGAATTGTTTCATACTTTTTGACACGAAACGATACCTTTTGTAAGTGGAATATTTTCTCAAAGTGGTAATTGACATTTGAATAGTGCAAATTATGAAACGAGGGACAAAAATTTGCAATAACTTGTAAATCAAAATAAAAGGTAATCTTAATTTTTAAAATAGAGCACTAAATTTTTCAAATTTCAATTTGAACGATGAAATATCACATACAAACATTTGCCCATATCGATATTTCTATAGTTATACCCCTTAGGAATATTAACCGAAATATCAATCAGGATATTCACCACAGATTACTACAGTATTGCTCTAGAAGTATTAGTATACACATATGTAATTCTACTCTGGGGAAGTATAATGATAGGCTTCACTTCCAGATGATTGATCCCTTCATACATTTGAAATTGAAGTAGGAGAAAAAATGCCACCACCTCAGGCACATTTGCACGATAACACGGTACATATCTGCAGACAGTACTTTTTTACGTCCCGGATGATCTGCTCCCCCTAAAGGTTTATGTACGCAAAATAAAGAGATTGTTACAAAAAGCAATAAGTGTCCTTACTTTGCTCCGCGGTCTTTTACCTAAAATAAGCCCTGGTCCCAACCGTACGTGTGTTTTGGACGTTCGTGTTTAGGGAGGTTAGGGGCGTTAAGTTTTTCTGAAGACGTGGGGATGAAAGTGGCAAGAGTACGGATGGAGTGCGGAAACGCACGTCACACGTACACTTTCATTGGTGGTTACATGCATCATATATTGCACAAGTAGTAAGTGTGCAAGTACGTACTGACAATACTTTCAACTTGCTTGCTTACAACGTTCTTTCTCCGTACGTTTACAACGTTATCGCAAGGATGACGCACTTACGCATACTGCCAACACACGGAGTCCTCACTTCCTTGCGTGACAAGTGCTTTATACGTACTTGCAACGTGTTCAAAGCGTGTGTGTCGTACGCAGCGAAAGTTCTGCATACACTAAAACTGCTACGTCCTGTCTGCGTGTTCCTAAATCCGTACGGAGGCCTTACGGAACACGTACTGCTTACGCACCGACCGCGTACTGATACCCAAAGTCTGCTCACGTTTTTGCATGTAGTCAGTGCGTACGGTTTGTTGGGACCAGGGCTATTGACAAAATCGAACTCATTATTTTTAATGAAGTGTATATATGCTCTAGACAGTTGCGACAGGCAGAATGAGACGAACATGAGACCTTCCTCTATCTGGGCACTCAGCCAACCAGGTGAGCTTAGCAGGCAGAACCCTCCCACTTATGCGGTTACCCGCAGTGTAGTCCTCTTGGATACTCAGTGCTCTACCAGGTAGAATATCCTAACACTGAGTCTGCTGTGTTTCTGGAACATTGTTTATTACGTCTTAACCCTGATCTTGTCGTTGACATTTTCTTGATACCTGAGGCCATACCAAATTAATTTAATGTTCTTTGGATTTCCCGCACCATATTTTTCAAAATTCAAAAAAATAATATTATAAAAATAAAATGCTCGCCCGCACCATTAAATTTCTGGCTCAAGAATTTTTTTAGAGTCGGTTCTGATTTCTGCAAATTTTAAAGCTTCTAGAAGTCTCAAATTGTGCAAAATTCGAAGAAAATGATACTTCTTGTGTTTAAAAAATTTTGTTGGGAGCAAATTTGTTGTCCCGTATACATAGCACTGAAAGTCAAGGAGGGGGGAATGTTCGAAAATCGTTTCCGTACTGCTATGTGCCAGGCTTTCTAGTCACCAGATTCCTATGGGGATACCTTTTTGAGTACGGAAAACATCAGAAATGTATTACTGGGGTAAACTATATCAAAAATAAAATTATTTCATTCGCTCGCACCTTAAAATCTGCAAAACCTAAAAAAAATAAAATAATTATATTTTCGCCCGCTCGCACCCTTTTTTTCACAAGAAAATCCGAAGAACATTTATTTTAATTTGGTATGGCCTGAATAGCATTTTACGGTATATAGTAATTTTTATTTACTTGAAAATATCAAATACAATGTGCTGTATTTAATATTTCATGATTAATGCTCAAATTACTTTAAAAATGAAAATTGAAGTGTTACCTTCTTGAGCAACATTTCAAACCAATTTTATTGCACCAGACACGTGTTGTGCGCACGTAATCCAGGATAACAACACCTTCTGCTATTTCCGTGGCAGATGGCCGTCCAAAGTCGGCACCGGTTGCCCATTGGTCTCGTTGGTTTATGTGTAGTCCTTTGTGTTTGATGTTTCTGTGTTGTGCGTTGACGTTCCTTGTCCCATATGCGTCTCTTTCTGTGCTTGTCTGCTTTGTGTTTTTGCATTGGGTGTTTTGGGGTTTTGCTGTGGTTGCTGCAACCTGGTGTTGTTGGAGATCCCCTCCTTTGTTGGATAGAAAATCCTTATCAGTGGTACTTCATACAAATCATGGACATGTAGTAACCTGTGTATTGCCCTGTCCTTCCTCTTGGACGTTTATGTAAGATTTGGTGAGAATCTCTACATGTACGTTGTAGGGATCCCTATGGGTACTAACTGTACGTCTCTTGTTGCAGATTTATTTTTATACAAATATGAAAAAGAATTAATCCAAAATATTCTAAAGCAAAGAAAACACGATGATGTGAAATGTTTCATTGGTACTTCTAAGTACATTGATGATATTCTTACTATCGACAATCCTGTTTTTGAACAGGATAAAAATGTTATTTATCCACAAGAATTGACTCCAAACAAGGCAAACGTTACAAATACCGAAACACCATTTTTGGACCTAAATATGAAAATTGTTAATGGAGAGATTCATACAAGTGTGTATGAAAAAGAGATGATTTTGGATTCAACAAAGTAAATTTTCCCTGGCTTGATTCCTTGATGCTTGATGTTCCTAGATTACCGTCATACGGTATTGACATTTCACAGCTCATCCGGTATGCTAGAGCATGTACTGATGTTTTGTATTTTCATAGTTACGAAGAAACGTTAAGGTTTTCATTTCCAGTTAGTTAAGACTTTCTGAAAATTTTACAAAAATTATTGTCAACGTTTTTTTTTTGAATTTTGGGCCCATATTCATGATATTCATGAGGCGCCGTTTTACAATTTATTCCCTATTTTTTTGTTACACAAATTAATTTTTTTATATCACAAATTTATTTTTTGATATCACAAATTTATTTTTTGATATCAAAAAATAATTTGTGATATCAAAAATTCATTTTTGATATCACAAAATCGATTATTTGATATCAAAAAATCGAATTTGTGATATCAAAAATTCGATAAGATTTTGTGATATCAAAAATTACAATTTTTATTTTTTTGATTTCAAATAATGGAATTTTTCATATCATGAAATCAATTTGTATTAGCCGTTTTACTATTTATTCCTTATTTTTTTATATCAAAAACTAGAATTTGTGATATCACAAATTCGAATTTTTGATATCAGAAATTCCGTCATATTTTGTGATATCAAAAAATCGATTTTTTGATATCACAAAATATGATGGAATTTCTGATATCAAATAATCGAATTTGTCAATTTAAAAAATAGGGAATAAATAGTACAACGGTGCCTCATAGTTATTTTCGATTTTTGAAGAACTAAGAGACCCCCAGAGTGAGGTTCTCACTAGTAAGGTATCTAGGCTAGACGAATAGAGACTATATCATTTTCCATTTCAAAATGAAATACAGGGGGTCTCCAACAGGACTCGGTAACAGCACTCAAATTAAAATACCGAAATACCCAAATGTGCAAAACAAACAGGTAAGAAAAGCACAGCAAGAGACACAAATGGGCCACGGATGACTAAACGCCGAGGACAACATTAAAACAGTAACCACAACAGACTACACATAAACCAACGAAACCAATGGGCAACATGACAGCCATCTGCCACGTTACTAGTAAATAGTGTGGATACACAACATGCAAAGAAAACTAAAACTGTCCTTACATCGTTACAAAATATAAATCTTGGTACAACTCATGACATGTTATTGATTTATGAATTAACATATTTTAAATTGGTCGAAGAGGACCTGCTTTGACAAAAATTATATATTTTATCGATGTACAACAAAAGGAGATACATAGGGTATTGTTACCAAAAAATTCCATATCAACTTAAAGCACAAAATACATTGCTAAAATTTATTTTGACACAGATACTGTTCAAAGCGTGAAAATAAATAAAATAAAATAATAATGTTTCACTCGTAATGCATATCTAAGAGAAACCACTTAAAACATTGCTTTTTGGCACTTGTCATGTTTTACTACAGCTAGACGTCTTCTCTCTCTCTCGCTCTTTCTCTCTCTCTCTATTACTGTAAGCATAACGAATGTATACAAAATTGTCATATGATATATGTAGAAATGCTTGATGTTGTATCTGTTTTGAATTTTCACGAAAAACAATACTCGCGGTGTATATACATTTGAATTGCAACACAACGTGTTCACCATTCTAAGTCACTGATACCCCTATCTTGAACTTTGTTTGGTTTAGTGGGCAGAAAGAGTCCGAGTTGCCGCGATATAGACTTATGTGCATTTCTGGCCATAAAGGAGGGTTCTCTTATGGCTTGTATAGGAGGCTGGAGGGTCACCTTCTTAGGTTTTACAGGTGGTTTCTCCTCCGCCACCCGAGGTCTGTCCCTGTGGAACTTGACAAAGATTCCACCACATGACTCTGTCAGGGGAGTTAGGCAACACCCCAAGTAAAGGTTACAGCAATGTCTGATACACTCTGTGTTTAACTTGGTACATTTGAATATCGGACTGCAGATCCATACATTTTGGAAAGCCAAGATTCCAAACTGTATGCCCCAGAATAAGGCAATCCAGAATCCAAATAGTATGGTAGCTATACCGTACCAACACTCCACACAACACGAGAACATACACTTGGAGAAATCCCACACAAAGTCAAAACTGTGATGTCCCCTTGGCTCCCCAAATACATCTTCGACGTGTACCTGTAAAATCACCATTGAAAAGCATTAGTTTCATCATGAAATAAACGTCAAAGAAGTATCCATCATTTATTCAGTCTCAAAGTCGAGAAGGTAAGGCAAAATCATAAGAATTTACAAAGGAGCAGTTGCGAACCCCGGAATAAACAATATTTCGAAGTGAGACCAGGTGCCCGGGAGAGTCAGTGTTTCCTGTTTGCATCCAACACCAGTCGCAACATTTCCATGAAAACTTGTCCAAATTCGGTGATTGTCTCGATGTACATTTCAGGTTAAGTCTTGTTTGGTGATAGGATTGACAAACAGAGATGAACTGATAAAATGGAAACAGTTATTAAATACTGAAATTAAAATTTTTCTCCATCCCCAAAGTTTGCTCAGTTACAAAATCGTTAAATTTTTATCGTCTTTCTGTTTTCTTTTTACCATAACTATTATCATGATTTCCTTTTAGAAATGAGTAAACAAAACATTTATCATTTGAAGTGTTTTATTATAGCGGAAGCTAGGATAAAATCACGTATCAAGATAATATATTACCCAATGACTGCGCACGATTCCAGTGAAACCTTTTAATTTCCGTCTCGGAAAAGATTGGGAAATGTTCATAATTTTATCTAGATTTATGATGATTGATATTGTTTACGTCGGACATACGATTATTATCTAGAACTTCGTTCGTGACTTTATTGCAGCGATTCCAATTGCATCACAGAGTAGGGAAAAGGAAAGAAGAAAACACAAACGTTTTGATAAACAAATCTGGATATACAGATAATAGTCGTATATTCCTTAACATTTATGTTCTGTTCAGTTAATGCATTCATTTTAATCTTGTTTTTTTCTGACAACAACGAAAACCTCACAAGTTTTATATAAAACGATAAAACAGAAAACGCAATATAATTGTCTAAAGAACATACACGGAAATAGCCAAATTTATAGATGTTTAAAAAACCAACTTTTGAATGAGTAGGTATAAAGGAATTTATCTGAAATACAATATTTTTAAAACGGATTTGTGGAAATATAAAATCTAGAAAGAGTATCATTATTTTCTCACAAAATGGTCTGCGCAACATAAAATAACATGAATTATAGAAGCTTATAGAAGCTTTCATCGCCGGAAACGCACAGCCAGTGATGGAAAAGACTGGTTTCTGACGATTAATAAAGAAAACATTCAAACAATTTTAGCATTTGAATTTTTTTCAATTCAAAATGTCTCAGATTCCCAATTTACTTAAGTAGTGCCCTCTTGTCTTATTTTTTGAATTTTGTGTTTCTACTTTGTTAACAAAGAAACACTCAAAACTTTTCTTCAAAAGTCATAATATTTATCTAACTTAAAGTACGGAATTTAACGATAAAAGATCATTCGTTTTTTATGGTTTTTTTTATTATTATTTCCAAACGTTCACGGCAAATCGATTGATATTGCTATTGTCGATATTACATGTATATCATTACTATATTTTAAGGACACTGATATAACATATTTCATTCCTAGAGGTAAGGAATCTTTGAAAGGAACATGATAACCTAGAATTTTAGAAAATAAAAATGCAATGATCGCTGTGCGATATAAGTCCCCTACCGGCGGCAAAAATTTATGACTTGCATCTCTGTTCATCAGTTCATCTTCTGCAACAACAGCCAAGAAAAGACTGGGAAACTGAATTCACGAAATTTGCTAAGTCCAATGGCCATTCACATACAAAAAATCAGCTCATTATCTGCAATAACAGGCATGAAAAAGTCCGGGAAACTAAAAATTTCATGAAATTTGCTTAGTCCAAGGGCCATAACTCTTGTAAAAATAGGCTAATGGAAACCAAACTCAAACTTGGTCTGTATCACACTGAGATGTCTTCATTTACCAAAAATCAGTGCATTATTTGCAATAGAACCAAAGAAAAGTCCGGAAACTGAAATTTTCATAAAATTTGCTAAGTCCAAGGGCCATAACTCTTGTAAAAATAGATGAATCTAAAGCAAACTCACACTTGACCTGTATCCCATTGAGATATATCCACATACCAAAAATGAGTTCAATTTATCCAACAACAGGGGAAAAAAATCCGGAAAACTGAAACTTTCATAAAATTTGCTAATTCCAAGGGCCATAACTCTTGTAAAATTAGATCAATCGAAAGCAAACTCAAACTTGATCTGTATCACATTGAGATATATCCACGTACCAAAAATTAGTTCAATATATGCAACAACAGCGGAAAAAAGTCCGGAAAACTGAGATTTTCATAAAATTTGCTAAGTCCAAGGGCAATAACTCTTGTAAAATTAGGTCAATCAAAAGCAAACTCAAACTTGATCTGTATCACATTGAGATATATCCACATACCAAAAATGAGTTCAATATATGCAATAACAGCAGAAAAAAGTCCGGAAAACTGAAACTTTCATAAAATTTGCTAAGTCCAAGGCCATAACTCTTGTAAAATTAGGTCAATCAAAAGCAAACTCAAACTTGATCTGTATCACATTGAGATATATCCACATACCAAATATGAGTTCAATATATGCAACAACAGCGGAAAAAAGTCCGGAAAACTGAAAATGGGACAGACGGACGGACGGACGGACAGACAGACAGACCGAGAGGAAACTAAGAGTCCCCTTCGGCGTTGCCGGTAGGGGACTAATAAATGGGAGAAAGATTTCTAAAGAATCCTGGCATGGGAGGTCTAGTCCAAGTAGAAGATCCACTTACAGTGAGATGGTCGTTGATACCATTGGGGTCCCTGTCCTCCCTCGATACGTCCTGACGCCGACTCATATTACGTCATCTACGTTCTTTAGCTAATTATCCTAAAGAAGTCGTCATTCTAACAAATGTAGTCTCCGCCATATTATTTTTTTCTAGTTCCCTTACGAAATACACAAATTGTCCATAGAAAGACTCGGACCACATATTAAGTTCAAACAAAAATTATGGTATTTTAAATTTTAAATTTCATTGGGGGGTTATTGAGAAGGACTTACTTAAATGAAAGACGGAATGTCAACATCTTTAAACGTCCTGACTTGGAAGTGGACATTGGCTGTAGTGATAACAAGGTACAAACAAAACGTGACCATAAAGTCCTCTATATAATATAAATGTATACAAGTTAAAGATCAAATTACGACATATCTTAAGTTTCAACAGTTAGGTCTGTTAAGTGTACATCGAATTTTTGTAGATTGGTATGTTTTGAATGGAATAGCGGCATTCTGCCGGTTTAACCCAATACACATGTAGTATAAAAAAAATCCCAGAACAGTAGGGAAACAACATCATCGTTCATTTGTTGGCTCTTTAGTTTTGTAACACGTTTCATTTTCTTCTGCGTCCGTTTAAGCAAAGAAGAAAAGAACCGAAAAACGAATATCGAAACAGTACAAGTAATATTAAGATGAAAACAGAGAGATTTTCGAATGGCATGATCGTTTTTGACTTCATCTTAGTGTCATGTTGTAGCACTGTCGACTCTCGTCCAGTCTGTACTATATTGTTTTAAATTCCTCTCGATTTTCTATGGCAAAAAAGTATATCCATGTTCTTTTCTCGGTTGCATATGTAGTTCTATATCACACAGGAGCTCGATGCCAACGATCCACAAGAATATCCGACTCTACTTTCCTTACATAATTTGACTATAGAGAGATGTGAAGGGGCGGGTGTCATTGAGGGTTGTTGGCATCGAGCTCCTGTGTTCTATATTGACTTGGCTTATATAGAGATAGATGGCATCATGCTCGTTGCTGCTTTACCAGCGGCAGTAAAAAGAACACACAACAAAATCAGAAACATACTCATGTACAAGAAGAAACATACTCACGTACAATAAGAAACATACTCATGTACAAGAAGAGACATACTCATGTACAAGAAGAAACATACTCACGTACAATAAGAAACATACTCATGTACAAGAAGAAACATACTCATGTACAAGAAGAAACATACTCATGTACAAGAAGAAACATACCCATGAATCAGAAGAAACATACTCATGTACAATAAGAAGGTTGAAGAGCTAACTGCATTATCTATTTTTCTGCTCACTAATCAACGAAGAAATTGCATTCTTGGACTACATTACGTATAGAATGTACTTATAATATCATAGTCATAGAAGCTGTCCACCTTTTTCATTTAATCTCATGTATTTCAACAGTCGTTGCGCTTTAACTGAAGAATGAGGTATTTCTGTAACTTTACTTTAAAAATCAAAACAACGAAAGACAGTGAAAAGAAATGTAGAGTCCCAAGTACGTCTACTCTATATCGTACATATACATTAAAACAAAACTGTTCTTGAATACAATTTATCTCGGGTATTTGTTCATTGGAATCTAAAAGTACATATATGATGAATAACAGAACAATGGTACGTGACATTTTGATGAGTGTTTACACTATAAAATCGTCCATTTTTATTGTTTTCGGCAGCCGACCAAGCTTCTTGGTCCTTTCTTCATGTACTTTTCTTTCCAGACGTCCATGAAATATTAACTATCACATTTCCCCGTAGAAACCACACAAATAAACTTAAATAATGACTAGACGAGCATAAAACATGCATGTTCTTTACATGTAAATGGGAAAATGATCATTTTGCGTGACATTTTTCTTTGATTGAGACTTGTAGTTGTTCTCGCGACACTTTTGTCGAGAAAGCTCCACATATATCAGATATATAAATGTAAACAGATACAATAATCAGCCAGCTGAATATTCTGACAGACATTTCTTTAGCGATACTATGTCATAGGGAAAAATACGACAGCATCCTCCAATCCATGTTGCTCCTGACGACAGCCAATCAGGGATGTACTCGATCAGAGGAAATTCGGAATCACGCTTGCCTTTCCTGAAAAAGAAAATTGAATGTTTGTTATTTCTTTATTAGTTTGTACATGAAAGTACGCCATATTAAAAGGGACACGATGAAAAAATATAGACTTACAAACTCGTACGCACTACTTTGAAACTCGTGCTCACGACTTTGTAACTCATGCTCACGTCCTTTCAACTCTTGCGCATGACTCAATAATTTCAAGTAATTTCTTAGCACAAAACTTTTTGCAATTCGTGATCATGCTCATGACTTTGTAACTCGTGCGTTGTACTTTGTAACTCGTGTAAACGACTTTGTAACTCTTGTGCATAACTTTGTAACTCGTGCATATGACTTTTTGTCTTCATTCTATTGGTCAATTATCTCATGAGAACGACTTTGTTACACGCTCGAATGAGATAATCAACAATAGGAAACTAAGATAAATAAAATAGCGACGACTGATACATATAATGATCATGAAAACCAGAATTTTAAACACCTTTATCTTCTGAACTATTTGCACACGGTGTTTTAATTTGATATAAGCATTTTTTTCAAGTAAAACCCTGTAATGTTTGAGTTAAAATTTCTAACTAACAGATAAAGTTGAAACTCATCAATCGTATATAATTCGATTGCTTTTATTCGATTGGCAAATGTATTTCACATTTAAAAAATCTGGTTAACAGATAAACACATTTATCACTACGGAGAATCCAATACTTACCAATGTGCCTCCTCCCAAATTTCGCCACTGTTCGGCTTTACAATGATATCTTTCTGCACATCCGGTATTTGACGCAGCAAGGAAGTGACGTACTGAGGAGGTGTACAGTTCAAGCCGACGGCAATAACCTGAGAGTTGAAGCAAACTGATGATACTGCCAGGCTGAATTTGTCACCATAGCAAGTATGCCCACCGTCCTGAAATATCACTTTCATTTTTTAAAGCGACCTAACTATATCCGCCGAGCTTGAGATTCGAAAAAGTTAAGTTGGAGTTCCACAGTATTTCTAGATCTTTATATTTACTTTCAGATGCTTTCGTTGTCTAATTTGCTTTAATTTGGAATTGTTCCTCCAATATAAAGAAGATGAAATTCATCATCATGGAAAACGTATACTTACTTTGCAGGAAAATGTAACATAGGCCCTTGTACTGGGAAAATCGGCCAGAGCTAACAGTATGGCCGTGGCCTCTTTCTGTGCTGGGATAGTTTCTATGGCCAAAATATCGGCCCCGGCCTCTATCAGTGCCGCTATCCTAGGTCTATGCCAGTCACGGAGCTCCTGTCGGATATTGTCATAGTATAGTTGAACACTAGTACATTACTATAACATCAAAAGAAAATACAAGAGGTCGACTGAGCCATATCTCTCATCTGAGAATAATTAAATATTTATACGGTGTGTCAGTTCTTATGTTGTACGTCCGTTTGTCGCCCCAATATATTTCTCAGAACGAAGCGCCATGACCATAACTCATTGGAAAATCTGGCTCAGGTGAATTGAAAGTATACAAACAATACATGTACAGGTATAATTTGATTTATCAACATGGAATAGCTCACTAGATATTCCGAGGAGGAAAGAATATTTGTCCGCTCTTTAAAATTGCATCGTTGTAAAAACTTGTTATACATTTTTATTCGTGAAAAAAAAAAAACCTTTTATGAATAAGCATGATCATTTCAACTTATATTGGTGGACCTGATAAGGATTCCTGCTTGCCCAGCATCCCCCTTCCTCTGCTTTTTTTTTTTATTTCCTTTTTGACTCGAGTGGTTACTTTCATGAGTTTTTTTTTAAATAAATAGAACATATCTGCCTTTTCCCTGGCACTGTGAAAATTAAATTTCCTTTCAAAATTGCTAGTAGAGTTATCCTCGAGCTTCACTTCTCCGGGAAAGGTCCATGGATACCCGCAGTGACACTATGATATATTATTTATCTCAATACTCAATTTGTCCACGTATTGTCCACTGTATTCTGAACCGTCACATAAAATAGCCCCATACGGTCCTACTGAGGCGGCCACCAATACTTCTGAAGCTGAAGGGTCAAAATTCTGATTCTGTGATTCGTTAGAAATGAGTAAACAAATAAATAAAAAGAGTCTAAAGAAGGTAAGTGAGAATCGAGACCAAATTCAGACCGAAGAGGTCTTCTTGTTTTCGTTTCCTTTGCAGGTAGAATCAATGGATTCAAAATAACTTATGTGTTCTTTTGTCATATATATCAAAATATTGCAAATACTGTTTGCTGAAGTATCATTCGCTTATATATATATTATTGTTGAAATAAACAATTCAATTATTCCCTGACATACTAGGGAAGCATACTCGTATACTACTTTCTATTGGTATCACAGAATGATCTAGTTGATATACCATATGTGTGAAATTCCTCCCCCCCCCCCCCTCCCCATCTCAAAGCTACGAAAGCCGATTGGGCTCATTTTAAGTGGTACTGGGAAAAATATTTTCTCGTAACTACGAGAAACTTTTCTCGTAATTACGAGACAAAAGTCGTAATAACGAGAAACTTTCTCGTAATTACGAGAAAAAAAGTCGTTATTACGAGAAAAAAAAGTCGTAATAACGAGAAACTTTCTCTTTAATTACGAGAAAAAAGTCGTTATTACGAGAAAAAAGTCGTTATTACGAGAAAAAAAAGTCGTAATAACGAGAAACTTTCTCGTAATTACGAGAAAAAAAGTCGTTATTACGAGAAACTTTCTCGTAATTACGAGAAAAAAAGTCGTTATTACGAGAAAAAAAGTCGTAATAACGAGAAACTTTCTCGCAATTACGAGAAAGTTTCTCGTTATTACGACGATTTTCTTGTAATAACGCCTTTTTCTCGTTATTACGAGAAAGTTTCTCGTAATAACGACTTTTTTTCTCGTAATTACGAGAAAGTTTCTCGTTATTACGACTTTTTTTCTCGTAATAACGACTTTTTTTCTGGTAATAACGACTTTTTTCTCGTAATTACGAGAAAGTTTCTCGTAATAACGACTTTTTTTCTCGTAATTACGAGAAAAATTCTCGTAATTACGAGAAAATTCTCGTTTTTACGACTTTTTTTCTCGTAGTTACGAGTAAAGTTTCTCGTAATTACGAGAAAATATTTTTCCCACTACCACTTAAAATGAGCCCAATCGGCTTTCGTACAAAGCTGCATGCTAAAAATCAAGAAGGAGAATCTTACTCCTGCCACTTACGTCCTTTCCCTGACTCAGAACGAGCCTCTATTGCCAGATGAACGCTCCTTTTCAAAAGCGACAGTGCTTCATCCTCTGAAACACCGAGGTGTTTCTTGAATCCATCAACTGACGCTTGATATGACGCAGTTACGACGAGCTCAGAACCAGCTTCTATGAAACTGAAATAAAAAACTGAAGGTAGAGTAAATTGTATCAAGCTTATGTAGCTTAGCAACAAATATAAATAGGAATCCAAAGTAAGGTTTATTCTTATTCTGTGTTTATCGACATTTTGAAAAAAAAAAACAAGCATATGAGACAAAAGCTGCAATTTCATATAATTTTATCATAAATTATGACAAACCCTTGTCTCATTTTATTTATTGCCAACCAACATCAAGCAAAAGACAAAAATGTAATACAATGTTTTGAGTCATACAGAAAAGCGTAATGCAATGTTTTGAGTCATGCAGTGCGTCTACATTGTCTATATGAAAAACGAAAAGGATTATGTATGGTTTACATGGTAAAGTGGCCCCCTAAAATCGACTTCTCCAAAATTAAATTTTGTTGTCATTTTTAGAAAGTTAAATATCTATATTTCAAGAAATCTAGTTACAAAATCTACTCCTCGATTTGTAAGACATATTGTAAAATTTACATAAACATCATGAAAACCGGTGATTTTGTCAATTTTTCATGAAAAATAGTATAATTCTTGATTATTTTCATTGAGATAACATTGAGCGGGATTGTGAACAACTTTTTCCTTTTGTATGCACTTAGAGACGTACAAAAGTAACAACATGTCAAAATATAAAAGTTGTTCAGAAGCCCGCTCGATACTATCTTATAGGAAGTTTGTTGAAAATAAGCCCCAAAATGACGTTTTTCCTGAAATTTGGCAAAATATACAATTTTTGAAGCCCAAATTCTATGAAAGTGAGAAAGGTAATTAAAGAATATACATCATTTCATAAGTAGCCTACATTATAGACTAAATATTGGTACAAATTCATTACTTCATGAAAACTTCAGATTTTGCCCTGAAAGGGGGCCACTTTACTATATAAACCATATATAGTCCTTTATAATTTTTCAAATTTTTGCAAACAAAACTTTTAATTTGTATTAAACAGATTTTATATGGTTTTTCAAATTTGTTTGTTTTTATGCTCGTGGTTCAATATTTTAGCACAATGAGTAGAACAGAATGTGCTATTCTTCACGATAGCATGGAAAAGTGTGGCCATTATTTTTCTCCAAAAAATAAAGAGTGAAAGAAAGAAAATACAACAATAAAGAAAAATCACGCGTACTGCATGTAGAAACTGGTGATGCTGGTCAGCGTGATGCCATTCTATAATTAGATTGTTTTGGCTCTGTTACATCATCATGCTTGACCTATATAAAAAGTACCAGCTGTGTGACCTCTGCTAGTACGTAAGTTTGAGTTCTTTCTATAAAAATATTGTGTATTTTTATGTAAGTGTATATGGAACTTAATGTTTCATCATGTGATGGAATGCTGGACCTTTTAGGCGTTTACAGATGATTTCTACACTGCAATATTCGCTTAAAGCGATTCAAAATGCAAGATCCAGGAAAGAAGATGGGAGTAAACTTTGTGACAATTCATGTATGCCAAAAGACATCTTTGAAATAGTTTTGAGTTGGAAAGGTGACTCTTTGAATGAAGAGGAAATGACAACGACTGAAGGCGTAAAACTTAAAAATTAATGTAGGATAAGCCTGTAAAATCTACCCGGGGTTCACACGATGAGGATAGCCCCGCACAGGTCTGTCTTTGTACGGTTTAGTATATTTCATAAAATCGAGGTGAATTTTAAGAAAATTATGTCCAGTCGACCGCCTTTGGGACCATATTGATATTAGCCAGTGGCGGATCTAGGATTTCAGAAAAGGGGGGCCCAAGGTTGTTTCAGCTGGAAGAAAACACAGAAAACTGAGAAGCAAATAAAAAAAAGGTCGAAGACGAGAAACGTGAGAAGTGGGGGGGGGGGGGGGGGGAGAGTTCATTTCAACTGCATGTACAATATAGAGTTTCTTGATACATTTACTTTAGCTTATAGGTACATGTAAACTGGCGAGCGTGGCGAGGCGGATAATTTTAAGATATAAAGTTTTCATGTTTTAATTTTTTTTGATTCAGTCATCCACACATGTATATACAACTTTATTCTATATTGGCGAGCGGAGCAAGCCGTAAAATTTTTGAAATACATTTTGTCATAAGAATACAATCTCTCTCTCTCATTTTTGTTTGACCAAAATGGGAAGGTTGGGAAGATTGGGGCAACCCTACTATCCACCTGTCTAACCTGGTTAGATCGGCCCATGCAAATGAAGCATTTGTCAATTATGATTTTTAATTTTGTATATGTTTATGACATATGAATCCGTTCAAACACGAAGACAAAGTTGAAGACAGCGTTAAAGACGAAAAATAGACAGCTAATGAAAATTTCCCCAAAAGAAAAGAGAGTAAGCATAAAAAGAGTATTCTGAATCAATTACTGGGTGAAAAAGAGGGGAGCCGGGCTCCCTCTAAACTGATCTGCCACTGTTAGCCAAGGCATAACCGAATCTTCACTACTCTGTAACTATTACTATATACATGTACATACAGTTTTGCCCTTTATTTGCGGATTTACTCTAAGAGAGTCTATTTGGGTATCGAAATAGAGAAGGCTACAGATACTAAAATTTCAGGCGCTCACACTGGCTATCAAATAGCTTCATATAAATAAATGTTACCTTTTGTGAACATTTTTAAGAACAACTGGTTCAGTGTGTAAAATTCTGGCTGACCACAACGGATCGCCCTGAAATAAAGAAAAAGAATATGTATGGGTTTGAAAAAGACAACAAAAAAGGCTCCAGAGGGATTCGAACCCTCGACCTCCAGTTTACTAGACTGGCGCTCTAACCAACTGAGCTATGGAGCCATGCGGAAGGAAGGTTTAAAATTGCGTCAGATTTTTCATTTAAGATTTATACAAGTTAAAAATTAACATTTTCTAATCTAAATACAATATCCATGCTGTGTAAGTATTGCACATGTTCCCTTTGTATACTATCAATATAATTAATGAAGAAATTAGCATCATGCTGTATGATTTGACCTTGCAAGAATGACAAAGGTGAACTTGAAAATCATGATGCTATAAATGAACATGAATCAATAGAACCTAACATCGATATCGAATCCCTGCCTGCAAATCTCGGTAGCTGTACCACCATCTAAAACTTTCATGCTGATCAAAAGTACAGTGCGCCAATGCGAAGACGGAGAAACTGAGAAAAAGATTTGCAAGGTGCGAGTTGTCTATTTATAGAAAGGGGATTTCCTTTCATTTTCTCACCGGAAGTTTAAAATGAACACGTAGCAGAATCGCCTGATGAGATCATATCCGCGGATTACAAGTTTGTATTGGTTGAGTTGTAAACAAACAAGTAAGAAATAGTAAAGTTGATTCATCAATGTTTTGATGGCCAGACGAAGAAGCAAACGATGGAATTCATGCGTCGTTTGGTTTGTAACGTCAATGGGAGCTTTGCTCTACACAATGAATTGCATCAGCGCTGCAGATGACCATCGAAATGGAGAGGAAGGGTTATACAGTGGTGGCAATAGGTACTCTGAGGGACCGTCGGTTAACCACCAGTCATGTCAAGCCAGACCTGCTGTACAAAATGCCAAGTAAGCAACAGAGCAATTGCAGATAACAAGTTCTAATGATGTCATTGTTGACATGGGATTATTTGAAAAATACTATTTTTAGATTTTAGTTCAGATTTGTTAGCCTTTTAACTTTATTTGCATATTGCTCCTAGATATGAGTCAGAATCAGATGATCAGTGGTGCCACCAGGCATTCAGTGTAGGCTTACTGTTTAAAGTTTCTGATATCAATCACTTCACTTACGGTATAACTGTATACAGTTAAGAACTCGTCATCCCAAAATGATACACGTCAACAGTAACCTACAATCATGTTGAGTGTACTTGTAAGACTAATATCAGACATACATACAAATTGGTGATGTTCACAATTTGTGCTCAGACTTTTTTAAGAGATGAGGTTAGATTCAAGATGGATCATTGAGTCTTGAGCACTCACATGATTGTATTATTTGGTAACACAAAGAATTCTGTGTCTGTATAGTTATACTGGAAAATTAGCTCACTTCTGAGCAAAGTCTATCCAGGAGGGTGAGTGCAGGAAGAAAAAACACAGTCAATATAGGCGGCAATTAATAGTGGCCTTAGACTGATTAGTTGTCATGCTGTAGATGAAGTGACATAAATATCAATTGTCATCATACATATATATTCTTATTGCATTGTACTTTACATTTGTATATGTATTGTATGTCACAACTTTGCTCGTAAAATTTTAGGATATGGTTGTTTTCCATATGAATGAAAATATATCAATACAGAGGCAGTGTGAAACCAGGAGCTGAATTGTCAATCTTCATGTAGAACTGTGATGAAAGTTGCACTCCTATTCCAAACTGTATCTTGATTTCAATGCATGTAGTTTTTAATTATTTTATACAATTTTTGCTGTACATGTCTTTCACATTCATCAGAAAATAATTTATATTTCATTTGTAGACATTTGATGATTGTCAGCACCCTTGATGGGAGAGTGACAGCATTAGATGTGAATAATAAAGGTTCCCTGGCGTGGGAGATCCAAGCAGATCCAAGACCACTCCTCTCCTCCAGCATCAGCAAACTGGAGGTAAATTGTATACATGTACTCCATGCACATGGAATCAATAATTCCATCTGCTATTCATATTGTTTTCTAGTGGTACTTGTGCAGTATAAGGAAGTATTCAAATGATGAGAGACCAACTTTGGCTCATCTTGGTTATTTGGCTCATCTTGGTTATTTCAACAGTGTATAAACAAGCAGTGTCAAGCATTCTTTACAGATCTTTAATTCTGAAAGGATTTCTTTAACTCTACATAGCTGTTGTGGAAAGTTTTAAGTACACGTGTACAAGTATGCTTAACTGTAATCAGAAATCTAGTTAAACAGGTAAAAATCCATTCCAGGCTTAGAGGACTTTTCAAGATTGTTTGCATTTTGTAACTTGTGTAAGTCTTGGTGAAAAAAAAACATTTAGGTTGATACATGTATTCAGATAAAAATCAAAAGTATTTCTGGCAAATGAGAGCCCATGATGGCCATATTGGCTATTTTGATAAGATAGAATAGGTCATATGATGGAAAAGCGAAGTCTTTATGATTGTTAACTTTATTGGGATGGCTTTTCTTTGGATGGTTTTATAAGATCAGTGATCGGGATAGGCAATCAGGTGAATGTGACAATGGCCCCATATCCTGGGACATCAATGTGCCATTTACAAAATGAATGTGCCATTGTTGAAAATCAATGTGCCATGAGCAATTTGCACCCCCCCCCCCAAAAAAAAACCCAAACAAACAAACAAGCAAGAACATATACAGATCTGCATCACCCGCCACTCCAATTATCTAGACAGACTTTTCAGTCACTGTAAGATACCAGAAATTTTCTGTTGGAAATCTGATTAATACCTTTATAGTAATAAAACCATGTATTGAAGTAGTATAATGGAATGAAGTTGGGAAAAAAAGTATTTTTGTTGTGTGCAAATATTCTGAATGCATGTCTTCAGAATGCTTTTGATATTCTTCACATGCATGAAAACATTTGAAATATGCAGAGTAATCATGTTATTTATGTATTTCATATGTAATAGATTACACAAGACGGTATTCCGAAGCGTTTGATTCCCTCATTGGACGGTGGTTTGTATCAGTATGACGGGGATAGTATCGAGGCCATACCTATGACAGCAGATAAGTTACTGAGTTCCACGTTGAGAGTCACTGATAGAACTATGATGATTGGTGGAAAAGATGTCAGCTCATATGGTCTAGATCCTGTAACAGGACAGGTGAGGATTGTATGAAAGAAATTGATTTCATTTCATGACTTTTCAACCTTTAATATTTCATCATTTATAGCCTTATTGCATCATTTATACATGTATGTGCATTTAACTACGTGACAATTCTTTTTTCAGCTGAAGTATGTATGCACCAGTAGTGGATGTAAGTTTCTCGGGGACTCTGATGAAGATGGGGATCCAGACATGCTGGTCATCACTCGTAATACACAGACGGTCAGAGCTGTGGACGCACGGAATGGACAAGAGAGGTACAAAAGAGAAGAATGATATTAACTTTCATATAGATGTCTTTGACGTGATTCCAAATAGTAAGTTAGAAATGTGATTTTTTTTTTCTCATACTTCATGATACAGAAAATTTAGGACATCAGTACATGTAATTTACTTTCTTCCAGATGGAATTTCAGTGTTGGCCAACATCAAGTTGAGCTGCTCCCAGGGAGCCAGAGTACCCATGATGCCTCGCAGGAAGATGATGATGTCATGATCAATACCTGTGCTAATAGTGGTAAGCTAATCCATTAGAAAGCATAGAAATGTATTATGATTGAAAATAAATTACGTGTACTTGTGTATTGAAGCAAACAAAGTTTGGGGAGAATATTGGAAAGACCCTGTCCCTCTGTCTGTCTGTCCATCTGGTTTAGAAGTTCTTAAAGCAGATATAACTCTTCAAGTATAAGTAATAAGGCTTTCATATTTCATACATACATTTTCCATATCAAGTACTACATTTTGATACAAAGATATTTGACCTAGTTACCTTGACCTTGAACTTTCATCTTATAGTTATATTTTAGTTAAGAAGTTCTTAAAGCATAATTTTTTTCACATATACATGTAATTGATAGGGCTTTCATATTTCATATATAAAAAGTGCTATATTTTGGTACTAAGACATTTGACCTAGTGACCTTGATTTTGAACTTTGACCTTATAGTAATATTTTGGTTAAGAAGTTCTTAAAGCGAATATCTCTTCAAGTATAAGTGATAGGGCTTTCATATTTTACAAATACAATCACTATAACAAGTATCACTCCAAGACATTTGACCTAGTGACCTTGACCTTTGACCTACTTTTAAACTATAAGGGGCATGGTTTTGATATTTCACACATAGGTTCCTCATGACCTTCATTTGATACCATGGCTTTTGACCTAGTAACCTTGACCTTGACCTTTGACCTACTTTTAAACTATAAGGTATAGGGTTTTGATATTTCACATATGGATTCCTTTGGACCAGAGCTTTTCATTTGCTACCATAACTTTTAACCTAGTGACCTTGACTTTTACTTTCTTTTAAACTATAAGGGGTAGGAGCTTCGATATTTCATATGTAAATTTCTCATGACCAGAGCTTTTATTTAATACCATGACTTTTGACCAAGTAACCTTGACCTTTGACCTACTTTTGAGCCATAAGGGGTAGGGCTTTGATATTTCACATATAGAATCCTCATGGCCATAGCTTTCATTTGATACCATGACTTTTGACTTGGTGACTTTGACCTTTATTTTTTTGAAATTGCCATTTTACTGTCAAAAACCTGCACAGCGAGCAATGTTGTCCTCTGACAAGTCTTATTCCTTATAGGAGTCTACATACATTGTCTTTATACTACATTTTCGTTCAGAAGCATTTTACCTGGAATGTAGAACTTGTATGAGGGTATTCATTGTGAACAATTGAATGTTATGTCATTAATGAATTTTTTTAGAGAAAAAAGTCCCTCAGGGGTATAATTCATCACTTTATGGCAGTTCTAGTTTAATATTAAAAAGTGGAAATTGCCTAGAATGTGTCAAACATAAATACCACTGAGAGAGTTAGCATATTAACTATGAATTCTTCTTTTCTGTAAGGTTCAATTTAATATAGAAATAAGAAGGAATTATTTTGTGTTTAGTAAAGAATGTATGAATATAAAGAGTTGCTTAAGGTATCCGTTGTACAAATAAATATTAAGTGTATTATATACTTAGAACTACGGCATATCTTTACCTAAATATATCATAATGCAACATAAAAGTTGGTATCCAACATCAAAGGTTAACATGCCAACCGCTAACTAAGCCACGGAAACTATCGAGACACTGCCGAAGATTACCGAGATAATTTAACACTGTTTAAATGGACGAGATGTCAGCGAGACCTCCATTTGTACAATGGATACGTTAAGTTTGAAGAAAAAGGAAAATTGTTGCCTTTGATTTTTTGCAGAAGAGGAAGACTTAATAGATTCAGCTCTCCTCGAATCTTCGTTAAAAATAATAGTACCAGAAGGAATGGTTGTAGCCCTCAATCCTGAAGACCAGAATTCTTTGGAGTGGAAGCATAAGGTATTTTTTTCCCTTTAAAGTTCTTATGTATCTGTTAGTCTGTATAAGAAAACTTGTTCAGTTTGAATAGAAAATACATACATCATACATGTGTGTAAAAGCAACATAAAGGCATGTGCAATCTAGATTAATGAAATCTTATCACTTAAAACTTAGATGGCAACATTTGAGCGAAGCCAATCACAGGCTCTGAAATTGCTCGTCTTTGAAGAATCTGTGAAGAAACCGTCTTCATGAATCCTGCATCCTACAAAAGCTGAACAGTAAATACTTGAAAAATATGTGGCCTGAGCGCGGCTCAAACTCTGAGACCTTCAGCGTGCTATCAGGCATGCTAACCGGGTGTGTTACCTCTACGCCACCGGGGTAGTTGCCATCTAAGTCGGTTAGAAGGTAATTTAAAGTTTCTATATGAAGAGGAAGGGGCTTTGCTGATGCTCCGCCGACATCTTATTCATGTAGAAACTTTAAATTACCTTCTAACCTATACTTGGATATTTCATTTGAATTTCATTGTTTAAATATTTAATATAAATATAATACCAGTATATAATTTGATCACAATACTAAAAGGTCCATGTTATATGGCATGTTTCAGTTTGACAGCCCTGTTGTGAAAGCCTGGATTTTAAGGAAGCAAACACTGAAGCCTATTAGTGTGTTTGACAACAAACACATACCAGCCATATCTGGATTTCAAAATTCTGAAGAAAAAGTCAATTCTGAACCCTTGCTGTATGTGGGTAAGAACTTAATTTATATTGGACGTTTATAAAGTAATTAAGAATGGATTTTTGTGGTCACTGATGATAACATGAAGAGTTTTAGAATCTGCTTTATGTTAAATATTCCAAAAATGGTGGTATTATACATGTACCCTATCTTGCATTCTTTATGCTATAGGAATGCATCACAACCAGCTGTATGTGCAGCCTTCAGCACCCATGCAACAGAATGTCAAATCAGCCACAAAGGCAAGAGGCCATTCTCAAGTAGCTATGCCAAGAGTGGCTTGGAAACCCTATCTCATCACAGGTAAGTACATAATGAAAAAGATGTATACAAAAGCATGACTTACACATATATCTTGGTTTTTCTCCCATATGCACAAAATCGTCTTTCCAAAAAGAGCAAAATGACAAATCAGTTATTCACAGATAAGCTACATGTGCAAATTTAAACTATGATGTGATAAAGATGGAAGCATTTGGTTGTATCAATTAAACAGGGTAAAAACACATGAAATAATTGTTATTTTGGATCTTTTTCAGACTAAGGGAGAAAAATAATCACTGATTGTAAACATTGACAAGGAAATCCAACCATCGTGTTTGGATTTATTTTGTCCATGACTCAGTATGCTGCATCATGGTAAAAGCAAATTCCAAACAATCAGCTTTGATTTCCTTGTCAGTGTTCACACCTGGTTATTGATTCTAGTTATCTTTTTTTTTTACAGAAATCCAAAAAACTAATAGATGCACTTATCTGAACATTTAATTGTATTCATTTAACACATCAACAATAGAAAAAATGTTGGTAAGAAATATAAATCGTTGAAACAAACAAGAAACTGGTGTTTTCGTTTATCATTGAAGTATCGTTAGTTTATCCTTGATTACTTTCAGCACCATCTAGAACACCCATATTCAGAGGTAACCGTCAAGAAGTACCAATGATCACTGACAAATCTGAACATGGTCTGACAGTATGGCATGAAAACTATCCTTTTGGTAAGTGAATGTTTCCATATCTATGTTTGTGCTTCGGAGTTTCCTTCTCATTTTTTTGTACACACCTGTATGGAATATTATATTTTAAAATGTTCAGTTACCAATTTTTGATTATAATACATGTATTTCAGATAACGGTTATTACCTGTACCCTGACGTCATACTACCCACCAACAGCTGTGATGCCGAGGATCTACTTAACTCTACAGAAGAGGAGGGACAGTACATGTTTGTCTATGTCTACACATCACTCTGGTTTTACTGGTAAGGAACCTGTGGAGGGGGGGGGGGGGAAGGGATTTTTTTGTAGATATTTGTATTTTTTCTATGTATCAGTTTGGCATAACATGTTCAGCTGAGATGTTTTACATATTTTGTACCTTTGAAGGGGTCATGCTGTTTAAGAAAAAGCTGCCTTCCTTTCTTTACATTGCTATAACTTTTATTTGTATATAAGGATCCTCTGATGTGTTGTCAGCATCCTTGAAAATATACATGTATTGGGAGAGAAAAAAAGCATTTCCTACATTAATAAGAATTAAGAAATAAGTGAACATGATCAACATTTACCCAATTGTACTGTAGTGCTTTATTTACAATTTTAGATATGTTTTATGACATAAATTTGAATACTAGTATATGCTTTTGTGATATCTTAGACACACATTCCACAAAATATGAATCTTGCTTAAACTTTGAATGATACTCGTAATGCGTACAGATAGTTCATATATCTTGACATTATGAATGATGTTTCAGGTATATTAATTTACATTTGACAGATATCATAGACTTTAGGTACCAAAAATCTTATGAGAAAAAAAGTTTCATCGTAAAATGAATTTTCTAGGAAAGAGGTAGCTGCCATTAGTCTGTTTGTCTCCCTTGGTCTGAATCTGGCCATTCTCAAAGCACGGAAAATCTACAAACTAAGGCGTGCTGAGGTAAATACAGTAATAATAACTTCTGAAAATACTAAGTTTGTATGTTTCTAGGAAAGAGATAAGCGTAAGTATTTCTACTTGTTTCCCAATCCTTATACTGTTATTGTAATAATTTATTGTATCTTTGATGAAATAATTGACCCTTTCGAACGCGGGAAAAATTTGAGAAATTCCATGACGTCACAATGCAATTTCGATGTTTGACCGAGGTTCGAAGCTTGCTTGTCCGAGGTAAAAGCATTGTGACGTCACGAAATTTTGCATTTTTTTCCCGCAATCAGAAGGGTCAATTAACTTAAATTCATTTACATGTTTCTCCCAACCAAATAAGTAAAATAATGTGTACCTGTTTTGTAATTTATGGGAATGTACAATATATGTGTATTTCTTGCAGAAACTGAAACTCCTGAAAAGTGAGGCTGAACCAGATAGCCCTGACACTGCTGGTGAAAACAAAACAGAGGAATACAAGTCTAGGTTATTTTCTTTCTTCTCATCTTTGTCGTCCCCTGCTTTTGCGAAAGCTTGGGGACATTAAAACCAGTTCGTCTGTCCGTCCGTCTGTCTGTCCGTCAGTCTCAAAAACTTTAACCTTGTGCATAACTTTTGAATGGTAAGTGATAGGGCTTTGATATTTCATATGTGTATTCCTTGTGACAAGACCTTTCCATGGATACCAAAATTTTTGACCTTGTGACCTTAACCTTGGACTTTGACCTACTTATTAAAAACTTTAACCTTGACCATAACTTTTGAATGAAAAGTGGTAGGACTTTCATGTTTCATGTTACACATGTGTATTCCTTATGACAAGACCATGGATACTCAAGTTTTTGACCTTGTGACCTTGACCTTTGAGTCTGACCTACTTTTCTAAAAACTTTAACCTTGTCCATAACTTTTTAATGGAAAGTGATAGGGCTTTGATATTTCACATGTGTATTCCTTGTGATAAGATCTTTCCATGAATACCAAAATTTTTGATCTTGTGAGAAGATCTTTCCATGAATACCAAAATTTTTGACCTTGTGACCTTGAACTTGGAGTTTGACATACTTTTCAAAAACTTTAACCTTAACCATAACTTTTGAACGGAAAGTGATGGGGCTTTCACATTTCACATGTGTATTCCTTGTGACAAGACCTTTCTGTTGGTAACAACATTCTGACCTTGTGACCTTATCCTTGGAGGTTGACCCACATTTCAACCTTGACCATAAGTTTTGGATGGTAATTTAAATGATAGGACTTTAATATTTCTTATGTGCATACCTTTTCATATAATAAGACCTGTCCTTTAGTAACAAAACAGAAGTTTGAACCTTTTGAACTTTTCTTGGAGTTAAATTTTTCATATTTAGAATGTTGATAATATATGAGATATATTATGAAAACTTAAGAATGGGGGGAAGGGTGCCTGTAACCATTTCTTTAAAGACAAACACCCAAAAGCAGGGGACCACAATTCCTTGAATTTGATTTTTATCCATTGTTTGATGCATGAGCTCAGAAAAGTTGTAATTTGCACGTCCTTGTATAAAATTAATGTAATCTTTTTTGACTCTGCTTGCAAGTCTAGAATTTCAATGTTGTTCATGACTTTTTGAATGGTGATAAATGAGTCCTTATTTGTCACCTTTACATTCCAATGCTCACAAAAGACAGCTGTCAAAAAGCACTTCTTACTCTGCTTTGGTAAAAGTTTTTCAATTACTACAAACTTTTACAATATTTTTATGCCCCCGGAATCAAAGATTCGGGGGCATATAGTTTTTGGCCTGTCCGTCTGTTTGTCTGTTTATCTGTTTATCTGTTTGTCTGTTTGTCTGTTTGTCCGAAAAACTTTAACATTGGACATAACTTTTGAATGGGTAGTGATAGGGCTTTCATATTTCACATGTGTATTCCTTGTGACAAGACCTTTCCATTGATACCAAAATTTTTGACCTCGTGACCTTGACCTTTGACCTACTTTTCAAAAACTTTAACATTGGGCATAACTTTTGAATGGGAAGTGATAGGGCTTTCATATTTCACATGTGTATTCCTTGTGACAAGACCTTTCCATTGATACCAAAATCTTTGACCTCGTGACCTTGACCTTGAACTTTGACCTACTTTTCAAAAACTTTAACATTGGGCATAACTTTTGAATGGGAAGTGATAGGGCTTTCATATTTCACATGTGTATTCCTTGTGACAAGACCTTTCCATTGATACCAAAATTTTTGACCTCGTGACCTTGACCTTTGACCTACTTTTCAAAAACTTTAACATTGGGCATAACTTTTGAATGGGAAGTGATAGGGCTTTCATATTTCACATGTGTATTCCTTGTGACAAGACCTTTCCATTGATACCAAAATCTTTGACCTCGTGACCTTGACCTTGAACTTTGACCTACTTTTCAAAAACTTTAACATTGGGCATAACTTTTGAATGGGAAGTGATAGGGCTTTCATATTTCACATGTGTATTCCTTGTGACAAGACCTTTCCATTGATACCAAAATTTTTGACCTCGTGACCTTGACCTTTGACCTACTTTTCAAAAACTTTAACATTGGGCATAACTTTTGAATGGGAAGTGATAGGGCTTTCATATTTCACATGTGTATTCCTTGTGACAAGACCTTTCCATTGATACCAAAATTTTTGACCTCGTGACCTTGACCTTGACCTTTGACCTACTTTTAAAAAACTTTAACATTGGGCATAACTTTTGAATGGGAAGTGATAGGGCTTTCATATTTCACATGTGTATTCCTTGTGACAAGACCTTTCCATTGATACCAAAATCTTTGACCTCGTGACCTTGACCTTGAACTTTGACCTACTTTTCAAAAACTTTAACATTGGACATAACTTTTGAATGGGAAGTGATAGGGCTTTCATATTTCACATGTGTATTCCTTGTGACAAGACCTTTCCATTGATACCAAAATTTTTGACCTCGTGACCTTGACCTTGACCTTTGACCTACTTTACAAAAACTTTAACATTGGGCATAACTTTTGAATGGGAAGTGATAGGGCTTTCATATTTCACATGTGTATTCCTTGTGACAAGACCTTTTCATTGATACCAAAATCTTTGACCTCGTGACCTTGACCTTGACCTTTGACCTACTTTTCAAAAACTTTAACATTGGACATAACTTTTGAATGGGAAGTGATAGGGCTTTCATATTTCACTTGTGTATTCCTTGTGACAAGACCTTTCCATTGATACCAAAATTTTTTACCTCGTGACCTTGACCTTTGACCTACTTTTCAAAAACTTTAACATTGGGCATAACTTTTGAATGGGAAGTGATAGGGCTTTCATATTTCACATGTGTATTCCTTGTGACAAGACCTTTCCATTGATACCAAAATCTTTGACCTCGTGACCTTGACCTTGAACTTTGACCTACTTTTCAAAAACTTTAACATTGGACATAACTTTTGAATGGGAAGTGATAGGGCTTTCATATTTCACATGTGTATTCCTTGTGACAAGACCTTTCCATTGATACCAAAATTTTTGACCTCGTGACCTTGACCTTGACCTTTGACCTACTTTTCAAAAACTTTAACATTGGGCATAACTTTTGAATGGGAAGTGATAGGGCTTTCATATTTCACATGTGTATTCCTTGTGACAAGACCTTTCCATTGATACCAAAATTTTTGACCTCGTGACCTTGACCTTGACCTTTGACCTACTTTTAAAAAACTTTAACATTGGGCATAACTTTTGAATGGGTAGTGATAGGGCTTTCATATTTCACATGTGTATTCCTTGTGACAAGACCTTTCCATTGATACCAAAATCTTTGACCTCGTGACCTTGACCTTGAACTTTGACCTACTTTTCAAAAACTTTAACATTGGACATAACTTTTGAATGGGAAGTGATAGGGCTTTCATATTTCACATGTGTATTCCTTGTGACAAGACCTTTCCATTGATACCAAAATTTTTGACCTCGTGACCTTGACCTTGAACTTTGACCTACTTTTCAAAAACTTTAACATTGGGCATAACTTTTGAATGATTAGTGATAGGGCTTTCATATTTCACATGTGTATTCCTTGTGACAAGACCTTTCCATTGATACCAAAATTTTTGACCTCGTGACCTTGACCTTGACCTTTGACCTACTTTTCAAAAACTTTAACATTGGGCATAACTTTTGAATGGGTAGTGATAGGGCTTTCATATTTCACATGTGTATTCCTTGTGACAAGACCTTTCCATTGATACCAAAATCTTTGACCTCGTGACCTTGACCTTGAACTTTGACCTACTTTTCAAAAACTTTAACATTGGACATAACTTTTGAATGGGAAGTGATAGGGCTTTCATATTTCACATGTGTATTCCTTGTGACAAGACCTTTCCATTGATACCAAAATTTTTGACCTCGTGACCTTGACCTTGACCTTTGACCTACTTTTCAAAAACTTTAACATTGGGCATAACTTTTGAATGGGAAGTGATAGGGCTTTCATATTTCACATGTGTATTCCTTGTGACAAGACCTTTCCATTGATACCAAAATCTTTGACCTCGTGACCTTGACCTTGAACTTTGACCTACTTTTCAAAAACTTTAACATTGGACATAACTTTTGAATGGGAAGTGATAGGGCTTTCATATTTCACATGTGTATTCCTTGTGACAAGACCTTTCCATTGATACCAAAATTTTTGACCTCGTGACCTTGACCTTTGACCTACTTTTCAAAAACTTTAACATTGGGCATAACTTTTGAATGGGAAGTGATAGGGCTTTCATATTTCACATGTGTATTCCTTGTGACAAGACCTTTCCATTGATACCAAAATTTTTGACCTCGTGACCTTGACCTTGACCTTTGACCTACTTTTAAAAAACTTTAACATTGGGCATAACTTTTGAATGGGTAGTGATAGGGCTTTCATATTTCACATGTGTATTCCTTGTGACAAGACCTTTCCATTGATACCAAAATTTTTGACCTTGTGACCTTGACCTTGACCTTTGACCTACTTTTCAAAAACTTTAACATTGGGCATAACTTTTGAATGGGTAGTGATAGGGCTTTCATATTTCACATGTGTATTCCTTGTGACAAGACCTTTCCATTGATACCAAAATCTTTGACCTCGTGACCTTGACCTTGAACTTTGACCTACTTTTCAAAAACTTTAACATTGGACATAACTTTTGAATGGGAAGTGATAGGGCTTTCATATTTCACATGTGTATTCCTTGTGACAAGACCTTTCCATTGATACCAAAATTTTTGACCTCGTGACCTTGACCTTGACCTTTGACCTACTTTTCAAAAACTTTAACATTGGGCATAACTTTTGAATGGGAAGTGATAGGGCTTTCATATTTCACATGTGTATTCCTTGTGACAAGACCTTTTCATTGATACCAAAATCTTTGACCTCGTGACCTTGACCTTGACCTTTGACCTACTTTTCAAAAACTTTAACATTGGACATAACTTTTGAATGGGAAGTGATAGGGCTTTCATATTTCACTTGTGTATTCCTTGTGACAAGACCTTTCCATTGATACCAAAATTTTTGACCTCGTGACCTTGACCTTGACCTTTGACCTACTTTTCAAAAACTTTAACATTGGACATAACTTTTGAATGGGAAGTGATAGGGCTTTCATATTTCACATGTGTATTCCTTGTGACAAGACCTTTCCATTGATACCAAAATTTTTGACCTCGTGACCTTGACCTTGACCTTTGACCTACTTTTCAAAAACTTTAACATTGTGCATAACTTTTGAATGGGAAGTGATAGGGCTTTCATATTTCACATGTGTATTCCTTGTGACAAGACCTTTCCATTGATACCAAAATTTTTGACCTCGTGACCTTGACCTTTGACCTTTTAACCCAGTGACCTCACATGCATGTACTCAACAGAAAATAGTGTTCATACTAACAAAGATGCCACCGGGGGCATTTGTGTTTCACAAACACAGGCTTTATTTTTAATTCTGACCATATAAGGGGGGCAGACAGGGGGGTATTCCTCTTCCCCCTCCCACCCCTCTTCCTCCCACCTCCTTTGCACTTATCTCCGCCCTCCCATCACCTTCTCTTCTCCCTCCCCCTTCCTTTTGTCCCACCCCTTCCTCCCTCCTCCCCCATCTTCCCTCCTCCCTCCTCCCTACCCCTTTCCTCCCTTGTCTTCTCTCCCTTCTTCCCTTCTCCCACCCCCTATCTCCACCTCCCTCTCACCCTACAGTACATTTTGTACATACATATGGGTGAAAGATATATTTATATCTCCTAAAAATGTGATAGAGAATACCATTATTACCTTCGTGTGAACTTTGTTTATTTCCAGATATGAGAGTGACTTTGATCAGATACAGTGTTTGGGTAAAGGTGGATTTGGTATTGTGTTTGAAGCTAAGAACAAAGTAGATGAGTGTCATTACGCTGTCAAAAGGATCAGTTTACCTCATAGGTTTGTTTAACAGATTTGTTCATATTTTAGTATAATCCTCAACATATTATTCAGATAAAAAACTTTTAAAGAATAATCAGCTCCTAATGAAGAAACAAAACACTACTATACAATGCTTACATGTAAAGTTTATAGGAAGTGAATCTCTAGTACATGTGCGTCTTTCATTTGCTGTGATAATTCATTTAGTGGTGATCTATTTCAGCAATACAGCAAAAGAGCGAGTGATGAGGGAGGTGAAAGCATTAGCTAAGCTAGAGCATTCAGGTATCGTGAGGTTCTTCCATGCATGGCTGGAGTCGCCTCCCCCTGGCTGGCAGGAGGACAGAGACAGACAGTTAGAGGACAGGTTGGTTCAAATAGGACTCAATTTCTCCAGTGTTTTTATGTCTGTGTTGCAGTTACTTCTAGTATCTGTCCTAATATTTTTAGCTGGGGATACATTTTAAAATTTGAAGGACAAGTAAAGCAAGAGACAAAAAGGGCTATAACACATGTTTGTACATAGGGTAGTCGTAGTTTACAGTGTTCAATTTTGCATCATGTACTTTTATTTTGTTGGTTTTGAAAGTTTAAATTTTATACATCTACGTGTATCTTTAATGTGTAAATTGTACAATTTTTATATTTGTAAAATTCAATTTACAGTGAGTGCATAAGTATTCCAACACCCTGTAACTCTGTGACACAGCTAGGTACAGCATCTTATTCTACCAATGTAAGGAAAACAAACTTTGACTCTGAAAATCCATTTGGTGGCTATATCAATCCAGAGATAACATATTCAGGGAGGATAAAAGCTGGCGGAAGCAGGGAATTCTCTGTAGCAGACACTGGTGAATCATGGGAAAATTCTAATTCAACGTTTGGTTTGGTACCTCTATCACAAAGTGAGGCAGTCCTTGAGGAGGACGAGTCTTTGAGTGTAGAATTCCGCTGTAGTGACAGTGAGGACAGTGGGAGCTGTTCTAATATTGTGCCATTTACTGGACTGAAAGAGAATAGCGAGAGTGCTCATGGAAATAATAATTCTTTCAGTATTGTGTTTGAGGATTCAGGCTGTGGTGATAAGAGTAGCAGTGGGGGAGTAGAATTCTCACATAGTAAAAGTAGCAAACATGTCATAGATATACCATCACAAACAGATTTTAAGTGCTATAATACATCACATTCCAAAAGCCGCAAGGAGCAAACTAGTAATTCCAAAAAATCACCAAGCACTCCATCACCAAAATTTTATTTATACATCCAAATGCAGCTGTGCCGCAGGGAGACCTTGAAGGATTGGCTGTGCGCAAACCAGGCCCCAAGAGAAAATGACGGTGTCGTTTTGGACATATTTGACCAAATTTTGTGTGCTGTAGCTTATGTACATGATTGTGGGCTGATGCACAGAGATTTAAAGGCATGTACATGTATAATTATGATGTATATTTAAAATTGTATACTCATTTTCATTGTATCTTAAACAAAATAAAATGAGTTAATCATAATTCATGTTCACTGCAATTTTATCAAATTAAAGAAAGATTTTACCATAACATTTTAGCATTTACATGCACATTGTCAGTTTGAGATTTTGATTTTCATGATATTTTTTTTTCTTATTTCAGCCATCGAATATATTTTTCTCTGTGGATGGAGTTGTAAAGATTGGAGATTTTGGTTTGGTTACTACACTTGCAGAGGATCAGCTAGAGCCTGAGGTGGAAGATAATAATCCATTCAAAAATCATACTGCACAAGTGGGGACAACTCTGTATATGAGCCCAGAACAGGTGATTCTTTATACAGCATAGGATAGATCATGAATCTTTTGGACACCTTCAGTTTTGAAAAACCCTTGTTTTAAGAGTTGAAATACAATCTTATTTGATACACCTTGCAATTCAAAGGTCAGATAAAGGGATCACTTTGACTTGCATACATGCATGTCTGTATGTCTATCTGGTAGTAACACTTTTATGTAGATTGCTATAATGTTATTTATACATTTGTGTACTTCCATCAAACTCGTAATTTTAAGTGTGAGACTGAATACCAAATGAGGGTTAATGTTACCTTCAAGATCAAAGTCCCATATACAGGATCATTAGTGTTTGGGGAACTCCCCTATTCTAAAACAGTCTAGATATTAGGTGGTTGTAGTTGTATTGGAGACAGTGTATCTGATGGGAAGTACATTGATGAATAATGACGAAGCTCTGTAGAACAATTTATGGGAATATTTATTGGGTAGAAGTTTAACAGCTCTGAAGAGGATCATTGTATGGATTGATATTTCTTCAATGAATTACAAATTAATCCTATCTAAACCTGTGTCTTTAAATAAATCAAAATCAGTATCATTAAATCTATTTTACACTTTACAGGTAGCTGGCAAAAGTTATGACCAGAAGGTTGATATCTTCTCCTTGGGGATGATTTTATTTGAGTTATTGTATCCATTCTCAACACAAATGGAGAGGATCAGAACCCTTATGGATGTCAGGAAAAGAAAATTCCCCAAAGATTTTGTCAACAAAAGACCAAAGGAGGTTTGTATAAATCAATGTGATAATGTGAATTGTGTTCACAATTAAATATTCAAAAAGAAAAACTGTATTTGAATCATCTTCCTATTAAAACTTTTCATAATTTCCTTTTCACAAAGACATGTACATGATATTGTACATGTATATTATTTATGTTGAAACTTTTACTTGAAACCTGATATTTATTTCTTTCTTTTAGATTACGTATGTTGAGAAGATACTGTCCCCTCAACCCAAAGACAGGCCCACAGTGAAGGAAATCCTGGACAGTGAGCTATTAAAGGAATTCCATCCAAACTCTGATTCCGACAGATTCCGTAGGCGTACCATCTCAAGTAGCAGCTCTGGATCCTTGTCACCAGAAATCATATCATGAACTTTGATGACAAAAGGATGTACTTATGATAGTGTATGTTTAATTTCTGTCTTTCAATATACAAATGTACAAATGTAAGACAAAGATTGAAACTACAAATTTTCCAAAGAGTGGTCAAGTTTTAGTGAGTGAAACTCTTGCAGTATAAATACATGTATATTGAGAGCCTCAAATGGTTATGTTTGCTTTAAACAAATAGTTCTAACAAGGTTTTTGAATTTGCATCTTCTAAGATAGTTTACTGCTAGTCTTCTAGACAGCTATGGGGAAATGGTATTCATGTTTGGTTTGAAGTTCTTTCGCTTAGTTCTAATCAGGTATTCTGATGATGCACTTTTATGACAATTGCATGCTATTCAAATTTTGTAATGTGTATGTTAGTAGTATTTATACATAAAAAGTGTTCCACTAAATACGATAGCCAGTGCAGCATTTTTGGAGACAAATACCGGTAATTTTTGTCCTCATTCTAGTATTTATCCATGTAACTCACTTGTACAGTGTTATTCACCTTTACACCTGTTATATCAAAAGTCAAAGTGATGAACATCATCAACGAGATAACTTGATTCTCTTGTACACCTATGCCATAACCATTTCTGGTGTTTTGTGTTGGGTGATATAGGCTGAGAGCCTCAGACACCTTGATTCCGTTATCAGGGCAGGGAATCTTGGCTATTCTTCCCTTCACACTTGCATTTACACAATATTACGTAGAAAATAACTTCAACTTTTTTTTAAGGAGTCTAGGAATAAAAGGACCTATATATACTTTTCA
Source organism: Pinctada fucata (assembly GCA_028142955.1). Lineage (NCBI taxonomy): Eukaryota > Metazoa > Mollusca > Bivalvia > Pterioida > Pteriidae > Pinctada > Pinctada fucata. The sequence continues at coordinate 50,674,964 of AP027105.1, forward strand.
GGTTTCTTGAAATGTGTATTTGTCCGCAATCTTCATAAGTGAAAGTGTAATTCCCAACATCCTTTATTTATGGAATGTATCTTTTATAACACTCAATAATAAAATTCATGGCACCTTTAATGCACATCTTTCTTCAATGAATATTCGTATTCCTGTTTTTGAAATCCCAGTTATATTTTTAATTACTTAAAAAAAGAGCTCTAAAAAGATTATCAAGAGGTTGATCTTTTATCTATCATTTATTTAGTTGTCTTTCAAATATAATTAATAACCTTGTGCACCCTTACAAAGTAGATTCCTATGTCTATACACTTCATCTTTGTCACACTTTTCATTTAAAAAAATCTGCATGTATATTTTGATTATGAGTGAAAATGGGAAAGAGGAATATAAAGTGACTGTATTGGTAGTGGTCCAAATTAAGGTTAAAAGTACATGACAGTTATCGATTGAATCTCAGAAACAAATTAGAGGGAACAACAGACCAAATATTTTCACATTTCAGTAGAATAATATCTGTATAAAACATCCATTAGGTAAAGGGATTTATCTTTCGATTCTGGTAAGCTATTGCTACATCATTCAAACATTAGGTTTTTATTCTATGAATGTAGGGAGAATTCATTCACCAATTTCAAGATTTAAGATACTTATGATGTTATCTTACCCAATATGTGTATTAAATGTGTGTTTAGGAGTCCCATATGTATTACTGATGTAAACAAGAATATCGACTCTGAAACTTTGGGTGTTAATAGTTCTATAAATCTGCTTTGACATGCACATTTTCTGAGAATTGCTTTGAAATCCTAGAATTTGTACATGATTTATCAGAATCCATGAGCGCAAAAGCTAGCAAGTCAATTCTAGTATATAATGTAATGCAATCCATTCTCTCACTGCAAGTAGTTTTGACAGAACACATTTTGCACTATTCAACATTATTATCAAACCTGCTTATGTAAAAGTTCCTTCTCTGATACCGTTCGGATACTGTACCAGCAGAGGTGTAGTGAAAAACGGGATTAATATAGTACATGTAGTCAGACTATATATGTGGCAAATGTGATCTAACTACTGGTATCTGAGTTAGTAAATTAACGAATAATGGACTCATTTTATGAAAAATGGTGCCTTTCAATATCGGAGTCTTTTTTTCGAAATAAACAAATGGAGGCTCATCTGACTTTCTATAAGAGGACATGTGTTGTTTCCAGCAATACTGTACTCTCTAAATGCTTGCCGCCAATTTATCACTCAATTTTTAAAATGTTTTTAAGAGTTCAAGATTTATAATTTTGTGGGTATGTATGCATACTGACTCTAGTTTGTTTAGTGAATTATGTAATACATTTGTATTATGTTGCTACTTAGATTAATTCTACTAGTTTTTCATTACTCACATATCATTCACATTCTTATGAACCACATTTTTCACTTCTGTATTTTGTTATTTGCTGATGTTGATAATGGACTGGCAAAATAAAGGAATTGTTGAATTTTTAGATGATTTTTATTCATTTACTGCATACATATGGAAGTGTTTTTTGATGTGTAGAATATTTTTGATGAGTAAATTATCAAATGAATTACTAGGGTCTTATTGGAATGTTATTCTGACTTTTCATAATAAAGATTTACTATCCATTTGTACAGATATCTCACATCAAGTCATTGTGACATCATTAAATTCCATGGAGATCAGTTCTAAATTCAGGGAATCAGGGTTTGATGTTTTTGAAGGAATTTAATGATCACAATGCTTAAATTTAATGGTCACAATGCTTAAACGTCAGAAACCTGCACAAATTGAACACAGGCATGTAAAATCTGAAAGACTGAATTGTCAAACCTGTCACTCATTGCCCATCTTGATGTGAACAATATATTCAGTCGTATGTCATTCATTGACACAAATATTACATTATGAAGTTTCAACTCTTTAATGAGGACATAGCTATAAACAAAATATGGCATATCACAAATAGTTTTCCTTTAGATCTGTTTGGTATCAAATATATTTCACCCTGTCAGTAATTTACTTTATAAATGATTTACTTCTATTTCCATCCAAATTGGACATAATTTTAGACAAATGCAATATTAGTTTTTGAAACTTCCCCTTTTTCTAGATTTTCACTTTTCAAGGTTCTATTTTTTCATATTGTTTTCATAGATTTAGAAGAAAATACAAAAAATATGTGTATACATAGGAGATTTGTTGTTGTTGAAAAACCAATCAAAAAGTTATAAAATCTTTAAAATTGTATACATTTATTTCAAAATTGACTTATTTGCAGACATTATTCGGTGTCTATCTTTCGGAGATCGTACAATAAAGCAAAAGGATATATGTATACAAACAAAGTGCTATTTCTATGATTGTCCTTAATGACTGCACAACGTTAATGTGATCTATTCGTTTCCTGATTAGGTTAAGGTGGAATTATTAGCTTGCCGAACACAACTTACAATGTGATATGCTCATTTGTATAGATATTCTGAATTTATAGACAACATTGATAATTTTCTTCGTACAATACAGGGTGTGTAACTCTATATCAAAAGCATACATAGTAGTACCATTTATTAGGTGATGTCGTTATCGAGCTATAATTTATAAACTTGTCACCGAGAGCGTAATTATTCGGATTTGTAGACATTTCTCTGTAATGAACGCAGTAGACTTCTATTATGCAACTGTTAAAGAACGATCGCCCTCCGATAAGAATCTAGGGGGCTCATTTACATGGTCTGTCACATCTTTATCGACACTAGTAGACCGGAGTCGGCTCATTTTGCGCGTATGATTGTTCACGTTAGATTCCTCCACCCATTTAACGAGTCTTTGGTCTACATCCCCCTCCTCCCCCACCGGGATCCTGCTCGTGTCGTTGGCCGTGAGAGCGTCATGAACACCCAAATTATGGGTACTGAGGGTCGCTTGTTCGTACATTTTAGATCCTTTACGCTTCTTTTCCTCGAGAACATAAGTGTTTACGCTGGGTATAGGTTCGGATTCCTCGACGAAAGATACTTCTTTACCCAAACTTAAATTATCTGGAAGTCTGTAAGAGAATCGTACTTTCCTTTCCGGAGTTTCTTCGTTTTGAGATTTACTTCCGCTACTGACAGGTCGAACACCGGATGCGACGGGCATCGCCCTACGTCTTGCGGAAGTGACTTTATCGGGTGTAGGGGGTCTTGCGCTGGGCGTTCTTGAACGATGGGGGAGATTTGTAGCACTGAGTCTAGGTTCTATCGGTGCATCGGAGGTAACGTTAGGAATACGTTTATCTAATTTTAGAGGTATCCTTCTTATTATGTAGTCCGACTCCCTAACAGTACTGTTCGGTGCCAGATAATTGTCCTGATTCAATTTTAATCTTCGTTTAAATAATTGAAGGGATGTATGGATATGTGCTTGCCTTTGTTGTACTTCAGATCGCCGCGTTGCAGGGGGAGCTGATTTTGAATATTCGGACCCAGTCTTTATTGCGTTTCCTCTAATTTCATAACCCGGAAATGGGCTTATCGGAACATGCGTCGATTTATCCTCAATTTTGAATCGAACACTCTTTGCACTAGATCCACGTTTATCTTCAGTGGGTACGTGAAGCGTACGGATTCTTTTATTTGGTTCATTAACATTCGCCGGCGTTTCGTTGTTTTCGTTATTTATGACATCGGCGTAACTGTCCAATGCAGGAAACTGTCGCAATCCTTTCGCTCTTGTCGCGCGCATCATTTTCATATGAATGCGTTTCATGGCATCGTTCTTTGTAACTTCCGCTGTTGACGCAGCTTTTAAGGGAGCAATACCACCTTTCTTTTTTATCTGATAGATAATTGTCGATTCACAAGATTTGATATTGTCAACGCTATGATCTGCAGTTTGCTCACGTACCATTCCTACAATGTGTCGCCGCAAACTGTTTATTTCCTGTTTTGGCCGCAATGGACTCCTTATTCTTGGTTCATGATTATGATTGATGTTAGAGGGGGTTGCCACCCTTAACATCTTCGCCGGTGAGGCGCCACTGAAATTTAAAAAAAAAGTGTGAAATATTTTAAATCATTGAAGTAGAATATACTTGACGTACTTAAGCTGCTGGAAGTAGAATATACTTGTACTTTAGCCACTGGAGCTTTGGGTCTGGCACTGCTTATGTCATATGAGTGTATTTTCTTACTGTGTGTACATTTGGGTCTGGCACTGCTTATGTCATATGAGTGTATTTTCTTACTGTCTGTACATTTGGGTCTGGCACTGCTTATGTCATATGAGTGTATTTTCTTACTGTGTGTACATTTGGGTCTGGCACTGCTTATGCCATATGAGTGTATTTTCTTACTGTCTGTACATTTGGGTCTGGCACTGCTTATGTCATATGAGTGTATTTTCTTACTGTGTGTACATTTGGGTCTGGCACTGCTTATGCCATATGAGTGTATTTTCTTACTGTCTGTACATTTGGGTCTGGCACTGCTTATGTCATATGAGTGTATTTTCTTACTGTGTGTACATTTGGGTCTGGCACTGCTTATGTCATATGAGTGTATTTTCTTACTGTCTGTACATTTGGGTCTGGCACTGCTTATGTCATATGAGTGTATTTTCTTACTGTGTGTACATTTGGGTCTGGCACTGCTTATGCCATATGAGTGTATTTTCTTACTGTCTGTACATTTGGGTCTGGCACTGCTTATGTCATATGAGTCTATTTTCTTACTGTGTGTACATTTGGGTCTGGCACTGCTTATGCCATATGAGTGTATTTTCTTACTGTCTGTACATTTGGGTCTTGCACTGCTTATGTCATATGAGTGTATTTTCTTACTGTGTGTACATTTGGGTCTGGCACTGCTTATGTCATATGAGTGTATTTTCTTACTGTCTGTACATTTGGGTCTGGCACTGCTTATGTCATATGAGTGTATTTTCTTACTGTGTGTACATTTGGGTCTGGCACTGCTTATGTCATATGAGTGTATTTTCTTACTGTGTGTACATTTGGGTCTGGCACTGCTTATGTCATATGAGTGTATTTTCTTACTGTGTGTACATTTGGGTCTAGCACTGCTTATGCCATATGAGTGTATTTTCTTACTGTCTGTACATTTGGGTCTGGCACTGCTTATGTCATATGAGTGTATTTTCTTACTGTGTGTACATTTGGGTCTGGCACTGCTTATGCCATATGAGTGTATTTTCTTACTGTGTGTACATTTGGGTCTGGCACTGCTTATGTCATATGAGTGTATTTTCTTACTGTGTGTACATTTGGGTCTGGCACTGCTTATGCCATATGAGTGTATTTTCTTACTGTCTGTACATTTGGGTCTGGCACTGCTTATGTCATATGAGTGTATTTTCTTACTGTGTGTACATTTGGGTCTGGCACTGCTTATGCCATATGAGTGTATTTTCTTACTGTGTGTACATTTGGGTCTGGCACTGCTTATGCCATATGAGTGTATTTTCTTACTGTCTGTACATTTGGGTCTGGCACTGCTTATGCCATATGAGTGTATTTTCTTACTGTCTGTACATTTGGGTCTGGCACTGCTTATGTCATATGAGTGTATTTTCTTACTGTCTGTACATTTGGGTCTGGCACTGCTTATGCCATATGAGTGTATTTTCTTACTGTCTGTACATTTGGGTCTGGCACTGCTTATGTCATATGAGTGTATTTTCTTACTGTGTGTACATTTGGGTCTTGCACTGCTTATGCCATATGAGTGTATTTTCTTACTGTGTGTACATTTGGGTCTGGCACTGCTTATGCCATATGAGTGTATTTTCTTATTGTCTGTACATTGGGTCTGGCACTGCTTATGTCATATGAGTGTATTGTCTTACTGTCTGTACATTTGGGTCTGGCACTGCTTATGTCATATGAGTGTATTTTCTTACTGTGTGTACATTTGGGTCTGGCACTGCTTATGCCATATGAGTGTATTTTCTTACTGTCTGTACATTTGGGTCTGGCACTGCTTATGCCATATGAGTGTATTTTCTTACTGTCTGTACATTTGGGTCTGGCATTCCTTATATCATATGAGTGTATTTTCTTACTGTCAGTACATTTGGGTCTGCACTCCTTATGCCACATGAGTGTATTTTCTTACTGTCTGTACATTGGGTCTGGTACTCCTTATGTCACATGAGTGTATTTTCTTACTGTCTGTACATTTGGGTCTTGTACTCCTTATGTCATGTGAGTGAATTTTCTTACTGTCTGTACATTTGGGCCTGGCACTCCTTATGTCATATGAGTGTATTTTCTTACTGTCTGTACATTTGGGTCTGGTACTTTCTTAATGTCTGTACATTTGGGTCTGGCACTGCTTATGTCATATGAGTGTATTTCTTTCTGTATGTACATTTGGGTCTGGCACTCCTTATGTCATATGAGTGTATTTTCTTACTGTCTGTACATTTGGGTCTGGTACTCCTTATGTCACATGAGTCTATTTTCTTACTGTCAGTACATTTGGGTCTTGTACTCCTTATGTCATATGAGTGTATTTTCTTACTGTGTGTACATTTGGGTCTGGCACTGCTTATGCCATATGAGTGTATTTTCTTACTGTGTGTACATTTGGGTCTGGCACTGCTTATGTCATATGAGTGTATTTTCTTACTGTCTGTACATTTGGGTCTGGCATTCCTTATATCATATGAGTGTATTTTCTTACTGTCAGTACATTTGGGTCTGCACTCCTTATGCCACATGAGTGTATTTTCTTACTGTCTGTACATTGGGTCTGGTACTCCTTATGTCACATGAGTGTATTTTCTTACTGTCTGTACATTTGGGTCTTGTACTCCTTATGTCATGTGAGTGAATTTTCTTACTGTCTGTACATTTGGGCCTGGCACTCCTTATGTCATATGAGTGTATTTTCTTACTGTCTGTACATTTGGGTCTGGTACTTTCTTAATGTCTGTACATTTGGGTCTGGCACTGCTTATGTCATATGAGTGTATTTCTTTCTGTATGTACATTTGGGTCTGGCACTCCTTATGTCATATGAGTGTATTTTCTTACTGTCTGTACATTTGGGTCTGGTACTCCTTATGTCACATGAGTCTATTTTCTTACTGTCAGTACATTTGGGTCTTGTACTCCTTATGTCATATGAGTGTATTTTCTTACTGTCTGTACATTTGGGTCTGGCACTCCTTATGTCATATGGGTGTATTTTCTTACTGTCTGTGCATAATTTCCATGTTATGCCTTAATGTACTGTATAAAGAAATTGTGACAGCATGATTTTGTATTTTGACGTGCAAAGGTTAAGATCATACATTGTACTATAATACCCGCATTCTGAGTTTTACGGGTCAAGGTCATTTTAGCAAATAAAGGAGTAGGGATTTAAAAAAAAAACGTTGTGCATTGCAAGTTAATCTGAAATCTATTAGGGTAAATAAATGAATCGGAAAAGAAACCAATATATATGCCTATACCAAAGTTCAAATAAGCTCGACTTCAAAAATAGAAATGTCACATTTTTCTTATGTAATTTTGATGAAAACATCGTCCCTAATCACCTAATGAAATAATATATAGCTCACATCCATGAAAAATAATAAATCTAAAAAGCTCGTTTGTTGAAAATCGGATTAGATCAACTCAAATGTAATTAGGTGTGTATGGGATAAGTTTATATGATCACTTAGAATTACCAAATTAAAATGATTAACCTGCTTTGTGACTCGTTAATAAATAGTAAGTGGAAAACATGTTCACATAATCATAGATTATGATCAAATCTAAGCAGGTATTATATCCCTACCTGAATGAATGAGGGACTTATCTCCCCATCGCCAGTGCTATAAGTTCCTAATTGCTTATCAACCAGAGTTTATCGAAAGGGTGATAACTTTCAACTTACCCATATAACTTTAATTCTATTCCATTAACTACTGCCATTCAATGGGAATCTTAGAGATGGAGTACAGATGTAATTTCTCAAACTTTAAACAATATTCTTATATACCGGTAAAGATCTATTCAAATCGAACCATGATATAACTTATTAAAAGACATTTAAATCGCATAATTAAGAAAATGTCGACAGCACATGCAGTGTCAATTTCCAACCGACTGCATAGAACCGTGATTTTGAATAATTAAATTACCTATATAAACGTGCAATATATACTTCTTGTTTTGTGAACATACGACCGTCACACAGCGGGAACGTCTGTTGGAGATAGATCATATGTCATATCCGATTTCAGTTCAATATCCTATCTAGTTTGGACAATGATACATTCCTTTACAAATATTTCAACTACAAAATGACAGAGTCATCGCGATTGGAACCATTCTGAAAATGTATATGGTTATAGTATCTCTTTTGTTATTGAATTTCTAATGAAATTATGCTATTCGTATGCCTTAGAGGTTATCAGTTGTGCTTTCGATGGTTTAAATTCATAGAATTTTTACTTTATGATGGCTAAAGCAAATGCAAATGTTATTTCTTTCACCTAATATAATTATACGTGTACATTTTAAACTGAACCAAAGCGACCTTTGCAAGTCCATAATTAAGCTCAATCTCCTACGCATGCGTTCTCGTCCGTGTCCGCGTACTCAAAACTTTGAAAACGCAGATTCTTCATGACCTTGGCTCTAATTTGGTACCATGATGTATGACCATATACTAACCATGAACTTTGACCTTCTTAAAAAAAACTTTAAAACTTTCTTTAATCATAGGGAGCGTGGCTTTGACATTTTAGTACCATATTTTCAAGATAGTCTTTAACCCGTTCGTCCGTCCGTCTGTCTGTCTGTCAGTCCGTCAGTCTCAAAAACTTGAACCTTGGAAAGAAGTTTGAATGATAGTGATAGGGCCTTCATATTTTATTTGTGTATTCCATAGGTACCGATTATTTAACCTTGACCTTGAGGTTTGAACAATTTGACTATAGCAAACATCCAAAAGCGGGGAAACACAATTTCCCTGAATTTGCCTGTACATGTAGATTCCCCATCACCAGAACTTTTATTTTGTGTTATGCCATGACTTTTGAACCATTGACCTTTGAGTTTTTCCTGAATGGTGCTTTTACATGCCTAACCTGACGTCACTCCATTGTACAAGTATTTGATATACAAGGTCATCGATCATGTGTACAAAAAAGGCGGCTATAAAAATAACAATTATAGACATCTCGATCGCCTTTGTCGTATGAAAAGTAAGTGAGGATATTCGGACCATCTAAGTAGAGTTCATCCACTAAACCTTGACGTACCCATAATCAGACACTTTGACTACTTCAAAGAAACACCACAAAATTAAGACAACCTGACGACATTCCAAAGCCCCCCCCCCCCCCCCCCCAATCGAAAATGCTTACAATTTGACGATACGTGCTATTTTCTGGTCTTATCTTTCAACACTTTCGCCATTGATGGTTTCAACGGTTTACGGAGCTGAATGAAAACCAACATTTGAAGCAGTCGATACTCGAACCACAATGCAAGCAGTTTCAGAGGATTTAGAATGTGGACATTTTATCGAACAGAATGGACGACAGACACTTTAAGAAAAGCAAATGACAGTTCAGCGTGTTACCCAGTAGTAACTTTAACTAATTTCCATATTATTGTACTGCAATTTTTTTCGCGATTTTTAACAATTACTGATAACTGTATAGATATTCGAAGGCAAAATCTTCAAATACCCGTTCTTTCAAATAAACAGAAACCTAGGGTAACATTATTCAGCACTGATCGATCTCGGCAAAAAATTCTATGACAGAAACAACATAAAACACTTACAATAACCGAAAAATTGACGAAATTAATCAAGATTCACAAAATGGACTTCCTTTTTAAGTTTTAGAGGCACTGGAATTTTTCCCCACCATCTACCTGACCTCTCAGCTTCCTTCGAAGATAAAACACTCGATTGTTTACCTACCTTAATCATATGTGTCGGACACATTTTGTCTTCAATATTTACTATCCAATTTGGGGGGTTTGATACACGAGCTCGCTATCAGATCCCCTCCAATATGAAGTCACAGCTATATCTGGCCGGAGAAGAACTTTATCTGTACCCGATTGTCGTACGTCCGACTTATCTTTTCCAATGTTAGATACTATTCCTAACAATAATCAACTATTGTCTTCTTGTCTCTTATAGATTCCTTAACCCGACGTTTTGACAATGCTAAGTAAGAATTAAAGCCAGAGTATTGAACAGACTGGAACTAAATTTTGCAGATAGTTTGTCAACCAAATAGACATTGTATTTACTAAAACAAATAAGGCAAACAATTAAATTGACGTACTTCACAAAGGCGCACTTAAAATACCAACGTTTGTATGTCGACTTAATAAATCAGAATGAATGAGCCTTTTCAAGTTAAAGAGGGCAGTTTACTATAGTGAGAAAAAACAAAACACGATGTGTGAATGCTATTCAAAAGACGATTTGAAGGGGGGGGGGGGGGGTTAATGTATTTTGTAGGGATGCCACTTGCACTTGAAGAATACCTTCCTTTCATATATCGACACAGACCAAATTTCCGATCCATTCATTCATATTTTGTATATGAAGTTATTGAAACATATTCATATATGATTTTAAAAATCAGATACCAGAATCTATTATCCTGAATATATTGTCCCACATGAATAAAATATTCTTCACAGAGAACGTTTTACAAGCATTGATGCTAGACCTGACAGATGTGGAATCCACATGTGCAATATCACAGCCCTATACCTTATAGTTCAAGAAATATAGCCCAGGTTAAATATTTTTTTTTAAGTAGGTCATATTCCAAGGTCAAGATGACTATGTCAAATATCAAGGTCCCAAATGAAAGGTCTGGTCATGAGGATTCAACATGTGAAATGTCATAGTCTACCCCTTATAGTACCTGAGATATGATTGAGGTTAAATATTTTTAAAAATAAGGTCAAACTACAAAGTCAAGGTCACTAGGTCAAAAGTTAAGGTACCAAATAAAGGTCTGGTCATGGGAAATCCGCTTGTGAAATATCAACGCCCTACCCCGTACAGTTCATGATATATAGCCCAAGTAAAAACCGACGCTGAAGATTAGCTCCCCGGACATTAGTCATGGTCCGTTCAAAAGGGAGGAGCACTCTCTCCTCCGATCTACATCAAGATGACAATATTCCTTTTGATATAAACATGTGCCGTAGAAAGTGTGGTAAAAATGCTGGGGAAAACCCCAGTTGCAATTTGCAAAACGTACTTTTTCCCCCTTTATATATGTATAAATTTTGGTCTGAATACCTCCTGGCAAAGTTTCTTTTTGCACGCATTGCAAAGTCTCAACTTCAAAGTTAGTCGGAGTGTAACGCGACGTATATCTATGTCCGTAGGATGTGCATATATCTGAAATTTACATGAAGTTATAGAAACATCGCAATGTGCCGTTAACTTTTCATTTCTAGCGAAGTCTCCTAAAAGTTGTAACTTTAAGAAAGTTTAATTGTGTTTAACTGACCTTTGTCCATGCAGCTCTTCTCGTGGTGTCCGATTCCACATTCATAAAATTGGGACAGAACCTTTACTAGTCTGTATTAATCCAAAACCAACGTTAAAGAAAATGGTGGTGTTCCTCCATTCGAGAGTTTCATTTAAGCGATTAGTGTAATGTAATTGAAAGCGTTCAAATTAATTTGTGTGGCAGTTATTCCATAGGTAAGAAGGGATTTCCCCTGTATTAATCCGATAAAGGTATTAGATAATCAAAATCCTCAACAACAAGCATATGAAATCATTTCTGTAGCGGTAACTAGAGTGCATCAACATTGCCTTTTATACCACTGAAAGAAAGTGCTATTTACAAATCATTTATTTAACAAATTCACACAAAGGGAAATTTAATATATGGGTTGTCCTGATATTCCATAAATCGCACGTCTCTTCAGACAGCTCAAGGTTGTCATATTCCTATTGAATCTGTTATCAACTAACACAAAGAACTGTTTGATGTAATATATATGTAGACTAATCCTTTAAATCGTTTTTACGTGATAGAGAAGTCGCCATTCAAATCATTTATTTGGGTATTGGGCCTCTATATTTATTCCTATCCTTTTTACTTCTGAAAAGGTAGAGTGCAGTGTACGTGCAAATGTCTTGCAGAATTTCCCTACTTTGGGTAGTCAAGTTCCCTTTTTGTTTTCCCGGGACCCCTTTGCCTTTTTGTTAAAGGCAAACGGGTCCCGGGAACCTGACTATAGTTTGGGTATTACCAAAACGATCTAATGCATTTTCACATTTTCAATATCCTACAATATCAGTCCGTCAGTTAATAACTTCATGTTAAACGTCTTCAAATTCAATAGCATCTGATTCAGTTAAGAACAGATATATTTGCAGCATGGACTAGACATGCACGTTTCGGGTACTTGGCCCTCGAGCGTCTCTGGTCCTCAATCTAATCAATGTAATATGGCCAAAGTGTGTGAAAATTATTATATCCAAAAATGTACCGAAAGTCAGGATGGATGGGAACTTCGCCGCTTACAGGAAAAACAAAATAAAGATCTAATACAAAGTTACATTACACAAAAATATAAGTCCAAGCAAAGTCTTATCTAAACGAAGAAGTTCTGGGGATTCGCAAACTGACAGAATTCAGGAACTATCTTCGCAAGTTGTCATTGTGAAGGTGTTCAGGGACATGGCACAGGGTAACTTCCTTTATGTAATGGAATGGATCGGCTGATTGAGTATACTATCAGCTATAGATGTTCCATGTAAGCTCAATCATCAATTTTATTATAAGATTGTCTGTTATGAACTTTTTTCATGTATATCCAAACATTCTCGGCATCAGTATCAGATTCCGGTAAAGAGACCGAAATATAAACATCGAAGAAGCACCCACATCAATATATAGAAGCACTCCCTCCTCTCTCCTTTGATGAACACCATGATTGTTAGGTCATGTTTATAATGTCTCTCTTCATATATTCACTATTTGGATTTCCTGTGTTTTCGGCATGGAGCATGACTGATGATACATTGTTTGTTGAAATGTGCATATGGTGCACTAAATTATTACGATAAAATATATATTTCAATATGGTGATTTTTACCACTAAGTTGTTACATCTGCTGGTGGACTACTGGTCACCGAGGTTATCGTTCGCCTAGTTCTACTTGCTTCTCGCTTGTTTCCCCTCATAACATAGCTCTGTCCTTATCTGGCTCTTTGCCATACATTTTAGTTCATGTTTTGCTCATATATTCACTATTTGGATTTCCTCTAAGTCTCTTTCTACCTCGAACATGCTGATGATATGTACATTGTTATCCTAAAGAATGAACAACTACCATGATTACAAAGAATTAAAGTAAAACATTTGTTCGTTTGGCATATCAGAGTCTTCAGTTATGCTCAAGGTTGAAACCTAAAAATCCTAAAGAATTATGTCTGAAGAACTAGCTAATACGTACATTTATATGCGCTCATTTTTAAAATACTAAATAGGAATGATTCTGTTAAAAAAATACCAGACTTAATTAAAAAGGGCGAGAGGAAATGAATATTATATTACACAGTATATTGATATACTGAGTTATCCTTCTTTGTGCGTGGTGTGATGATGATGATGTGGCACTTCATGAAATTCCTCCGTGAGAGGGAATGAATAAATCATTTCTGGTAACACTAGTACCCTCCCCCTTTCATTTCCCAGAGGTAAATGGAAAGTCGCTTATTCATCATACTACCTGGTCACATGTTCCACTGCTTTTTTTCTGCTTGCCTGATTTTGTTGGTGTTCGAAATAAGAATTTCGGTTGTGTGATTTGCGTTCTTATTGTTACATACTTTTATTCATTTTCTGCAATCACAAATTTATTTGACTACAAAATAGTTTGAATATCTCCGAGATGCAGATAACCAATACGATATTTTCATTTTGATTAAATGTTTGAAAAAATGAAAGATGATAAAGACGAAAAAACGGATGGAAATTCAAAACTGAAAGGCATATACAAGCAACAAACAACACAACAAAAAAGGACCAAATAAAAGGACCTACATACAAAATCAAAAAAAAAAAAAGCAATCCTTCAAGGGGAGATTCATTACATGTAGGAGAAGGGATAGATCTTCAACCAGACCCCACCGAAGCACCAACAGCAAAACACCAAAAACACCCGATGCGAAAACACACAGACGAGCACACCAAGAGACGAAAGAGAGACACACGACAATAAACATCAAACACAAAAGCCAACGAGAACAATGGGCAACCGGTACCGACTTTGGACGGTCATTTGCCACAAGTAGCAAATGGTGTGGCTATTCTAGATTACGTGCGCACAACCCTCTCACTTCTCCGATTCCCCAGAGGTCGCGAAGAACGTACAATTGGTGTGCAAAACAACCTCCTCCCTGTTAGATGACCACACACAAACAAGACAGCAAACGCAGGGGCCCAAGCAACACAGGTAAATATGTAAATGGATATAAAAAGAAGGCGTACGTAATACAGTCCGTGCTCGGCCTGCTGTAGCGAGCTCATGTATGCTATCATCCGAGGAGTCCGACTGACATTCAGAGAGGACAGGTGGTCGGGGCCCTGTCCACTCTAAAGAAGTTTGGACAGGGCCCGTCATGGAACCTCGTCGTCACATTCAGTCAGAGTGCAAGTCTCAAGAATGCGCTGGTACAAGACTGTAGATTGGTCAAGTACCAAGCCTAGTGTCCGTCTGGTGAGTGGTGACATGAGGATCATATCCATTGGATAAAAGGCGTTTGATGATTCTGACGCATTTTCGATGGTTATGCTGTCCACCTTTGATCCTTCTAATTTTGTTTATCATATCACCATAAAAGGCAGGTTGTGTAATACCCAAAGTAATGTACTCTGTTGCGTGTATATATCCAAGATTTAAAAGAAGTTGACTGTAATTTTTGTAAAATTTCCCAGAAAGTCTTAACTAGTTTATGAAAGCGGAATCCTTGACCTAAAAGTTTCTTGGTAATTTTAAAACTTCTACTGTGAAAATCCAAAATATTAGTACATGCTCTAGCTTACCGGATGAGCTGTGCTATGTAAATGCCGTATGACGGTAGTCTTGGAACATTACCGTCAAGCCAGGGGACATTTACTATGTTGAATCCAAAATCATCTATTTTGTCATTTGCACTTACAGTGTGAATCTTTCCGTTTACAATTTTGATATTTTAAAAGTACAAAAATGGTGCTTCTGTATTTGTAACGTTTGCCTTGTTAAAGATTAATTCTTGTGGATAAATTTCATTCTTATATAATTCAAAAGCAGGATTGTCAATAGTTAGAATATCATCCAGATACCTAGAAGTATTATTGAAACATTTCAAATAATCAAATTGTCTTTGCTTTTGAAGATTTTGGATAAATTATTTTTCTTAAGTGTATAAAAATAAATCTACAACAAGAGGAGCACAGTTTGTACCCATAGCAATCCCTACAACCTGCTTGTATAGGTCCTCACCAAATTTAACATAAATATTGTCCAAGAGAAGGACAACGCATTACACCGGTCACTACATGTCCATGATGTGTATGATTTGTAGTCTGTCGAAGAAAAGAAACCCTTTGATTCAGATGTACAGATATAAGTTTTCCATTCTCGATCAAAACACCATTTAATGATCATTAATTTTGTCATAAGGAAGTGTGGTGTACACATTAGAGAAGTCGTAGGAAGAGATCGTATTGGCTTGGAATTTAAAGATTTCATTTTGTCTATCACATCCCCTGAATTTTTAATAGACCGAATTAATTTACGTCGGTCCTGTTAACAACAGTTGCACAATATCTAGTTACGTGTTCTTTAATAGCCGTATGTACTGATGTCAGATTTCTTGACAAAATTGTAGTGTAGCAGTTGCTATAATTAGTAATAAATCTAAATTTGTCAGGAGACTTGTGCAGTTTTGGTATGCAATATAGTGTTGGGAGATCCAATTTAGAAATTGAGATATTGAATGAAGACAGTTCACTGTTATGCTTGCTCAAATGTTAGATACACTTTCATGTTCATTGCTTTTGATATACGTATTAGTAGACGAACGTTCCGAAACTAAAGTTGATTTGTATGTAGTAATGTTTTCAAATGATATTGGTGTTGTTGGCTGCTATATCAGCTGGTGCAAAGACTTATTTTTCATGCAAGTTACTTAACTTGGATTTGAAATATCTAACAGATTTGGAATGCTGATTTTGAAAAAAGATGAGGGTTTTTATGGAAGTTATCTATTCGAATATCCGTTATATCTAAAATGAGGTTTTCCAGTCATTCAGAGCATGCGGTTCTTTTAAAGAAAAGAAGAAAGTCCAGCCTGCTAACACACGTCGCATTATCTCCGTAGATATAACCGGCTAATTCAATTTTAGGAAAATATTGAATATTACACGTCTTCAAATTCGTAACATTATTTAAGAATAGATGAATTTACAGCAAGGATCAGACATGCACGTTTCGGGTACTTAACCCTCGTCAGTGATCCTCGATCCAAACAATGAAATATGGCCAAAGACTGAAAGTTATATATAAAAAAAAACATACCGAAGGACCTAGCAGGTTGGAGTGGGATATGATGCTACAGGACCCACTTTTCAGAGATTTCGAGAAAATTATGTGAACAGAAAATTTTCGAATGCGTTTGAAAAAAAGATCAACCGAAGTTGATCAGAAAGTCCAATTATCTGGACAAAGATGTCATAGTTTGGACAAAGATGTCATTTTTATCCATATTTGTCATTTAAGAGATAAACATTTTTGACGACCATTGGACACCCTCAATGACGTTTTCAATCGCTTACTAACCTAATCCTGGCTTAAATTGTGTACTTGGCGAGCATCCTTGGTGATATCCATCTTGCGTACTTATCTCAATTCGCAAAAAAGGAAAATATGAATATTTTCACCGACGTAAGATGAAGGATCTACATACCGCATTTTTGTAGCATTTTCCTAGTATCCTCAGTATAAAAAAATATCCCGGAATTTGAATGCTACTGATTCAGTAATATCTGCTTTTCGGTATTCTTCCATGAGAAGGACAATGTGGACTTCAATGATAGATCAGAAGTAATTCCTCATATTTCCATCTATATAAACAGAACTAAAGTAACTATTGGGAATTGTCTGGTAACTTTAAAAGGTGTCCTTCAGAAAATACTTTCAGTCAGAACAAAAAACTTCATGTCTCGTATGAGATATTTGACTTCTGAAAGCATCTGCTCAACAGTGCACGGAACATGATCATCAGAAATCAATAGACAAGTATGACAATACTTTGTCGTTTCTTAATTTTTTAAATGCAAATTATGAAAAAGTGTTCAATTTTTAAATATGTACTCTACGAATTATCAATGATACCAGAGCCAAACTATAGGAATTCTGAAAAATGAGTTGGATAGTGCATGAAACACCCGAAGATGTTAAAAATGGTTTCCAAATAATTTGCCAATTTGATATACTCTCTTATATCATACACAAAATGATTGAATGTTTGTTGTTGACCGGCATCGATACCTCTTCGTTTTAGTCTATATGAAAATTCGGACCGTTTAACGAGGACGATCCCTTATTGTATGCTGTTTAAATTGAATGGACATTTTGACTTGATACCGCGGAAAGTGAACTTTACTTTGCGATAGAAGTCTTCGTAAGATCATGTTTCGTCTGGGGAATATCTGTATATGCACTAGTAGGCTAACTTTGTCTGTAAAATGGGAGACAGTTTCTTATTTCAGACACCCTCTGAAACTTCAGTGCTATTTTGAACATAGATTTTATTTGGATATGTTACTGAATCGACCCTGCAGGAAATTTGGAGCCGCGCACTCTCTGCAATGTAAATGTACAAATCTAACTTCAAAAAATTAAAGAGGGCGCTACTGAAATTATTTTTGGTGGCTCCGCTGAAAGCATCACTGATGAGAATTTCATATTCGAAACACGTGTCTGGTGCATGGAAATTGGTTTGGCATTTTCTTCAAGAAGATATAGAGTTGAAGCCCTTCGACATGATCGTCTCTGTCTGTTTCAAGTATTATCCTACTAATTATTTAGAATTCCTTTAGTTCCTTAGACTCTAGTATCAGTTTGTTGAAATGCGCGTTGGTACGTGTATGTGCATTAATAATAAAATTTTCATAAAATGCATATTTCAAAATTGAATCATGTCTCATAATTTGCATTGAGAAATTATGAAATTTATATGGATTATCATACCAAAATATTAAATATGACTGAAATGTTAAACGTCTTCAAATTCAATAGCATCATTTATAAACGGATAAATTTGCAGCATGGACCAGACATGCACGTTTCGGGTACTTAACCCTCGTCAGTGATCCTCAGTATGAACAATGAAATATGGCCAAAAAGTGTGAAATTATGTCCAAAAATGTACCGAAAGATGTAGCAGAATGGGTGGGATATGATGCTACAGGACCCACGTTTTAGAAATTTCAAGAATTTTAGTACCAGAAAATTTTGAATGAGTTGAAGAGACAGACGATCAACCGAAGTTGATCGAACTTGGCTACATGTGCCCTAGTGGACTCCTGGTCCACCAGCAGTGACACTCACCAAGTAGTTCAAATATTAAAGTATTTTCTTAAGGACATAAGAGGACGTTTCGAATATTCTGGTTGCAGAATTGTTCCACTGTATGAGTTATTTTTTATTGTTTCTGTTTGTTGATATGGTAGTTTTACATTTGGCAGCAGTAGTGGACATTTCGTTTTCTGTATACATGTCCATTGTTTGTTCTTTTGATATCTAATGAGTTGTTAGTCACGAGTCTTCAATGATCAATGTTTTCTGCTTCTATTTTTCAAAGAATTAAGGTTCCATCAGAAATTATTCAGTTTGGCAGGCTTTGAAATCACTGGAATTGAATTCCTAAATTATATCATTATATAGTCTATTTATATTCTCACTCTCATTGGCTGAGAACTGTCACATGACGAGTCAATGTCACATCATACTGACCTGGGACGGGCGATTTTATAAAATAACACTACTGCGAAAATTCTTGCTTCTGGTTTACCGTAGAATATCGAAAACGCGCGAAATTTACATCTGTGACTTCATTAACGTCCTCTCCTAAATAGCATCAAGGGTCTGAAGCTGAGCGAAAAAACAAACCTTGAATTTTGAACCAATCTTAGAATTACAATAGATTTTGACACTGAATCATCTTCAATTTACTCATTGTATGTTTGCTTAATTACGTTCAGAATAATTCAGCGACATATTTCGCCTAAATGAAGTCTTGAAATATCAAAAAAAAAAAAAAAGTCGATGCCAGCCATTTTCGAAAAGATACCTTTATAAATAATTATTAAGTCTAGTATATTATAAAAGAATTGTGGACTTTTCACTCAGTGAATGTGGAGTGATATTTTCTTAATTTAAAAATGTTTCTTGGGCCCCTGTTTTATGCTATCTGTTTGTATGGTCATCTTACAATGAGGGGGTTATTTTACAATACAATATAAAACGTCTTCAAATTCATTAGCATCATTTAAAAGCAGATTAATTAACAGCGTGGACCATACATGCACGTTACGGCTATTTAATGCTCATCAGTGATCCTCAATCCAAACAATGAAATATGTACGTTCTTCGAGACCTCAGTGAGAGGGTTGTGCGCACACGTATAGCGTGGCAGATGGTGTCCTAAGTCGGCATCGATTGCCCATTGGTATCGTTGATTTATTTGTAGTCATTTCTGTTTGATGTTTCTATGTGATTTGGCGTTCCGTGTACCTTTTGCGTCTCTTTCTGTGCGTACCTGCTGTTTTTAGCATTGGGTGTTTTGGGGTTTTGCTGTGGGTGCTGCAACCGAGTGTTTTTGGAAATCCCATCCTCTCTTTCATCCATGGCATTCACGTTTAAAGGATCATGAAAGTTCTATGGAAATGAGGAATTACTTCTGATCTTTGTTTAAAGTTTTCCTTCTCATGGGGTAACATTATAAGCAGATATCACTGCATCAGTAACATTCCAATTTTAAACGTCTTCAAACTCATTAGCATCATTTAAGGAGGTATTGAACACTTTGACGCCAAATTCAATTTTTCTCAAAATTTCTGAAATTTTTCATTTCTTGTCTGTCCTTCATCATACAAACTTACATTTGATTCTATCCACAGGAAAATTTTCTATAAGACTTTGAAATATGCATTTATTAACGTATCAGTGAATTTCTTGATGACGTCATGATATTAAAAGTGCCATTCCGGTTCTCTTAAAGCTATTGGAAATTAGATTTGATTTAGCTTCCAAAATAATCATAAATGTATTGCTCTTACATGTGGAGAAGATGGACTGAATTGTGTTATGAACAAAGGCAGGAATCTGGAATAAAAAATGGCACAGTCGCTCAAAAAATTGCAATTTCGACCCAATTGACTTTAGTTGATAGTTAATTTTTAGGAATCCTGTGGATCAATCCTTGTCAAAAACTAACAGAATGATCAACTATGTCCAGAGATAATTTCATGATTAAATGAGAAAAATTAAATTCGGGAATAAAATTTTACAAAGCTTTGTATTTTCCAATTTTTTCTTCCAAATTCTTCCATTTTCAATGAAGTGACATCCGCTTCCTTGTTATGTAAATTTGTCAATAAATACACAAAGATAAAAGTTGAATTTTCTATTTTATACATGTAAAGTTTCAATGCGATACGTTTTGTATTAATGTTGTATTTGCATTTTGAATGCGATCGTTTTTGACGCCATTTTCCCCCGATAACGTCGAAATGACGTCGTGGTTGGCTCATGGATAAAACTCCCAAAATCCACAAATTTGAAAATCGCTATAATTTCTTCAAATTACGTCGGAAATTATTCAAACTTCATCAGGATACTCAAATGTATATATCAATTAGGGTATCAAATGTTTTAAGAAAGTAAGGACTGTACTTTTTCTAGGAAGCGAGAAAACAAATAATGCTGCCGCCATCTTGGTGTTGAATCCCTCCTTAAAAGCAGATAAATTTACAGCATGGACCAGCCATGCACACTTTTTAACCCTCGTCAGTGATCCTCAATCTAAACGATGAAATATGGCCAAAATATATTGATGAAAATTATTCAAAATATACCGAATGACGTGGCAAGATGGCTGGGATAATGCTACATGACCGAGGTTTCAAGAATTTGTGAAAATTTTGTAAACAGAAATTTTCGAATGTGTTTGAAGAAACGACCAAACTAGGGTTAAATACCCGAAACATCTGCTTTTAAATGATGCCAATGAATTTGAAGACGTTTAACATTTTTACCACTTGGTGAGTGTCACTGCTAGTGGATCAGGAGTCCGCCGAGGGCACATGTAGCCAGGTTCGATCAATTTCGGTTGGCCGTTTCTTCAAACACATTCGAAAATTTCTTTTTACAAAATTTTCACAAATTCCTGAAACCTGGGTCCTGTAGCATCATATTCGATCAATTTCGGTTGGTCGTTTCTTCTGCTTTTAAATGATGCCAATGAATGGTCCATGCTGAATTTTTTTTTCTGTTCTTAAATGATGCTATTGAATTTGAAGACGTCTAACATATTCAAGTTTGTTTGGTTTTTTTCTTTTATTGTTTGCTGGTTGTGTGTGCGTTTCACTTTTGAAATTTCATCCTATTTTTTCATCATTATCATTGTTCAAACATCTGATCGAAAAGAAATATCATCTTGAATGTTTAAAAGATGCTCCGTGAAAACATTTGAACTTTTTTTTTGTAGCCAGAGAAATTGGTGATTGCAATTAAAATATGAATAAAACTATAGGACAGTAACTCCCCCAAATAACACACCCAAACATCATAGGCCGAACAACTACAGAGGAGAGAAACAGTGTGTCATGTGAGCAGAAGTTAGATCAACTTTATTTTCTAAGTTTTTTTTTTACCTTGCAAAACTGATCATACGAAATAAGTAACTGTAGATAGATGAAATCACCGCTTAAAATCAATATTTCAAAACTTGTGATACCGAAGTCTTTTGTTCATAGCTATATTGTATATAATTTATTCTATTTGGAAATCCTTTTTCTAAGCCATTGCACACAATTAGACCCATATCCATTTTTATATCGTTACCATTTAGTCGAAAGTTCTTCCATTTAAAAAATAACAATATTCAAATGCGATATTTATGTTCTTAATATTTCTTAAGAAATTTTTGAAGAATGTTATTCAAAAAAGGTCTAGGAGGACTAAGTATTAACTTTGTGTTTCTTTGCAGGTAATAATTAACTCTCCCATGCCGAGATTAAAGGTATCGTTTTCCAAATGCTATTGATCAAAATAAAAGTTCTTTGAATTATGTCACATTCTTTGATAACTGAGCGAACAAGTAAGTTCTCGCTGTCACATTTGCACGCACCAAATCCCGCTCAAATCCCACAAATGGAATATGATTAGGTAAACCTATTGAACTAAGATTTAAACTCTTATCGACAGTTGGCGGAATTCTTTCAATATATAAGAAAAGAACGTGTTAAGATTTCCTAATTCGATCCGATACATTTGCAATACATACAAAGAATTTTCAAAATACGTACAAAGTAAAGATTTGTTTTTCCGTTATTTGCGGCCGTGGAGTCGGAGAAACCACCTGGAGCCCATGTCTTACTCATTCCTTTGTAATCAGAAAACGTAAAATGAATTAGATTTTCATGCGGTGCTAATTATTCCAGAATGATAGCGTTGGTAAGGTAGGTTCATTTTTCTATAATTTGCAGAATAAGGAATAAATTTCACAGGTATCGTCATTATCATTTCCTTTCATTAGGAAGCTGAATTCATAAATTCATTTTATCAGTTAGAATAAAAGATATTACAAGGTAGAAGCATTATTATACAGTACAAATGGATACATCTCGGATTTCAAACTTCGAAATCGATTTTCATCATAATGTCAATTGAATCAATATCTGTTTTATGTGGTGAATTCTTATTGTATGTTAGTATGAAAAGGACAAGATGACTGAGGATGATTTATATATCATAATCCAGTAACATAGAAAATACGATATGTATAACTATAAATATATATATGTTTGTTTATGCTGGAGATTGACTGTGTCACTTAGCTGATTAAATCATGTCACAACAAATTTAAATCTACCCGTTGACTACCTTAATAAATTGTTTTTGACTGAAATATTTGTGGCGCTGACTTAAATCAGATGAACTTGTTAATGGCTGTTCATCCGTGCAATCTTATCATTCACAAGTTGTATTTACGCTGAAACAAACCATTGTAGTATGAATGTACCATTCAAATGATGAAAGAATAGGAAAATGTTCTCAAACTTTATACAATATTTTTGGAGTTCTTTTTATAAATGGAATTTCTGTCGGAAAGGGGGGGGGGGGGGGTCGTTGGTCTAGTCATTTTGGTCGAGAAAAATTACCAGTAAGACAGGTAGACGTTTTGATATTTTCGACTGATTTGTTGGATAAAGAAATTCTTGATAAAATGTGAATTCATTGAAAGAAAGAACTTTGTCATTTTCCATCCACTATCTGTTGATTTGAACCAGTAGTGTCAGCTGATAAGATTTTGGAGTTAAGGGTTACCGTGCCAGTTATTAATTAAGACTGAGAACTAGTTTTAAACATTCATGACAACTGAAAAAAAGCTAGTATACAGCACATTTCATAATCATGAATGAATGCGACAAAGTAGAATATGATATGCAATACAAGTCAATCTGAAATTGTGTCATATTTGATCGTGAATATTGTTTTAATTCAAACTAATATGTCGCAACAGCTGAAAGAAATATATCACAAATAAACTCTCCCGGGGCTACTGGTTTCACTTCTGAATATTGTTTATTCCGGGATTTGCAACTGTTCCAATGGATTTTCTAATGATGTTTCCCTTATCTTCTCGACTTTGAGACTGAACAGTAACTGATGGGTACTTCCTCTTCGCTCATTACAGATATTGTTCAGGAGAAGGGAGGGGATCAGGAATACAGATCAAAACCAAATGAATAAAATAGCAAAGAGACTGGCATTAAAAACATAGAAGTGAATTTTCTTTAATATAATAAGATATTTTTAAAAACATTTTCAGAAAGCTACGAAAATGGATTGTTGAATGATTACTTACATATAATAATCTTCATTCCACCTGACTGCAATGGGAAATACTTACAAAACTATGTAAAAGTGTGACCTATCTCGAAATAATTTGTTGATTTTACTATGGCCAATTGTATCTAACATCAAAACAAGGCCTATTTAGCTTCAAAATCAATAGTTCTTTGGAACAAATTAGGTGTTGTTGATTTTTATTGCGGTTAAGCATGCTTTGGACTATTGGACACTTCAGTGTTAGAAGACCTGTCAAATCGATGCATTATTCTTCTCAACAGGATTTATTTCCAGCGGGTTAATATGTATCCATCCGGTTTCCGTTCTACGTTCCAAAATACTTTGATTCTATTTTTGATTGAATATTTCTAGATATTGAATGTTTATTTTCGCCATTTAATTAGATGGTATCATTAAGAGGTGTAAACGCAAAATGTGTTATACGAGTTGGCATTTTATCATCCAATAAATTGGCAAAAATAACCATTAAGTTCTCGTAGTTATGAAAAATGTTAATATATTTGATAATAATTATAATATGAACCACCAAATATCACCATTGCCTCGCATGTAAAGTCTATCATTTTATATACACCACTCGTAGAAACTTTACTTTTTTCACCATCGACAAACAGACCGAAGGACACTTCCGCCCAAGCAAAAAGTCAAATATGAATTTTGTCTATCGATTTCAACAATCCTACTAGTATTAGTGTATAGTTCTTTGACTCGATCAACTTTTGATCCGGTTATTCAACATCTACTTAAAAGCAGTTTTGATTTCATATAATCAATGAAATATGATATAAACCTATATTTTGTGATCTGATAGAAACTGAGCTATAACATAAATATTCAGATATATCATACATACACAACAAGTAAGTTCAAATATTTTTTTCGACAAAAACAAAGATAAAGGAGAAAGAAGTGACTAAGCTAACAAGCATTGCTTCACGATTTGTCAGCGACTCTTCTTGTTCTGGTAGTTTCGCGATGACAGTATGGGTGTCTTATCATCTATACGTGCTGAAATCACTTAGCAAATCTAGCGACGAAAAACATTTCCCAAAACAGTTTATTGAAATATTGGTAAATACTACAATCTCTATATATTAAACCATGTAAAGCAAAGAAAACCTAAAACATCCCCGCGTTGTGAAATAAACAAATCAGTCTTCCTGGCTGGCAGATTTCCACTCTGTTTCAATTTTATATTTTTAATATTTTGGTCAATCTACTTTGACTTTCTTCAAGGTTCATGCGGTTTGAAATGAGAGGGTTTTATATTGATATTATATCCTTCGTATACCCAAGGATTTTAAATCCATTTTGATTTTATTGGCTTGAAGCAATTACGCTGAAGTAAGAGTCATGTTCGTTCTTTTAAATATTGTACTTTTATTTCAACAGGCATGGAATACTAATTGAAATCGTATGGCGTAGAGAATTGAGAGAAGACTATTATTGAAACAGATAGATACCTATACCCCACCGGAGGTCCGTGTAGAACTATTGACACTAGACCATAATCCAAAAGAAGGCGATTACAAACCAAACGTTCGTGAATAAATAAACCATCTCTACTCAGGATTTAAACACTTTGCTTTGGAGCTAACTCATTGATTTGCGAAACACTCAAATATGACGATTTGGCAGTTGAGAGTATTTGTTTATGAATTAATAACATGATGATAGTCCGGGGTATCAGCCCATGGAATGCACAAGTCAACTATCAGGAACAACTTTGTTTGGCTTCAAGGGAATGTCCGGACAGTAGTGTTGTTTAGATCGAAGAAAAAAATATAACGGAGACACTTAGCTTAGTGATTGAGAGGCATTGATTTTGATAAAGTTAAACGAAATATGGACGAAAGATGGAAACAAACAATTGATTAAAATTGATTTAAATACTTCATACGATGGGTCAGCTGTCCGAGTACGATTCAGATTTGTATAAATATACTGACACGAGTAGAAACATGCCTAAAAGTGCCAGATCTAGGAAGAGCTATGTCACAGCGTGTACAGCAGTGACAGATAGCGTGACTGTCGATTCGGCTTTTTCCGAAATGAGCATTTCTGACGACTCGGACTTGACGGACGAAGGGAGACTGTCTAGATCTCTTCAGTCATGGATGCCGGATCACGTGATAGTACCAATAGAACCGGCAACAAAACCGAGAAGGGAACTGGTCTACTCGGGGAGGTTAGGGAAGAGGCCAAATTTACAAAGAGTACCGAGTGATGAATCTTTGAAAACCAGTATATCACTGCTGACCTGCTCTTCAAGGGAAACTTCACCCAATACAAGACCGAGTACATCGGTGAAAACAAGACGAAGGCGTCGCGTAGCCGGCTCTAGAGCCGCGTCAGCCAAGGACAGAGAAACACCTAAACAGAGTATATGGGAAGAATTTGCTAGAAAAAGAACGAAAGGCGCGTTTGATAGATTTGCGAAATCTCAGAATGTGTTACACATGGACATGGTAGCGGCGTCTACTTTTATAAGTGGTGAATCTGAAGCATTTGAAATGTTTGAGAAAGATGAACAAGTGGCAGTATTTAATGCCGGTTTGACATTTGGTGTTAAGCTTACATCCTCCCTGAAAAGGAGTGACAGTCAGAGTAACATTAATAAACATATGAAATACAAGCAACAGAAGGTTCGTCTTAAGCGTACAATGTCCTCGGGAACGAAACCTAGAAGTAAGCCGATCAACTTAGAAGAAATAAGGCAACAAAAGCTAAAGGAGAAGATGGCATTGCTTCAGAGACAGCAACAGATGCGAAGAAGAACTATGTCACGAAGGTCCATTATATCATCTAAAATGTCTTCAAGGTCAAGTGTGGTTTCTGATGTCGCTCCGAACACTCCATCTGTGCGTTCTCTTTCCCCGGAGTCAGATCATGAACCTCTACAGGTATGGAAAGGAGACAGGGAAATTCTAGAAATGGATTTGAGGGCAGGTCTCACTGACAGAGTACAGAAACGTATAACAGCGACCACAGTCGCTATAAACAGAGCTACCGGCTATGGGGAGGACAATCGAATGCAAAGGGTTGTGGGTAGACATGAAGAATTCCCTCATCTAGTTGAAGAAGATTATGCATTAGTGCCGAAAATTGTTCAAAGAATTAGAATTTCACCTTCGCTCAGTCAAGTGATTAAGGACGATATCAAGGTTAGAATGGGTAGACCGCGCTATCATGAAATAAGAACAAGAGATTTAGAGCAATGGAACAAAAATCAAAAATTAGATAGGTCACATAGAAATTTAAAAGTGTTCAACTGGTTACATAGTTTGAGAGAAGACGACTTTGAAAAGGATATTGAGCCTTACATACAGGACTGTGTACCAGGCTCGGATGATGACGTACAGATTATACACGTGGAAGCAGCGGACGAACCGGATGTGAAACCTCTGTACCTAACAAAGTTCGATCTTCTTAAACCTAAATAGTCAAAATATTATTAAGACATTTTAAGCATGTTTATTGTGATACTTTCATAATATATGTATATCTGCTTTTTTATCCAACTTGAAACGAGGAGCACTTACGAAGTTGCAATACACAGTATCTTTAGAAATCTTGATGTGAGGTCATGCACATACCCTAACCTAATGACATGTATAGCCATAACGTAAAATACAGAAAATTCTCTCTCTCTCTCTCTCTCTCTCTCTCTCTTGTATTGAACTTATTATCAATATGTCACCACTTCTCTATTTTTTTTCTGCTTTATCTTTTTTTTTTTTGACATTCTAAATGGGATTTTACCCTAAAATCTTTTGATAGATCTTTGTAGGCAAGAAAGAAGGGGATCTCCAACAAAACTCGGAGGTGTAACATTAGCATTATAAAATAGCAATGAAATTACTAAGATCGACCAAACACTTTAATTACATTCACAGATTATTTACGAACTTGCTTTAATTTTATTCAAAGATTAAGTAAAACTACTTTTTAGATAAAGAAGTGAGCTTCAAAGACAAGAATTTAGTATAAACCTGTATCTTGTACATTTAATTCAACCATTAAACTGGTAAAAGTCAGTTTTAAATATAAAGAGACACTCTATTGACAACATTTTAATGCTTTCTACTGTTCAGAATTTCCAAATGTTACATATATACCTCATGCTTAATATAATTAATTTACTCAAAATATATATTATACGGAAGCCCATTGGCTTCACAGAATAAATAAATTTATTGCTTATATACGCAATAACATTGCGTATATTCGCAATAGTATTGCGAATATTCGCAATAGTATTGCGTATATACGCAATAGTATTGTGTATATACGCAACAGTATATTCGCAATAATTATTTCGTATATTCGCAATAATTATTGCGAATATTCGCAATAATTACTATTGCGTATATACGTAATAATTATTGCGAATATTCGCAATACTATTGCGAATATTCGCAATACTATTGCGAATATACGCAATACTATTGCGAATATACGCAATAGTTTTGCGAATATTCGCAATACTATTGCGTATACACGCAATACTAGTGCGAATATACGCAATACTAGTGCGAATATACGCAATACTAGTGCGAATATACGCAATGAATTTATTTTTTTCTGTGAAGCCAATGGGCCTTCGTAATATTACTTGTGTTTTGAAAACATATTTGGGATTCCCTTGACAGAATGTAAAAACTATTCCTAAAACTGAGCAAAACAAAACAGAAAGATAAGAAATAAGAGAAACTACGCCATCCTCACATTAGTTTATTCCACTAAACCCGAAATCGTTTTATAAATTGACAGTGTATCTGGCCGAGCTTGCTCAAAACTATTGAAGGTACGGTTCAAGTAAGTCAAGTCAAGGTTTTGAACGATACATATATCGAGGACTTCTTGAAATATATATGAGGGAAAAGTTGATATAAATAAGGCCAAACGATGTTTTATAGGTAACTTTCGAATAGAAATGAATCATTGGCGTATCTAGGATTTTATTCCAGGGGAGGGGATCCAAGTCGTCGGCTAGGTAAAGTCTATTGTTTTGAAAGAAAATAAATCAAGAATACTCATTTTCATTATTTTTATCAATATGAATACAATTCTGTGCAGCTTTTGCTACGAATTAGTTGAAGATAAGTCGGTCAATCGAAAGTATTGACGGCCGGCCATATTAGTGGCCAGATCAGCTTTTTGTTTTGTTAAATTCACTAAATTGACATCCATTTTCCAACCCTGGGGGACAGGTGCTCACACAAAATATCAGATGCACATCTACACCACAGACACATAATAATGCAAAAAGAATTTACTCTTAATGAGATATGGTGTTCACAAGATTACAAAGACTTATATAGGAGAAAATGACCACATCCATCTTCAAAGACAGGTCAGTCTTAAATAGCATCTCAGGCACACAATTAGACCACAGACTCATGGAAATGGAAAAAGAAATATCTCTCAGCAGTATCAATTATAGTTTCTGAGAAATGGTGTTGACATGGAGTTTTATAGGAGAAAATGATCACACCCATTTCCAAGACTTTGGGGGTCAGAGGCAGAAACAAAATAGCAGGCACACACATAGACAAGAGACTGATTACAATGCAAAAAGAATTATCTCTCTATCAATTAAACATTCTGAGAATTGAAGTTCACAAGGTAACCTAGACTTATATATAGGAGAAAATGAACACACCAATTTCTCAGACTCTGGGGTTCAGAGCCTCAAACAAAATATCAGGTACACAACTGGACCAGAGACTGATTATATTGAGATAAGAATTATTTCTCTATCAATTATACTATCTGAGAATAGGTGTTCACAAGATTACATAATGACCACGCCGATTTTCCAAGACCCTGGGGTCAGAAGCTCAAACAAAATATCAAGTGTACAACTGGACCAGAGACTGATTACATAGCAAAAAGAATTATTTCTCGATCAATTATACTTTCTGAGAAATGGTGTTCACTAGATTACATAGACTAGTATGGGAGCAAATGGCCACACTCATTTTTGAAGACCCTGAGGGTCAGAGGCTCAAACAAAATATCAGGTGTACAACTAGACCAGAGACTGATTATATTGCAAAAAGAATTATTTTTCTATCAATTATATTTTCTGAGAAATGGTGTTCACTAGATAACATAGACTTATACAGGAGAAAATGATCACACCCATTTTCCAAGACCCTGGAGGTCAGAGGCTCAAACAAAATATCAGGTGTACAACTGGACCAGAGACTGATTATTTTGCAAAAACAATTATTACTCCATCAATTATACTTCCTGAGAATTGGTGATCACTAGATTACAAAGACTTATATAGGAGAAAATGACCACACCCATTTTCGAAGACCCTGGGGGTCAGAGGCTCAAACAAAATATCAGGGGCACAACTAGACCATGGACCAAACTAAACGCAAAAGAATTAGCTTTCTATCATTTATGGTTTCAGAGGAGTTGCGATCACAAAAAAATGTTAACAGACAGACGGACGGACGCTGGACAACATGGTATCGCATAAGCTCGACTGGTCTTTGACCAGTAAAGCTAGAAATGATTCATAATATTCTTTGCACCGGTTTCGTGGTAACAATCCAAATACATACCGATAACAAGTCAATAACCAGTATCGATATTTGCTTACGGATCGGCTAAAATACAGACTATATAGCTGACCTAAATCACTTGCTCCTTGTAAGGTGTCCTGCAGTTCCATGTATCGATAAAGGGTGTGTGTTAACCAATCAGAGAACTCGATGGCCACATTTGAACACAGATCAGCTTAAAAAATACAAACTTTTTCCAGGAAATTCAGAGAAAAACAAACTTCGTAATCAGATTTCTCTGCAACAATGTTTGTTGACAGTTATGCTTGAAAATAGATTGTTGACAGTTATGCTTAAAACTTTGATTGATTTATTTATTGAATGAAAGAATGATAGAATGATAGATTGATTGATTGATTGATTGATTGATTGATTGATTGATTGATTGATTGATTGATTGATTGATTGATTGATTGATTGATTGATTGATTGATTGATTGATTGATTGATTGATTGATTGATTGATTGATCGATTGATTGATTGATTGATTGATAAAACACAAATTAGACACACAATCAAGAGCGCTTGCTTCCTGTGATGTTCTGTGGTATTCTAAAAGAGATTGAAAAATTAATGCATTTGCAAGAGTCTTCTATGGTCATTTACCGAAACAAAATCTTGATAGAAGACCCTGAATACGCATTTCCTGTACGGTTTCGTGGAATTCTGTGCAGCTATTGGGGAGAAGTGAAACATGCGAA